>CM032882.1:404303-910016 GCA_019176425.1 Megalops atlanticus
ACAAACAGTCATGAGGAACAATAACAAAGTATCTGATGATGCCATAACCCACGCGAGGCTACACACTCAGTGCTTGGGCCCGTTCATCGCTGCTTGCAGCTATATTTATTATTATTTTTCCACTTTGGCGGCCTTTTTGAGGTGCTTGCCATGAACGAAAACTCATGAAATTTGGCACACACATCAGAAGTTGCAGTCATCGGGGGTTATCAAAAGCTTGGATTTGGGCGTGGCACGGGGGCTCCATAGCGCCCCCTTTGTCAAGTGTGTTCACTGTGGGCGTCCAATGTTATGCACATGCACCAAATTTGGTGGGCATATTGGTCTACCTAAGATGAACAAATTTCGCACTCACACCCCTTATCTCCACCCAACAGGAAGTTGGTCACCTTGGATTTTGTGCGTTGTCACAGTCAGCAAACTTTCGAATACTCCTCCTAGAGGATTCATCCAATTTATACCAAATTTAATCAGTATGATGCCAAGACATTCCTGATGCTAAATTGCGAAGGGATTTTTGATATCTCAATCGGCGTTGCCATGGCGAGGCAATCAATTTACACATGACCGCCCTCAAACAGGAAGTGTGGCATAATTCCGCTGTACATGGTTTGATTTGGTTGAAACTTCACATGTATGTTCAATTATGGGGCAAAATCACACACACACGCCAATTGTGATTCATTGTCATAGCGCCACCTACTGACAGCAGGAAGTGAGGTATTTATAACAAATTTTTCAATGCTCCTCCTAGAGGATTCATCCGTTTCATACTAAATTTGGTCAGCATGACGCCAAAATGTTAATGATGCTAAATTACGAAGGGATTATTGATATCTTGATCGGCGTTACCGTGGCGAGGCGATCAATTAACATGTTACTGCGCTCAAACACGAAATGTGGCATGACTTTGCTGTACAATGTTTGATTTGGCCCAGACTTCACATGTATGTTCAATTATGGGGTAAAATCGGGGGTTATCAAAAGCTTGGACCTCGGTGTGGCACGGGGCTCGATAGCGCCCCCTTTGTCAAGTGTGTTCACTGTGGTCGTCCAATTTTACACACATGCACCAAATTTGGTAGGCATATTGGTCTACCTAAGATGAACAAATTTCGCAATCACACCCCTTAACTCCGCCCAACAGGAAGTTGGTCACTTTGGATTTTGTGCGTTTTCACAGTCAGCGAACTTTTGAATACTCCTCCTAGAGGATTCATCCGATTCATACCAAATTTAGTCAGTATAATGCCAAGACATTTCTGATGCTAAATTGCGATGGGATTTTTGATATCTCAATCGGCGTTGCCATGGCGAGATGATCAATTTACATGTGACCGTGCTCAAACAGGAAGTGTGGCATAATTCCGCTGCACATGGTTTGATTTGGCTGAAACTTCACATGTATGTTCAATTATGGGGCAAAATCAGATGCACATGCCAATTGTGATTCATTGTCATAGTGCCACCAACTGGCAGCAGGAAGTGAGGTATTTATAACAATCTTTTCAATGCTCCTCCTGGAGGATTCATCCGATTCATACTAAATTTGGTCAGCATGACGCCAAGATGTTCATGATGCTAAATTACGAAGGGATTATTGATATCTTGATCGGCATTGCCGTGGCGAGGCGATCAATTACCATGTTACTGCGCTCAAACACGAAATGTGGCATAACTTTGGTGCACATTGTTAGATTTGGCCCAGACTTCACATGTATGTTCAATTTTGGGGCAAAATCAGATGCACATGCCAATTGTGATTCATTGTCATAGCGCCACCAACTGGCAATCGGATGTAAGGCTTATATACCAAATATTTTAGTATTCCTCTAAGAGATACGCAAATGACCATGATTTGTCCTCGTTAGATTTACTTTAATATACTGAGGTCAAACTGTCTTTGTGTTGTTTTGTGCAATGTACAGGTAAATTGATTCAATTTACACAACATAAATGACTTGCCTTCACTAAGTGAAAGTATAACATAAGAATATATTTGTGTCTTGAGTGTGTATCCTCTACAACCATTTACTAGCCACAAACAGTCATCAGGAACAATAACAAAGTATCTGATGATGCCATGCCCCACGCGAGGCTACACCCTTGGTGCTTGGGCCCGTTCATCGCTGCTTGCAGCTATATTTATTATTATCATCATCATCATCACCATAAGTAAGTTAGTGTCATTAAGATTATAATTTCATCCATTAAAAAGTTTTAAATGAAACCAACTTGTTTCTCCATTTTTGGCAAAATTATCAGTATAGCCTTTATATTTCACCCCTCTCTCTATTCATTGCATGGTTCAGCCTTGCGTAGGTACATTTTACGGCAACGATCACAGAGCGCGCTAGAATCTTTGCATTACACTAGGTGCGCTCACAAGCAGAACGGATGGTGAACTGTCAGTAGATTTGACATGTCGTCATCGAAGAAGTCAGGATATCAAAAACGAAAAGCAAGGCAACAGAAAGCTGAGAGGGAGAAAAAGGACCGACAGTCAGTCACCCAGTTTTTTCCCCAAAGAAAGGTATATTTATTTACGGACCTTCCTTTGGTGCCCATTAACACGTAACTACCTAGCCAACATTAGCCTACTATTTTGGCTTAACCACTGCCTGGATGGTCTAGGTAACTAACAAGTTAAGTTCATTTACAGTGCAGTGTCAGTGTCATTTCGCTTAATTATTTGGTATGTTAACTTTATCGCCACCGAAAATGAGATGAGTGCAATTTTGGTCCAAATATAATTAATATAGCTTAGTGAATTTGTAGCCAGCTAGTGCGCAATCTGGCTATAGCTAGATAACTGGCATACATGCTAAGTAGCTTGTTCACTAATCAGGTCTGCCCTCGTCATGCACACATGGGTTAAAGATCTCCGGCCCCGCGCCGGAAATCCGGCGTGCAGAGATTGTAGATCAGGCAATGAATTACTACTGGCGTATACGAACTCTGCTATCAGACTGGAACGCAATTCTGTTAAAAAACAATCACTGACGTGGTGGTTTTGACCACTAGTTTTAACTAATAGTAGCCTGTTTAGACGACGTACTGGCACGAGAGCACTGTTCTTATCCAATCGGCAACTAGTTACAACTAGGATTGTATTAGTTGATTACTGCACAATAGGCTAGCATGCACTCGAATAGATGGAGCATGGAAGCGAAACTTCTGAAGGTTGGCGCAGACACAAGCAAAATAGAACGGGGGTGAAAATAAATGGCGATAGGCTTGGTTAGATGAAAACGGTAATGACGGACAAACGTTCGGCTTATGTTGTCACAAATTAAACGAGCCCGTGACCTGCTTTTGCGCCGTGTGTTCGAAAAAATACAGTATGGGACAAGCGGCAAAAGGCATTGTCTCGGCATGATACAGATCCCTCACACAAAGCAGCTGTTCGGGCTCTTCGTTATACGTCAACGTTGCAGGGAGCAGTGGCCACTGTAGCTGCTGCCGCTTCATCCACCCAAGACCGGGTGTGCAATCATAAAGTCCGCGTTTGTAGCGGAACATGACCTGTCTTTCAGGATAGCGCCAGCGCTAGTTGAGCTGTGCAAAACAGCGGCTGTGTCCCAATTCAGGGGCTGCATCCTTCGAAGGACACGGTCTACAAAGGCGACTATGAAGGCGTGGCCTTCGTAGACCGCAAAGGCCGAACCGAAATGAGACGGTCTGGTCTACGTGAGGATTTCCTATTTGCGTCACCAGCTGTTCCAGCCCTTACCGTTGCTTCACCAAGCGCCGCTCCTGTCGCCTAGCAACCTTGACAGCAGCAGTTAAAAATCGGGACACAGCTAGCTAGCTAGCTAAAAGATGGCGCCAGAATTTTTAATTTTATTTTTTAAGGCTGAAACATAGGTCGGATGCGGGAAGCCAAGCTGCAGTAAGCTAGCTAGTTAACATCCCTAACGTCACGTAACTTAACACGTAACTATTTTAACGAAAATTTGAGGTTTTAAGGCCCCTTGGTTTTTTTTAACATTTGTATCGTTAGCTATTCGATTAAGTTGAAACCCAATACTTAGATTTAAAAGTGTACTGCTCGGCCAATGTGTTTGTTGTGCCCGGCATTTTCTTTTTGAAAAGTGATTCATCACCGGCGCGCAGTGAATTCTGGGATAGGTTGGCCAGCGAAGGATACACCCGGTGCATCCTTTGTTGCCTGGGAAAAGAAGGGCGCATTTCTTGGCCGCATTTGAAGGAGCCTTTGAAATGGGACAGCCTTGTCGCGCCGACTGTGACGCAATCGGTCTTCAAATGCAGCCTTCGGAGGATGCAGCCCTTGAATTGGGACACAGCCAGCATCACAGGACAGAACAGCACTCTCCAAACCTGGCGTGTCGAATACACAGGCCAGCAACCTATCCACTCACGGCATCACTGAACGTTGACGAGTCCACAAACCGCAACATGGACAGAATTTTCAATGTCTTGTTCCGATCCTATGATGATGACTTGGGAAAAGTTGTAACACAGCATCTTGCTACTCGACCAACCTTTATTGAAGCTGCACTTGTCATTTTTAATCGCATTTAAGAAAAAAGGAAGCACTTTTAATTTGAGCACTGTAATACAAAATTGTATTAATAATTGTATTTATTATTATACAATTTTGAATTAAAGCTGTTGTGGAAACGCTAAATGTACATGTGTCTTATTTTGTTACCCCCTCCCCCCAGCAAAAAAAAAAAAAAAAAAATCAGGCTCAGAAAATTTTGTTGCTTTAAGCCCTGTGCACAGATGCAGCTTCAGGATTAGAAACCCTTTCCTCAAACCACCTCCCAGTAGAAGGAGAAAGAGGTGAGCAGTATTTTGTTGATAATATATTTACAGTGCAATCCATGAAGCCTACAAATTATTAAACTTTGGGTCGTCAAATGGGTTTTCTAGGTTGGTGGGTGGTCCAATATTATATTCTTTCATAGGGCCCAAAATTTCTAGCGGGGCCCCTGAACAGCTGATCACACCGGTGTGACCATACGCACGAAAGGGTTAAACAACAATACTTTAATGTTCGGGCAGATCAGTCACGTCACTTGACGTTATGTTGTTCTCTGCGTGGGGTAACGTCAGACTCTGACCTGAGTGTGTGGATTATTTTTGGGGGATTCAAACAGGGAAGGTTATCTTCTGTTAATGCTCAATTAGGTTAATGGAAAATAGGAGGCATAGTTAGTTTAAAATCTTCTTAGTTACAAAATCTTGTATTCCAAAAGACAGTTTCTCTCTGACACTGCTGCCTTCTGAAGTTAATGTCAGTGTTACAGGACACTTTTATTTACTTATTTATTTTTCAAACATTGTTGCCTCCCAGTCATTTATGTTCTCAGGGTTTGACACATTTTATTCTGTAAACATCTTACTGGTGTGTCAGTGTTACTTAAATAAATGTTTATTTTGTATCAAACCACATAGCTTGTCAATAATTTTAGTTAAAATATACTGTGGTAAATTTTGACATGGATTTTTATTCTTATTTTTCATGTATACACAGATGTTTCAGAGAATGTGTGGTCATGAAAATTTGCCTCAAACGCATGGAAAAGTCATGGAAATTTATTGGTAAAAATGTGTATGAACCCTGTTCAAAGCTACTGGCCTAAAATCATTTAATGCAGTGGGAGTTCTACTCTTGGCTACTGGGACAATAATGGAATGTTTCCAAAGCCAAGGGACCTTCTGCAACTTAAGAGATAATGTAAAAATATGCTGAAAGATGCTACAGAGGTGGTCAGCACAAGTTTTCAGTACCTGGCCACAGATGTTATCAGGTCCTAAGCTCTTAGTCTTAGTATGCCTGAAGAGGTGAGCCACTCTCTTCACATCAATATCAAATGCTGGGAAGGCAGTGGTCTTTTTTCTTAGCTCATACATCAAAGCAGTAAAATCATGATTATCAAATCTTAGATAAAAACTATTTAGTTCATCAGCCAGGTGTTTTTATCAAAATTAAAACCATCCAGAGCGACCCCCCTGCCACCCTTGTCATGTAATCCTGTCATAGTTTTCACTCCATTCCAGGCTCTCCTTAAGTTGTTACTGCTGAGCTCTGCCTCGATCTTATCCTTATATCTCAGTTTAGCCTTTTTTATTTCAGCCCTAACCTTCTTCTTTAATGCACTCTCAGTATTGACATCACCTTCCTTAAAAGCATTGTTCCTTTTACATAACAAACCCTTAATGTCTTTGGAGATCCATGGTTTATTGTTAGGAAAAATCTTAACGACTTTAGTAGGAATCACAGATTCCTTGCAGAAGATGTAACTGCACACAATGTCAGTAAATTCATCAATATCAGAGGAGGAGTCCTGAAACACTGACCAGTCTGTGCAATCAAAACACCACTGGAGGGCAAGAGAGCTGTCCTTAGTCCAGACCCTGACGTGCTTTTTAATAGCCTTCTCTTTCCTCAGCACAGGTCTATACACAGGTAGAAGGTGCACAGTATTATGATCAGAGGAACCCAGTGCAGGTCCCACCTTAGACTTATAAGCCCCCTTAATGGAACCATAACAGGTCAAGAGTTTTGTTGCGACGTGTAGGGCAGGTGACATATTGATAAAAACTATTCAAAGATTTAAGATTGCAGTGATTAAAATCTCCCATTATAATATTAGGAGCATCAGGAGAGATGGATTGCAGTTTCTGGATTACTTTAAAAATAGTGTCGGCAGCAGCTTTAGCGTCGGCCTTGGGGTGAATGTAAACAACAGTAACGAATATTTGAGGGAACTCCCTCGGGAGGTAAAACGGCCTAACCAACACAGACAATAGCTCTATGTCGGGAAGGCACAGTCGCTCCTGCACAGTAAAATTATTGCACCATCTGCGGTTGATGTACAAACAAACCCCCCCTCCCAGTGATTTCAGTGTCACCTCACTGTCCCGATCCAGCCGGAGAGGCGCACCAAAGCCGCTGATATCCAAACTCGAGTCCGTATCCAGGTCGGTGAGCCAAGTTTCTATAAAATGCCATAAGACAGGCATCCCTATAATCGCGTAAATGATTTACATTTCCCTGTAGCACATCAGTCTTATTCCTCAGGGATTGGACATTAGCCAGGATTATCGATGGCAGAGGTATGCGATTCTTAAGATGCTGCTTCCTGAAGCGTTGGCGTACGCCGCTTTTCTTTCCTCGTCTCCTGACATAACGTGGCTTTCAGAAATTATTATCGGTCCCAGTAAATATTTCCTGGATAAGGTTTTGATCCAACCACGAGTTAACAGGTTCAGCCACGGCCTGGCGATTCCATTGTAGGCCCAGGAGAAACTCATGCGTGTATTTGATTGCCTGGGGTTACCAGTACCCCCAAACAAAGTTCACAGTGAACGTTAAAAGTAGAAGGTAAAAAAAATATCCATTCCTAGCACCGAGCTACAAAAAAACAACGTATAAACCAGAAAAGGGACAGAATCAGACCCACGTGAACACTTAAAACAAACAAACAAAACAAACTTTAAAACGAAGGGAGCATGAGAAGCACCAGCTGCAGGTCGCCGCAAGAGCAGCGCCCTCTTCCCAGACTATTCTGACATTCATGTCACTATTCTGACATTCTCAAGGGGAGCTGTGGCCTTCGCTCCTTCAGTTCTGATGACATATATTTCATCATATGAGTTCTTTTGAGACCCCCAACAACGACAAAAACCCACAAACATTCAAGATTACAGTTACATATGTGGCACCACATATGGTCGATTGTATCTCCCCATACACGTCTCCCCATATAAGTGGAAACTGGAGAATGGTCCGATTCATGCTGAAAAGAGTGAAATACTTTTTTGAAATGAACACTCCTCTGCAGTGTGCAAGTTCCACTGGTACAATACCCTCAAAATATCATGGGCTTCTGTGAGCGCCAAGGTTTTCAATCACTACATACTGGGCTGTGCCTTTGATATACTGTGATTGTAGGATGAAAAGCCTTTGTTGTTCCAAGGTCACAAGCTCTAGAAAGAGATTCTAATATGTTGTCATAGCCATAGGTCTTTACATAGTCACTTTTGCACAAGACTGCCAAATAAATTGATGGCAAAGATGTATTAGGGTCTGGAAGGTAAGTTGCTCAAAATCAGCTTTAAAGCACAATGCTTGTGCTTCTTCTGAGATCTAACGAAAGGGTTAAAAATCTTGAAGTCATTGATATACTTAAATTCTTCATTAATCTTCTGATAGGAAAATATTGCTTTTAAAGAAAAGTCCATCATGAAATGACTGGTATTGCTGTGGCTCACTCACTACATTTTTCTGTGTTCTGTAGTTTTCCAACTACTGGACTGTCAAGCACATCATTTTGGTTAAGATGCTGCTGCAGCTGCAGTACAGGTATATATTGATATGTTTGATTGTTCTTCTCATTTAGTCCATATTTGATTGTTTGAAGTTATCTGTGTAGTATTGCTTGTATTTGAAGGTAGTAGTCAGGGGGCCACAATCTCCCAATTTCTTTTAGCAAGGGGTTAGAAGAGCATAGTTGGAATTCGGTGAAATGGCTTCAATATTACTCTACTTGCTAACTAATAAAACTGTTAACACAAAAAACTTCAGTCTGGACTCCAGTTGACAGAGAGAGGAAAGACTGTTTATTGATGATCTTCAATACAGCAAGCCTTCACAGGCGATGGTCGGCTCAGCAGAGTTTCAGATGTTACACTCGCAAAGTCTTGCGCTTACAGTCTCACACCTTACACACTCCTTAACCTCTCGTGGTCCCATTTCCTTCTCTGCTCTGCCGAGGACAACTCTGCAGCCACCTAAATAGATAGAAGTGTTTACCCAAGACTAACAGGTGTTTGGGTTTGCTCAACCTTGGTGCCTTGGACACTCTGGCACCTAATTGGAAGAAACATCCCCTGAAAGGTATCCTTGGATTGATAGTGGGAACATCCTGACCTGACGCCTTTCTGCCACAGACAGTGACAGGAGGGGCAGATGTAGGAGAACATCTTATGGGTTACACAAAGTGGTGTGCACCCGTGTTCCCCAGGCCAGGCCATAGGTCACACGCAAAGAGTGGACCAGAGGCTAAGATACGACCGAAGGTCACACACCGAGAGTGAATCTGAGATCGAGGTATGAGGTAGAGAACCAGTATATCAAAGCTCACAGTTGTGCATGTATCTCAGCACCCTTGAATGGTTAGAAAACTACATGAGTGCATGAAATCATGGGCTTCTCAGTAGACCTGCACCACAGGCACAGTCACAGTGTGCACATGTGCATGATTAGTTCAATAGCAGTATCACATTGGAATGTATGTCACATAACCTGATTATGTGATCACCCTAAAAACTATGTAAACACAATACTAATCGTTATACTGATTACTACCTACAATAAATGATCACTAAATAATCACCATTATTCTTCAATACTGTAGTGTCAGGTTCCTTAGTTGTTGACTAATCAAAAGTGAGGTTGTGGTTCTCACAACTGTTACTTGTAGTGCTGCTGCTATATTGCTGTTTCAGGCAGAGAGAAATGGCTTATGAAGAAGAGCCATATTAGGAGCATGGAAATGTTTTTCAGTTTCAACAGATCTGCTGCAATATTTCTGCAGAATTTTTGCAAAACCACTTATTCCAGCTTTCAGCGTTATCTGTCTCTGAATGTGGCTGAGCATAATAGATATCTGTAATGCCTTCACAATGCGTATCCTCAGTTGTTTTGTTCGGTTGTATTTTGGGAAGTTTCTCTAGCTCTAATGACACCAGGTTTAAAGTTGTTGGATGAATGACAGTGATGCTTTCTGTTTTTGTGTGATTTAAATGCTCCATAGATATTTCTTTGAAATGCTCAGCCCTCAAGCATACAAATAAGTTTTATGACTCCTAAAATGTGAATTTATATGACCAAAATCTCTTTCAGTAACAATTTCAGCACATACACAGACATCACAGCTGAATGTTGATAGTTCTCCCGGCTTTGGAGATGACTGTGTTGCATGAGCTCTACATAGGTGAGAATTCCCATGGGTGCATTCCCCACTCTGAATGTATATTAAAACAAATATGGAACCTGGACATGGGTGCCTGTGCCCAAAACGCAGATGCTGTAATAGTGTTTTCATGAGTGATACCTTGTAAATGTCTTTATATGTTTACAGTCATGATCAGTTAAGACTGTGACTACATCTTCAAAGAAAAAAAGTTGCTACACACATCTACCCTTTGAGAGCATTTTATAAATGGAAATCAGCTGCCACCACCTAGTGGCTGGCAGTCATGTTTAATGATCGCCCACTATTGATCATGATAGAATGCATGATAGTGAAAAAAGATATTACTGACCATTAGTAACAGATTTGAGCTCCTCTATTTCAGTCTACCTAAGATAGCCAGCTAACTGCTGTACACACAGTTGAATAAATACACTGACTAAAAATGAGACCGTGTTGAATACCATAAAACACACAAAATACAATTAAATGCATCACTGGTAAATAAATTAATGGATGATGTAGATATTAGCACATATCTGTTCAGTTACCATATAAGTGAGACGTGTTCTCTTGCGTTCATTGTTGTGATGCCACATCTTCATTTTGTTCTGTTGTATACTCAACTGTACAATGCTTCACCATGCTTCAACACAAATGACTGGTGCTGACTAAAATTGATATGGGCTTTTAGGTTCTACTTCATGGAACGGACAGTCAGATGTATGAGATGAGACCAGTCTTGCAGAGATGAGGTTTATTCCCCAGGAGCAAAAGTTACACATGCAGACAGCACCCAAACTAAGACTCCCACTCACACACAGAAATACCTAGGTGTGATTAGGCCATACCTCAACAGTTGCTGATTGCGTTTACAAGCATTGATATGCTAATGACCCTTTGTTCAAAGACAGTTCCTGTGGACCATTTGGTGTGGTCTACATTGATATGTTGACTGCTCTTTGCTCTAAGACAGTTCTTGTAGACAATTTGGTGTGATTCTACATTGACATGGTGATGACGCTGCTCTAGGACAGTTCCTGTGGGCAACTGGGTGTGATCTAAGCCGTTTTTTCATATGAACTCTGGAAAATGTCCGGAGAATCAGGTCTGGACATTGTCTGGAGTTGCCCTTTCACACATGTAGCACACAACAGGAGATTCTCTGTGTCAGACGCGTTCTCACCTCCTGGAAATAGTCCGTTTGGTTTAGGCAAGGGGTGGCGCCTGGGTAGAGTGTGCAGGAGGCAGGACATGATGCAAAAAGTACACTGCGGAAATCAGTGTTTTGTTTACAGCACATTGGTTTGTAATTTGGTCATAAGCAACCAAGTCTCTTGCCATTCCTTGAATTTGTCTGACGATTTTGGCATCTGCCCTTACCGACAGAAGTTCCCGAATCTTGTCGTCTCTCCAGTTAGACATTTTTGTTGGCAACTTTGTGTAAATCATGTAAATGATGTTTGTATTCTTCCGGTTTTGTGCCAGTTGCATGGTAGAAATGTCATCAACACACCCACTCACTCGCCGAGAATTCTTCGGACAATGTCCTGCTCTATTCACACATGAACTCAATCGGGCATTACACAGACTTTGTACTAGGGAGCTGGCGGGGTAAAGTCCGTTTAATGTCCGGTCCAACTGATTCAGACATTTGCGTTTTCACATACAGTTCCTCCGGGTAGCCTAATGTCTAGATAAGTTCAGGGTTGCAGTGCATGTCTCAAAAGGACTCTAGACAGATTGTCTTGCCCTGATTAAATTTGACATGATTTAGGCGAATAGATGAATATGCAATAGAATGTAGATGTGAACCTCATTGATTTAACTAAGCTGAATAATGTTTTTTCAAAATAAATGACTGTCCTTAACTTAAACCAAGATAAGCTGACATAAATTATATTTAAATAACACATCTTAAATTAACAAACACACTTATTTTACGTAATTTGAACATCACAATTATATAAAGTAAGCAACCCACCAGTTTCATTTTTGAGTGTAGCAAGCTATTTAAATATAAATCACTTCACATTTTTAGGCAATGACAGCTGATTACTTGTGCAACACTTTTTTTCCGTGTTAGCAGATGGTAGCAGTAATATTACATTAGCTTGCTAATGCTAATTTGCTGATTGCAGTCTCATTAGCTGTCACACTGAGCTCACTCAAAGGCTAGCTCTGCTGGCTTAATGTTAATATTGGCTAGCTAGCTAAGTTATAATTCAGTCAGATTTGCTATGAAGAAATATCAGTATCCTTTTCACAGAACACCCCACTCTCCAGCATCCAAATCATGTTCAGCAACACGGATACATGTGTACATGGTGTAGGCTATAGTTATTGTTAGGAAATAGCTAACCTGGCAGGCAGAAAATTGAAGGTCAGAACTGTGTGCCTTTTATATCCCCGCTAGCCTGCAATAATAATACTGTTCAATACTGTGAATGACATGAAAGCCAGTCTGGAACTCTTCATAAATGTTCATATGTGTTCAAATATTTGTGCAGAGGAAGTCATTTATCTGTCTAAACACTGCCTTTTCCAAAATTTTACTTAGAAAAGGAAGATGTAAAATGGGTCTGTATTTGCCAACAATGGAGGAGTCCAAATTGTATTTTTTAAGTATTGGTTTTACACTGGCATTTTTACAGGCCTTTTTTCAGCCTTTTAATAAAGGATAGTTTTTAATGCACTATTTGGCATATATTTGAAAACAAATTTCAAGAAAGCAGATGGATAATTACATTTTCAAGACAATTTTACTCAGTACATTTGCATCAATAAATTTGAAAGGATCCATGACAGTATTATTTAGTATATCTCGACGATCTAATGCTGAGTTCTAACTTGAAAAGAGAATTTGGGTATTTATTTTCATTAATCACCATAGAAATATCAGACTCAATTATTGCCCTGTTATACTCAGGGAGCTGTTATTTACATTTACATTTATTCATTTGGCAGACGCTTTTATCCAAAGCGACGTACAAAAGTGCAAATAGTGGGCAAACAACAGGCACAAGAGCAAGATGTGTACAGGTCATACAATGCAAATAGTGCTGAAGCTGAGCGCAAGGTCAGTGTCGCGAGCCAACTAATCTGATCTAGGATTGCATATCAAATACAATTACAGGAACAATAAAGTACCGCTATACTACCTAGGTAAGTGAGCAACAAGTACAAGACAGGAGTCAGATTTACAACATCAAAGTTACAAGGTCAAAGTGGCAGAGGTATTAGTCCAGGTAGAGTCTGAAGAGGTGTGTCTTCAGCGCACGTCTGAAGGGTTGGGGTAAAGGAGTTGTTCTCAGGGGGGTGGGGAGTTCATTCCACCACTGTCATAGTGAGTCTGCAATGTTATGTCCACTTGCCTTGTGCTGTTCTAATTTCTTTTTAGCTCGCATATTTCTCCAGTCATCCAAGGGGCCTTTTATTTGAAGGAAACCCAATTCATATAACTGGAGCAACAATGTCTAGGGCAGTTTAAAGTTTACTGTTAAAGTCATCCACTAAATCTTCAGAAGAAGGAAAAACATGCAGCAGTGCACAATTTTCCAGGCTGCAAACTTATTGGCAACTTCAAAATTTAAATACTGCTTCTTAAAGGTACATTCAGTATTTCATTTTCCCATATTCAAAAAAAACAAAGAAAACAAAGAAATGATCCAGCATCAATAATCAAAGTACCAGAGATAGTCATACCTAAGTACAGAGTATGGGCATGGTTATGAGTTTGATCTGTAACATATTGATTAAAATCAAGTGAGTGCAACAGGTTCATAAAATCTGTAGCCTTGGAACTTACCCCATGATTGACATGTGTGATAGCAGAATAGCAGACACCCCCTGTTTCAGAAACTTCAGTTTGTAGGCTGTGAGATGTTTGCTGCAGGAGCAACTGGTAGTGGGAGGTAGGGGGGTTATGTACTGTCATGGCGAGCCAATGTGTATAATGGTATTTTTTTCTTTTTAATTAGAATTAATGTGTTTTCAAGGTTGTAATGAGTATAATGTTAGTGAGACAAGGCTTCACTGTTAATACATAGTGTAAGTATACCGTTAATGCGTAGTTTCATGGGCAAAGAGTGGTAGTCTTGCCCTATGATGTTTGTGCTTGTAATTGTTATTTATATGGAATGGTTAAGTGTGGAAGACATAAATGTAAAACAGGTACCTTGAAATCTGTAATTTATCACACCATTTGTAATAGAAAGTAATTAGCCATGGCTTTAAATGCATTAAAGGGCAACACCATCTTGTTCTGTTAACCTGTGAAATGCTAAATCATGTGAATGGATATATGTTTGTCTGTCATTGATTGTAATATGTTTAAGTGTTTTGAGCCAGATTCACTAACTCATGAGTATGAACATTTTTGTGCAAATAATGTCCGTACGATCAAAATGACAAACATTTTGGAATTTATTATTTTCTTTTTACCACTTCTTACAATTTGTTCCTATGCATGAATGCACACCTGCTCCAGTCCTGTTGTACCACATGCCCAAGCATACAAATTACTTTTTTGCCATTCTGATAAAACTGTACAAGTATCAAATTTCCACATGAACAAAAACACCTTTTGCAGTTGAAATCCATAAAAACGTGATTCATTTTGCAGTGAACAAAAATATAATAAATAACTAGCAGGGCTGTCATGCAAACCAAATTTGTGGGTGGGCGCCATTTTCAGACATGTTCAAAACCACACACAAGACATAAAAAAATACACATACGCATATATTAATGTTATTGAAACCATGTAAGCAGATACCGAACCATTGCCCCCTTTCCACCAAGGCAGTTCGAGGGCCGGTTCAGAGCCAGTGCCTAATCTCGAACCAGTTCACCGCATTTCTACAGCCAAAGAACAGGCTCTCGGCCAGGAGGACTGGTTTGAGAGCGGCACCAACCGCTCGAGAACCATTATGTCAGGGGCTGGGGGCGGGATTATCGTGACCAACAAGACCAACTAAAACTTTGTGACTGCCATTTTTAAAACCAGAGCTAGCGTAGCGCCTAGTCTGCCTAAAAAGAAGAAAAACCTGAGTTTTATTTTTCAAATGTTTTGCCTTGTTGCCAGCCAGCTATGTGTGTCTTAGCTGTTTAGTGAGCTACTAATTTCTCACATCAATGTTATGTTTGACGTTCATATCATTGTGTGAGAAATTAGTAGCTATGCTTGCTTGGGTAATGTTAGCTGACCAACAGCTAGCTAGCCAGCTACTGTAACCTTGGTAACACTAGATAACATTAGCATGCTACTTTCTAACATTGCCATTGATTCACCTACCAATGTCACTTAACATTTGGCTTCACAAAAGACAACATTGTAAAGTGCAACATAAAGTGTAGTGGACAAGTTTGGTTTTTAAAGCACTGTTCTCTTGTTTTTGTTGTTTGTTCCCACTAGCTTGCAATGGCGGCTGGTGAGCTGGAAACAGGGGAAGCCCAAACACTACCTTTAAATCTATCATTACTTTCAACCTGTTCTACTTTATCCTCTTTAACAATAAAAGAATTGACAGAATGACACCAATTGCATAATTAGAACAAATGGTTATGCTCACGAAACACCGCAGATTGTCTGAAATTTGTGTTCTATTGTGAAATCTACAGCATGATTGTTTAACAAGGATGGCAATTTTAATAAAGTGGCAAGTAATCCCAAAGCTTTCTCTTAAGTTTCACATTATAGCTTTCTTGTGTTACAAAATTCAAATTACAAAACGAAGCTAACTTAAGTTAAATCGATTTAAATTACTGAGAATAAACTTTTAGGTTAGGTTGAGTGCAACAAACAATATGTTTAGAACACACTGCTGTTTTGCAAGCATAATCATTTACTCTATTTACGCGAAGTGAAGATGTACACAGACGTATACAGTGACGTAATGACGTGGCTCTATTGTGGCGCTCTAGCCTGTGGAAAAGCAAACCAGTTCTTCGAAGGTTTGCAAGTTGAACCAACTGGCCCTAGCACCAGCCCAGAACTAGTACCTAGTTTGTGTTGGTGGAAAAGAGGCACATGTAACTATTTACAGTTGCCGTAGTGCATTATGCAGCGAGCATGAAATGAAGCAAGTTTGGCAGTGTAACATTTAGCTAGCTAGCTAGTTAACGCCAGCCAGAAAATAGTTCACTAGTTGTGTTCAAAATACGTGTCATGGAGAAGGAAAAGGCTGTATTGTGTTGGTGGCTAGCTAGCAAGCACTGACACAGTGTAATTGGTACAGGAAAAACTGCAAACTGATAAACGAGCTGTAGCTGGTCTGGTGTTATAACTAAGGGTGGGAGACCTTGCTGGCTAACGTTAGCTAGCTAACATTAACAAATTGATAATGCAGCTTCAGAGTATGTCTGTGCTAGCATATTGATTTAATAGCTAGCCAAGTAGACATGTGCGTGATATATTTTGACAGTTTTAGGCTACTGCAGCATGTCTGTGGGACAACACAGGAACAATTCAGTTGCCTTCTTATTCTTGCAGCAGCACATTTGTTTGGCTAGCAATTGTAAACAGCTAAATATAGCTAACCTTGTTTACTGCTGCTGGTTGGTGAGATGAACTGGGCAGATGATGGGCAGTCATCAGTAGACGATGGGAAGGATGAGGGGTGAGGGGATTAAGAGGTGCGATCTGGCAGAGGAAGCTCACTCATTTCAGCTAAACCTAGGCCAGGTTACCCTGACTGTAGGCTTAATGATGTCAGCAGGTTATCGATTGAATAAATAAGACATTTTTACAAATTATTGGGTGGGCATGTGCCTACCTTGTCATTACTATATTGTCTCTATAACACGCCTATATTGTCATTACCTTAAATTATAACTGTGTTCCTGTCTACATTGTAAGTGACAGAGTTTAGGTGCTGCAAAGTATGGGGGAAAAAAAAAAAAAAAAAAAAGCAGAACATGGCACTTCCCCAGTGTTGCTGGTTTCGGCAAACAAACTAAGTTTTCAAAGTTTTAAAGTAAACCCACACATCGTTATTTGAAATTACAAAAATCCTAGCAAAATAAATAAGGTAAATGCAGGTGAACTACCCAAGTACTGTCAGGGGCTCGGGCAAGGACTTGGTCGCAGACCTCGAAAACGTCGTATTCAGGCAGGTTTATTTAAGTCCACAAGCAAGATCGTAATCACAAAACCAGACAGGGTCAAAAAACCAGAAAGGCAGTCCGAGGGGCAAATCCAGGTACGGGTAAACGGAGCAAGCAGGGTCAAACACCAGGCAGGCAAACAGGGCAGAGCGGCAGGCAAAAACAGGTCGAAAAAACAGGCGGGTCGAAAACAGAAAAACAGCAATAAACACGGGTAACAAACAGCAGGGACAAAACAGGCAAAGCAACTGTGACGAACTAGCGACAAGACATGAAACAAGCGGGGTATAAGTAGGGAAATGCTGATGAGGAGATGGGATGCAGGTGCGCAGGCAGGCAGGTGGGGATGATCAGGTAATCAGGTGGGCGGAGACAGGGCGGAGAGCAGGGCAGGGCTGAACACAGGGAAAAACAAAAGCACATGGACAGAAAAAACACAAGACACCACGGCTAGGGGGCGGGAGCACTGACAAGTACAGAGGAGGAAGTGCAAAAGTTTTGGTTAAGCAACTGTTATCATTGCTGTTCTCTTCTATAGCCTACACATTTATGTTCTGAAACTGGCTGATGATGCTGCTGGTCAACCCACAGACACTATGGAAGGTTGACTACAATCGCATACGTGCATTTCAGTGATGGAACACACTATCAGTATGCTAAAAGGCTGGTGAATATATTTTGACACAGCAGGTGGCATGATTTTGTACACTGTGGAAAGGTTGTGCAAAATAACATTGTGTGTCCTCCACAATGTGGCCATTTAAAAAAGGTATTCACTCACCACTGGACGAACAGCAATGCAAGGATCCTATGTCTGAATTGTTCCAGAGAATGGGGTTATTAAGTGAATCATAATTCATATGGAACAGACTTGCATAGAATTGATGGTATGGTATGAATTACATGGAGCTGTGCACCTTTTAACCACAGCTTTCAGTTTTGGTCGTTTCATTATCAAGTTGTTTCTGTGTGTGACAAATTGTTTAATTGGGTGTTTCAGCTCTTTTGTCTGTGGAAAAAATGGAAGCCAATGTCGCAAATGAGAATATGGATCAATGAGCAAAGAAAAAACCAAAAAACATGATTTGACGATCAGTCAACGATAGGCAAGACTTGACAAATCAGATTCGACTATGTAAATTCTTAGCCGGGGACACCCCTATAGTTTATACATTTTGATGAATGAGGCCCCATGTCTCTGTGAGAGAGAGAGAGGTTTTGCCAAACTGGGTGGGGCTGGTTGTCTGTCCATTCATCCATCCATTGTATTGCATCCGTATGTTTGCTTTTTAAAATTTTGTATTAGTACTGTAAGTAAGATTATTGAAATTTATTTTGTGATCACGTGTGTTTGTGGCCAATGTGGTCATAGAGGTATGGTCACCGTAACAACATAATGCACTCAGCTACCCAGATACAGTAAACATGATGGGTATATAGATGTCACGTAAATTCAGAATAAAACCATGTCTGGAGCAGTACCCCATGTGTTGGTAGAGATTTAGGTCTGGTTAGGACCATCTATATTGGTAAAGGTGGTTTTAGTCAATTCTATTACCAAATTGTGTCTACAGAGTTTATACTACCATACTGTCAAATTATATTACCTTCTGGTAACAGACAAATGATAGATCTCAGTGAAGACACTTATTGTGGATTTGTTGTGATAAAATTGGCCTAAATCAGTCAGTAGACCCAGGGAAAATGATGACTCCAGTGTGGCCATGAACAATGCAGAAAGAAACTGCAGTACAATCCAGTTGAAGTAGCTATGTGGGGCAAATTCTTTTGACTAGTTACTAACAAAGTGAAGATTTTTTTTCATATAAGTTTTGAAGCATCAATGCTAGATTAGCTTGCTGGAATAAGATAATTTGCTGATTGCTTGTGTGCTGTTTATGATTGTATTATGGTCAAGTGATATACTGTTGTATATTCAATTTTATTTTTTCAATTTTATTTGTATAGCATTTTTTACAACACAAGTTTTCATAGAGCAGCTTTACATAGTTACCAGGCCTGAGACCCCCTGAGAGCAAGCCTAAGGCAACAGTGGCAAGGAAAAACTTCCTAATTAACAGGAAGAAACCTCGAGCAGAATCCGGCTCAGAGGAGCCCATCTGCTTCTGGCTGGCACTGGACAGATAGAATTACAGAGAATACTTAAAGTTGTATAATGCGCTTAAGACATTTGAATTAGATAGACAATTGTAATTACACAACAGAGTAATTATAAAATGTAATCCTGGAATGTCTGGTTCTTAGCACACAGTCTTGATAGGCAGGGCAGTGACTTAGGGGACGAGAGGCAAGGGGCCAGCACAATCATGAGGACTACCCTAAGGCAGTCAACACCAGACCACAGCTGGATCAGCTGAACACAGAGTCACCAGGCCATGATGTAGTGACAGCAATGACCACTTAGGCCACCAGAGACTAAAATCAATGCCAGCACCATGCTGTGTCCCTCAAATAAAAGATTTGAAATAGAGGTAAGTTTTTAACCTAGACTTAAAGGCCTCCCCGAACTTCGGTGGGTAGATTGTTCCACAAAAGAGGGGCTCGGTACGAAAAGGCTCTACTGCCTATAGTACTTTTAACCAGTCTTGGAACAATGAGAAGTCCCACGCATTGGGAACGTAGAGTTCATTTTGGAGAATATGGGTGAAGAAGGTCCTTAAGATAGGGAGGGGAAAGCCCATTTAAAGCTTTAAATGTAAGGAGAAGTATTTTTAAATCAATGCAGTATTTGATAGGTAGCTAATGGAGAGAGGCTAGTACTGGGGTAATGTGCTCAAAGCGCTTTGTTCTGGTTAGAATATGAGCAACTGCATTTTGAACCAGCTGAAGGGGGTTTAGGAAGGCATATGCATATCCTAAGGGCATTACAGTAGTCCAATCTGGATGTAACAAAAGCGTGGATTAGCTTTTCAGCATCATGTATTGCTAGAATTTTCCTGATTTTGGCTATATTCCTCAAATGAAAGAAAGCAGTCCTGGAGGTGTTTTTTTATATATGTGTTTCAAAGGAGAGCTCAGGATCAATTGTGACGCCAAGGTCTTTGATAGTTGCGCTTGAGGCCAGCAAGACACCATCAAGATTTAATGTAATATTGGTGAGTTTCCTCCTGATAGACTTTGGGCCAATAACCAATATTTCTGTTTTGTCCGAATTTAGATGGAGGAAATTATGGGCCATCCACGTCTTCATGTCTTTGAGGCAGGCTTCCATGTTTGATATTTTCAAGGAGACATCAGGTTTGGCCGATATGTATAACTGGGTATCATCTGCATGGTAGTGGAAATTAATGCCATGTTTACAAATGATATTGCCAAGAGGCAACATGTATAAAGAAAACCGCAAAGGTCCAAGCATGGATCCTTGTGGTATTCCATGTCTTACTCTGGAGCGGTTGGAAGACTCATTGTTAATAAAGACAAAGTGATGTCATTCTGACAGATAAAACCTGAACCAGGATAGAGCCTTTCCACCTACGCCAATCAGGTTTTCAAGTCGGTCTAAGTTGGTCTAGACTTAGGTCTAGGAGCACAAGTAGGGAGATACAGCCATTGTCAGAGGAGAGAAGTAGGTCATTAAGCACTTTTAGGAGAGCGGTTTCTGTGCTGTGATGCAGTCTAAACCCAGACTGAAAAACTTCCAGAATATTATTGGACTGTAAAAATGTTGCTTTGTTACAACTTTTTCTAAGATTTTTGAAAGGAATGGGAAATTTGACATGGGTCTGTAGTTTGACAGGTCATTCTGGTCTAGAGTGGGCTTCTTCAGAATATCCTTGATGACTGCTGATTTGAAGGACTGAGGTACATGTCCAGACATAAGGGAGGCATTGATAAGATTTAACAACGGTGTGCCAATTTCAAGTAGCAGCTGTTTTAAGAATCTTGTCGGAATGGGGTTAACAGGCAGCAAGTCTGCAAATTCGGATAAGAAAATAGTATGAGGGCCAGGTGGCCTGTAAACTATTACAAGGGTAAACAGCTGAGCAGTCTTATCAAGATGTGCAAAGTTAAGTACTAGCAATTCAAATGAATTAAAGTTATAGCCAGATTTAAAAGTGGCACAGAGAGCTATGTACAGCAGCAACACCGCCACCTCTACCAGTTGATCGAGGGCCCGGTAGTTACTGTAACTGGGAGGTGTTGATTCATTTAAAGCAGTGTTTCTCAATCCTGCTCCTGGGGGCCCACTGTCCTGCATGTTTTCCATCTTTCCCTGCTCTACCTACCTGACTGAGCTCATCAGTGGCACTTTTGATTAGCTGAGCACACCTGATTTAAACAAGAGTATGTTTGGAGCAAGGATAGATGGAAGATATGCAAGACAGTGGGCCTCCAGGAGTAGGACTGAGAAACACTGATTTAAAGCAATAAATTCATTCGGTTTAAGTCAAGTTTCAGTCAAGCATAGGCTGTCAAATTTATGGTCTAATCAATTCATTCACTAGCATTGCTTTAGGTGTTAATGACCTTATATTTATTAAACCAATCCTAAGGACCATTTGTTTGCAGGTATTAATTTCAGGTTTACCAGATTTAATTTTTATCAAGTTGTCAGGGCAAATGCACCTAATAGATTTTTTTAAACAGAATGGGATCGAAGATCGGGGGACAGACACTGTCTCTGTGGAACTAAATTTAAGTTGTCGCTCAAGGGAAGAAGGAGAGATTTGTTTAAGACAGAAAATCTGCTGCCTGTCCTTGGCCCTGATGAGTCAAGGTTTTGAGATGTTTAGGTGATACACCAAATTTCTAGAGATTAGAGCTGCGCCCTCCTTCGAGGGGTGGATGGCATCTCGTTTTAAAAGACCAGGCCTCCCCCAAAGAGTGTGCCAATTGCCTGTGAAGCCTATGAACCCACTTAGTGACATTAATCTGATGTAGATCTCATCACCGTGTCGCATAGGGATTGGACTGGAGAAAGTTACTGACTCCAACAGATGTTTTGCAGGCTTACACACCAATTTAATAATTTATGATTGTCTCATATGGACATCATTAGCGCTGACATGAATAATAATTTTAGAGAATTTACTTTTACTTTTACCTGTTGCCAGCACTTTCAAATTTGCTTCAGTGTTGAATGCTCTGGCCCCAGGAATGCAATTAACTATGGTCTTTGGAGTCTCTGCATTCACATTTCTCAAAATAGAATCACCATTTATCAGGGCTCTTTTAACAGGTTTCTCAGCAGGTGTGTTACTGAGGGGGGAAAACCTGTTTGAGACGTGAACCGGGGGTTGGTGGTGCACCAGGGGCGTACTTTTTCATCTGTTTTCCCAAACCATAACCCAGTCACCTTGCTGCGAAGGCTCTGCCAGGACTAAGCTAGGGGAAAGACTATCTGATGCATCTGGTACCAAAAATGACTCCATAAACTCCTTGCTAGCTTTGATCTTGTATAAGGTGCAGATGCGTGCCTCAAACTCTGCTATCTTCTCCGTCAACGTAGCATTTAGCTCACATTTTGCACAGGTGAAGTTAGCGCTACTGGCGGAGAAGGAGTAACTATACATAATTACACATAATTTTCTTTCTTGATGTAACTTTTTTTTTTTTAAAGTGTCGTAATTCGCAATACAAATTGAGTTGTAGCGTCTGGCGTTCAGGAAGCGTTCAGGGAGCAGTGTCAACGGGTGGCTCAGGCAGGGACTCAGGCGCAGACAGTGGAGAATGGCAACCGATGGTTTTAATGCCGAAAAAGGGAAATCCAGAAGACAGAGTCGAAAAACAGGCGATATCAAAAAACCAGGTAGACACAGCAAAAGGTACAAAGACGAAATCCAAAGACGAGGTCGAGAAAAAACAGGCAAGATCAAAACGGGCAGGCAGAATAACAAGACAGAGATAAACGCTGGTAACGAAACAGATAAACTGAGACGAACTGGCAAAGGGCTAAGAAACAGACGGGAATATAAAGGGAACACGCTAACGAGAAAACGAGATACAGGTGAACAAGCGGGCAGGTGAAGCAGATGAGCAATCGGGCAGGGAAACAAGGGGCGAGGCAGGCAAGGGAGAGAAACGAACACAAAAGCACATGGCAGGGAAAAACAAACAACCAGCTACGTTGCCGGAGCACTGACAAGCAGGTTCACATATGATATACATGAAAGAAAATTTGTGTACCACCATTTAGGACTTAACAGACAATGTGAAGCCTGCCAGGGCAAATGAGCTTAGCTTTGTTGACCAGTGTTAACTTAGTTTGTGGCCTTGTATCAAGAACATTGCCATAGCTGTCCCTTGTCCTCCAGTCCATTATGTGCCACATTAAATGTATGCCACATACTTTTAAATCATTGCTGATCAGAGGGATACAGTTAGCTGGATCAACAATTCATAGAATTTGATTTGGGGAAATCAGAAATGAAATTGTGTTGTGTATTAGAATTTTTTTACTCTTAATAGATATGTCTGTCTATTTTCCCCCTTGCCTGTCTTAAATAGTAATAGCTGTATAGTATTCATGGATGCACACGTCTTTTCAGATGAATCTGTTCAGTGTACTACTATATGCACTGGTTCACTATTCTAAAATATGCGTGCATGTAATGCACCAGTCACGCAATCTCCTCAATATGTTTTTAATTTGATTTCAGTGACACTTACATCACTGCATAGAAATCTAAAAAAGACAAAAATGACTGTGAGTGGAGGGAAAGTTACATTGGGACAGGCTGCTATCCAGGCAGCATGTCAGAAATAGCAGAGTCAAAGATTGTAAATGCCCCCAATCTCTGAATAAATCAGTATACAGTATGATGATTTTTGTTCAGTGCCTGCATTTTGTTTTTTATCCAGTTCCTTCAGTTCACTGAGTCAGTAAGAACAGTTCATACAGTCTTTCAGTACATTTTGTTCAGTGAATCTCATTCACTTCTTTCAGTATATCTCATTCAGTTCATTCAGTGTGTTTCACTCTCCGACCACAGGGTGACTTCAGCTGTTGTCGTACTATGCAGTTTAATACATAGCCTACAAAATTCCTCTATTATGGAAAAATCTTGAACTTGAGATTTATGCATGCAATAGAAACAGGTTTCCACTATCATTTTAAGCTAAGTATGAATGAAGCTAGTTACCAAGTTTAGGTTATTATAGAATTAATGGCCTACTTTATTTTTAGCGATATAGTGTAATTATGTTATAGCTATGTCTAGAAATTTTACTTGAGAATATGTAGTTTGTTAGTCATTTCATGACATCATATTTGCCTGTTTAAAATGGGAACAATCTAAAATGAAGTGAAGCTATTTAACTAGGCTGTTTATCTTGTAAGTTGTTGTTAGTTGTAGAGTTTTGCAGTGAACTGGCATTGCATAGTCTGTCAATACCTGAGAGATTTTACTGAGCAGGCCATTTCTCCCTTATCTGAATTTGTTAGTGTTGTGGACATTCAGGCTGAACAGAACAAAGTCAATACAGTGAATTAAAACATGTGGAGATGGGACTTGCACTGTAATCATGAAATTGCTCCAAATAGCTAGTAATGCAGTGGTTCAAGTTATTTTATTCATTTTTTATTCAATGTTTAGATGTAGATTAGCTTACCTAATAAGGATAGTAGATGTTTTTATAAGTATGGACAGTTTTGCAGTTATTTAGTGAATGTTTAATTCATATTTTTACATGATAAGCCTGTCAGTATTTTTCAGTGTCACTTGAGCACAAAAAAATCTACTGTATGTCCTGTGTTTTTTATTATTTCAGTATTTCACATGAATCAGACAAGTGTAACCTATCAATATATTTATTCATGGAGGCATTGCTCTTTTGTTAACGGCTACCATCATTCAAGATCTTCACTGTTGTAGCTAAAAAATTAGTAGAATTAACAAAGGAAGTGCCCCGTTGAACTGTCCCTGCCCTGCAAGTATTCGGCAAAGTATGAACAATTGCCAGAGAAGGAAATACACTGAACGAACTAAACAAGATTCAGGGAAAGGGAAACATTAAAGAAACCTTTCTGAAATCTTTTAAAATTTATTGTAGCTATTTCTTTAAATAATAGTTGTCTTGGGAATACAGAAAGTGCAATATGTCAAAATTTTGAATAAAACTTTGCTTTTTATCTAGTGTTATGTTGTAATAATTGAATCTTAGACTGTTGCAATGTTTGCACAAAAGATTTGTGTGTAGTTATACACATATACCACACTCATACTGACTGTGCTGTCCAACTCAGTCTTTTTAAAATCTCACATTATACTTCATCATCTTTTATAGTTGGAGCTGTAAAATTAGATTTTAATTGTTTTCATTCTTCACTTCTGGACTTCAACTTGAGTACCAGTGTCTTGAGACTCAACTTGGGCTTGAGGTTAGGTTACTTGGCTACCACAAATTTCCTCTGAAATTCTATAGTAAATACCAAGAAAAGTAATCGGCAAGAAAGACAGTTGTAGTAACTTTGCAGATGAACATGGATAAAAATGAAATAATGTAGTAATTGCCAAGGTATTTCCCAAGTGAATAGCACATAAATTAAAGTAGATAGTAGAGCTACACATAATTACTTAGTATGAACACTAGATTACTCATACTTAGTAAGAATGAGAAAGATTTTTGTTATTTCATGTAGACAGTGATTTCCAGTAACAGGGATTAGATTCCTTTATTGTCATTGCAGAGTGCAATAAAATTGAGTAGCAATCCTGACGGTGCATTCACACATAACAAACAGCAATTAAAAATAGAAAAGAGTTCAAGCTAAACTAATTTAAAATGCTAGATATATGAATGAAATATAAAATGTATATATTTGCTGTAACCTAAAAACAATAAGATACAACAATACAACAACAATTAAACTTTTATTACTGGCAGCTGTGATATTGCACTTCAGGATATTGCACATTTACTGAATTGCAGTGGCCCTATGTACGAGTAGTGCAATTATATACATACAAAGGTGCAGTTGAAATGTAAACATCCGTGTAGTGTTCTATAAATGTAACTGCAAGTATTTTAGTACTGATAGTCACACAGGTCCCAAACAGTCAGTGTCAGTGTTTGGCAGTGTTCAGTTCTTCTATGGCTCTGGGGTAGAAGCTGTTCTTAAGTCTGTTTGTCTGTGATATGATGGACCTGAAGCATCTACCAGAGGGCAGCAGGCCAAACAAATGATGTCTAGAGTGGGATGGGACTTTCAGTATGTTGGCTGCTCTACTGAGGCAGCGAAAGCTGAATAAGTCCTCCAAAGAGGGCAGTGAGCAGCCAATGATCTGGGCGGTATTGATGACCCTCTGAAGGGCTCTCCTGTCCACTGCTGAGCAGCTGGCATACCACACAGAGATACAATACATCAGCACACTTTCGATGGAGCAGCGGTAGTAGGACAACACCAGTTTCTCCTGCAGGTTGTTTTTCCTGAGGATCCTCAGGAAGTAGAGTCGCTGCTGTGCCTTCTTGACTACTGCGGTAGTGTTTGTAGTCCAGGAGAGATCTTCAGCGATGTGCGTACCCAGGAACCTGAAACCAGGGACCCTTTCTACACAGTCCCCGTTGATGTATAGTGGATCACGGTCTGCACTATTCTTCCAGAAGTCTAGTATGATTTCTTTTGTTTTTGAGGAGTTCAGGACAAGGTTGTTTTCAGAACACCACGCTGCTAGTCTTTGGACTTCATCCCTGTAGGCTGTCTTGTCTTCTCCTGAGATAAGTCCAACCACAGTCATGTTGTCCGTGAACTTGATGATGGTGTTGGTGGGATGGGTGGGAGCACAGTCATGAGTGTAGAGGGCGTAGAGAAGGGGGCTCAACACACAGCCCTGTGGGGCACCGGTGCTGAGTGTGAGGGTGGAGGAGAGGTGGGGGCCTAGTCTAACAGTCTGGGGGCGGTTAGTCAAAAAGTCCTTGATCCAGTGGCAGGTGGATTCGGAAAGTCCTAAGTCAGTAAGCTTAGTGACCAGTCTGCCCGGGATAATGGTGTTAAAGGCAGAGGTGAAGTCTATAAAAAGCATCCTCACATAGCTCGCCTGGTGTTCAAGGCGGGTCAGTGCAGTGTGAAGAGCAGTAGTGATGGCATCTTCTGTAAACCTATTTGTTGTGTAGGTAAACTGATATGGGTCAAAGGTGGGTGGGAGGCTGGTTTTGATGTGCTGCAAGACCAGCTTCTCAAAGCACTTCATGATGACTGATGTAAGTGCAACTGGACGGTAGTTGTTGAGGCTGCTGATGACAGTCTTTTTCAGCAGTGGAGTGATTGTGGCAGACTTCAGGGAAGGTGGATTTGGACAGGGACAGGTTGAAGATCTTTGAAGACCTCAGAGAGCTGGTCTGCACATTCCTTCAGCACCCTTCCTGTCACACCATCAGGGCCGGTCGCTTTCCTCAGGTTCACTATTAGTCACTATAGTTACTATTAGTTGGTTAGTAATTACTCATTAGTTTCATAGGCATTACTTACCAATTGCTACCAGATAGTTTCCTAATACATTTACCTATAACAGTGTTGGCATACTAAGTAGCTTCCCATTAGTTTCATCAGTTTCCATGTACTTTCTTGGTAAATACAAGGTAAATAGCATACAGTGAAATAGGCGGAGCCTACGCAACAGACACACACAGCGGTACCAGTTGGGCTGCCAAGTATGAGGTGATATCAACTTAGACAAGATCAACATGCTGGTTCAATGTGCCAGAACAATCCAGGAGGAAGACATGGTAGTGATGAGGTGGAGAACTGAGTTAAGTTCCATAGACGTCAATCAGCCATACAGTGTTTCATACAGCTGAATGTTAGGTAAGATGCAAAGACCACAACAGAAAATTACATTTGTACAGTCTTTAAAGAAAGTTCCATTGCTGGATTGTAAACCCAAGTTAAAGGAAAAGAAACTGTGGGGTTATCAGAGTTATATGTTTCTACGTGTTCTTATGTGTGTTACATTGTAGAGTAAAAGGATGTTGTGTAATGGTGCGAGAGTCAGTTGAGTACCCTCCTAGATGTCATGCAGCTGGAAATAATAAATCAGAGCTACTCATCAATGTGGAATCTACGTTAATTGTGTGAGGGAACAACGACAGAAAGTAAACTAAATTCAAAAATGCTTGAAACGAAGCAACAGCCATCCTCTCCTTGGCATTCAAGAATTGAACCTAGGCTAGTTTACACCTGATCAATACGTTCATTTTCTCAGCTGCTCTAATTCCTATTGCATTTGATCACTGTTTATTTCATTAGGATATTATTCCCTACATATAACAGCCTTTTACACTGAAACACCTGTAATAAAATGCTATACTATACTCCCTAATATTCCCTAATATTCTAGTATTGCTAATATTACATTCTATGATGCTCTTTTACAGTAATCCCATTTCATGGTATTTGTGAATATTCTGTGCCTCGCCCTCCCAATTGTAGATTTTATAATCTCTCTGAGTGTATCTAGTTTGATGCAGCAAAGACATTTTCCTCATTCTGCCTGATTTAGCTCAGGGGTATGTGCATTCTGAAATTTTCACTTACACACCACGCACGTTGTAACAACCCACAAAACCTGGTTATACCTGAAACAACTCATTATACCCATAACACTTTGATATACTACATAATAGGCCCTGTCACACCTATGGCAGTTCCAAGGGGTGGCAGCCGCCACCCCCGAAAAAGGCCTTGCCACCCCAGTTGCCACCCTATTTGTAGGCAATTATTATTAAAAAAATTGGTGTTGAAAGGGGGGGTAGGGGGTGGTGGGGTGTAGAGGGGATGAGGGGATGGGACGGTGAATTCTTATTGCTGTATTATTTTCTATATACTTGTATACAGTGTATTTCTTTTTTCTTATACAGATTCAATATAGAGTCTAATA
The DNA here is from genome assembly GCA_019176425.1 of Megalops atlanticus. NCBI lineage: Eukaryota > Metazoa > Chordata > Actinopteri > Elopiformes > Megalopidae > Megalops > Megalops atlanticus. The sequence goes on from CM032882.1 coordinate 433,198, forward strand.
TATGCACATCTGTGACTTGTATAGTGTATTTTTACTGTGATGTATATTTTATATTTACCTGTGATGCTGCTGCAGACTGCAGTTTCCCCTAAGGGACAATAAAAAGCTATCTATCTATCTGTAAAAAGACTCACTAAAAATGTTTTGGCAAAAAAACTGTAATTGTGAGTCTTTATTGCATGTGTGAAAAAATATATAAATGTTATCTCTGATAGTTGCTTAAACTACTTTTAGAAATAAATAGGACTAGGTTAAGTGTTCAACATAAGTTGATTTTACGTTGTCTTATTGATCACAGTGATTCACATGCATAAAAAAATCACCAGAATGCAGGAAATGAAGTCTGAAATTCAAATTTGTCTGGGGGCGATAACCTCTGCCCTCCCCAGCTGAAACCTCATGCCACCCTTTTGCCACCCCAGGTAAAACTTGCTAAAACCGCCACTGTGTCACACACAACAGTACGTCATTCACACTTTGTCATCTGGTGTGTTTTGCCCAGTTTTATATGTGCCCATAAAAATGTGATCATTCATAACAGATATTGTACACAGTCGTGATAATTTAGCCCAGATGTCACAGAATTGCATTGTGAATGTTGGTTTCAGATTGTAAAGAGGTTTTGCAGTTGTGTATTATTATTAAGGAAGTATTACATGGCAGGCCCAAATTTGGTGGCACAAAAACATGGCACTATCAGAAATGTCATTGTTTATGGTAATTTTATATCAGAACAGTTGGCATAAATGTCAGTACCACTAAGGTTTCTGTCTTCTGTATAATAACACAAACATTTAGCCTTGGCCAAACAATTAAGGACATATATGCAATTTTGTTTAGGGCACAATACAATGGGTATTTTTGCCCTAATGTTCTTTACACTTGAGGGTTTACAGAAAGCGTAGTGCAGTTTCTTTCCCCAACAGTTGATTAGGGGCTTTTAAAGAAAAATATTAATGAACTCCACATAGACTTCCAAGGCCAAATATACAACAGAAATATTAAGAAGTATTATTTCTTTTGTTTGCACTGGTACTTTTAATGCAGGTACAAAGGGCAAAGGGTAGATTATTTGTAGTGCCAGAGCACTTGACAGCGGGTGATTATAAAAAAAAACAAAAAATATATACCTGAAATAGCAGGTGTGACATCCCCAAGCCTTTTGGAGTATCCTACAGAAATGATCACAATTAATCCGAGGCCTGAGTGATTACAAACGGATATGGCCACATAATAAATCCCCAAACTTGGACCATTTAAACTTTCTTCCTTTTCTTCTTTTATTTCTTGATATTATCTGGTCTCCCTGTTTATTTTATTAAATTTTGAATTACTTTTTTTCTTGTCAAAAGCACAGATAACCATCATGACCATTTTGATGTGCATGAAAGGTAACTAGCTGGCTGATCTCACAACCAAAATTATTAATAATGTACAATGAAAATTGTAATAGTAATAATTATACTATGGCTATATAATCTAAACAGGTTGAACAAATAAAAATGATCGAATTCCCTGGATGGATAATTAATGATATTGCCTTTTATGTCAGCTCACAACAGGTAGGAAGGTTAACAAGTACTTATTATTATTATTTCTATCTTTACATTTCAAAAACCTGCAATTTCACAAGGGTGTGTAGACTTTTTGTATCCACTGTAGGTCCTGATTTAGATATGGTGTTCTGGGCCACAGAAACACTTATCATGTATAAGTGCTACATTTAGAGGGAGAAATGTTTGGTAGCAGTGTTTGAACTTTGTAATGCAATGAATTCTAGCTTACCATACTAATGTGAGGCAGGAAAGGTCCTGCCTTATCACAGAAATGGGAATTCTGATTGGATTAATATTATTTGATTCTGATGACCAACCAATAAAGACATTGGAGTGAGTCAGTTGTAATTTGTTTGTTATTCACTTCAGTATTGTTATTCTTCTTCTCCTTCTTCTTACTATTATTTTCTTTCCTGCAATTTGTAATACATCTACAGAACCAGATCCAAACAATGGTGCATGGGTGCTATAGGATAGATTGTAATGGAAAGCACCCTCTGCAAAATGTGCGCTGTTCCTAGGGGGGTTCTGTACTTCTTGGATGTTGATGTTGCTTGGAATTCTATTGGTACATTTTTCCAAGAATTTTTTTTTCAAGTTCTACAGGTCCTATAACGACTGGTGGACATTCCCCACATCCTTTGGATCTCAATCTCAAGATGCTTGTACTTGGATAGTTTCTCAGTTAGCTTGACAGATGTGTTTCATTCTGAAGGTACAGCTACATCAATCAATATACACTTTCTTTCATTGTTCATTTTGAGAACTGTGTCTGGTCTGTTTGCACTTATCTCTCGGTCAGTATGAATTGGCATATCCCATAAAATTGTAACTCCATTGATTCAGTCACAGTATCGGGTTGGTGTTGGTACTGCTTGTCTGTTGTTTCAATATTGTATTCCTTACAGATCTTCCAGTGCAGATACGTTGTTATTTTGTTGTGTCTTGAAATATATTCTGGTTTTGCCATTTTGAGTCCTCAAATTTAAAACAGATCCTGCAGAATGGTTCTATTCCATCTTTGATTATTTGATGGTGGTAAGATCTGGTGGCAAGGCTCTGGTCTTGGGCAGCAATGATTAGTCCTTCTGTTTCTACTTTCTACTTTCTACTTACATGGCTTCATTCATCTTTTGCCAGTCCATGTCTGCTTCTTCTATCATTTCCCATGCATTGCTTTCTCCTCCCAGTTTTCTTGTAGTTGTTGCTGTCTAAGTAGCTTTGCTTTCTGTCTGATTCATCGGGCATAGCTATTAGCTGCCTCGTTAATGGTTGGTATAGTATCCGAGATTCTGAATTTTGTACTTGGTAGCTTCTTTTTTTATGGAATATAACTTCTTCTTGCTATCATGTTTCACTATTCACTTCAAACTGCATTTTTGTGTCATCACTGAAGGTCTTTACAATGTTAAGTACCTTTCCAAAACATTTCCAAAACCGTATTGCCCCTTTAAGTTAAATTTTCTGCAGGTTCCCTCAACAAGTAGCCTGTATTGATCCAATTCTTTTCCCAGGAATTTGATCACACAGACTTTGGGGCAAGACCTCAGTACAGCTCAGTTGAGTCTGTAATGTATGGTTCCGAAGCTACTGCTTCAGCTATGCTAAACTCACCCCCCTTTGACCTCCTCTGACTCCTCAGTGATCACTGGCGGCCAAGCTGCGCTTAGCCAGTGATCCGAGTCATGGCACCAATGTAACGGGTGGGATCTTGCTGCATTGTGTTTTAATTTTGATGTTACGTGGGTCAGCGAGCGAGTTTCGAACCGAGGTTCTCACTACTCGCTGCCAACCCCTTACGGCCAGCGTTGTTGCCAGTTGAGCTAAAGGCAAATTGCCGTTAGCCCGTTGGCAACAACGCTAGTTAACTAGGTCTCTCAGGGAGTGACGTAACCGCTGAAACTGCTCGGCTACCTGCTACCCGCTACCTAAGGCTTTTACGCAGGGCTCACACGAGCTACTACTTCAGCTCTGCTACAGTAGTGTATAAAAAACAAAATCAGATTCATCTGATTTTACTGTCAACACTGTTCTCATACTGAGGCAAGTCTCTATAGACCTGAAAAATGTGGAAAGTAGGAGAGAATGAAGAAACAGAGTGAGAGAGGGTGTGTGAGAGACAGGAAGATGAGAGTGGGGCAGAGAGAAAGAGAGAGAGGATATAGAGAGTAAGGGTTTGGGAGATTGTCTGTTTGTTTCGCTACTCTAAATGCTCTGGGATTAGATAAGCAGCTTACCCTCCCCCCTCACCCCATCTCTCCATCCTTCACCTCCCCCCTCTCTGTATCATTTTATTTTCTTTCCACCCTCATTTTAATTCTCTCCATTACAAGCTTTTGAGTAACAAAATTAAATTTTTATGTAATTGCCAAATAATACAAATTTACTTCTCTAATACAAATATTTTAATATTTTATTGGTTTTAATGTTTTTAAATATTTTAGTGGTTCACTTGTGGTGTCCAAACTGTGTTACATTCGCTTATTACACTGTATTGTCCTGTCAAGCCAATTCTATACTGTTCATATAGCATAATAATTCAATTTTTAAACCCGGTCCATGAAGTTGTCCCCTGCTTTTTTCTATTGTAGCAACAGCAATTAGCAAGCAGCTTGAAGCAGACATTTAATCCCACAGATTTTGAATTTGAATATATTTGTTTGTGTGAGTAAGTCTGTGAGTGTGCATGTACATGTTTCAGTGTGAGTACAGGTATCTGTGTGTGTGTGTGTGTGTGTGTGTGTGTGTGTGTGTGTGTGTGTGTGTGTGTGTGTGTGTGTCTGTATGTGGGTGTGTGTCCATCTGTTGGAGATGGTGACATACTGGTAATTCTCTGAAATTCCATATTAAACCTTCCTGTGACTTTCTTCTACTGCTCTCTGTCTGTGAGAAATATTCTAACTCCACATAAGTAAACTTGCTGAATCTTCAGTGAAAGAACGTCAGTGACTTATTCTACTCTTTCATCCCCGGCTCTTTTTTCATAAAATCCTGACAGTTCTTGTAGGTATAAGTCCAAAAGATGTTCTGAAGATGCAGTCACCATGTGTATGTCATGCAGATATAGATGGAGGGATGCATAGACTGATCAGTTGATGGAGCTTTTTATCTGTATTTGTGTAGGAGCAAGTGGAATACGTATTTCTGATCATCTTCACTGTTGAGACCTTTCTGAAGATCCTGGCATATGGATTAGTCATGCACCCCAGCTCCTACATCCGCAATGGCTGGAATCTCCTGGACTTTGTCATCGTAATTGTGGGGTACACACAGCCCTCATTCACTATGATTAATATCATTAATATCAATTTACATCATACAGCTAACCCCCTTATTTTTCTGCCAACTGTCTTTCTTTTTTCCTTCTCACTCATTTCTTCATCAGTGTACTTATAGTTTTCCACCTCTACACCATACTTCCCAAAAGGCTTGAAAGGCTACTTCCTCTCCTCCCTTTGCTCCATCTCTTTTGCCCTCCTCCCACCTATTTCACAGGTTATCCCAATGTTATTTGACAGTTAAGTGAGTGGGAAAGAAGGAAATCTCTTTCACTCTCAAATTCTATTCTGCCTCTTCAATCTCTTATTCTCTTTTTATAAAAACTCAGTCCCTGTGCATCTTTCTTAATTTTGTTGACACAAACTTAGCTTTCCTTCTTAAGATCTTATAACATTGATCTCAGAGAATTTAAAGATCATCCTGTATTAGTCAAATACAGTTTTTAGAAAGACAGTAAAAGATCCCATGTACTAAACATATATGAGATTGGAACACATAACAAACACACCCTAGGGAAAGCAAACAGTAAATGCACTAATTGGTCCAAATGTAGCAAGCAGGTTAGTAACTGATGTGTGTGTATTGCAGACTGTTCAGCGTGGTCCTGGAGACAATGACTCACAAGCCAGGTGAAGCTCATCACATGGCAGGCAAGCCGGGTGGGCTGGATGTGAAGGCTCTCAGAGCATTCCGAGTTCTGCGGCCTCTGCGGCTGGTCTCAGGAGTTCCTAGTGCGTCTCTCTTCTACTGCCTACATTCAAATATACTTTTCTACTGTGTGTCTTCCCACCATGTTCAGTGCTACTGTGTGTAGGGGTAAAAGTGTGTGTGTGTTTTCTGAATATGTACTACAATATCATGTGTGTGTTATAACATAACTGTACACTGTTTATACTGTGTTTATACTGTAAAAGTATTTGTGTTTGCTTGTGTGTTTTCAACTGTTTTTAACATGAACACTCTAACACTGTGTGAGTATATATGTGTGTAACAGTAGTATGGTACCTCTCCAGGTCTCCAAATTGTGCTGAACTCCATTATGAAGGCAATGGTGCCCCTGCTCCACATCGCCCTGCTGGTTTTGTTTGTTATCATCATCTACGCCATCATCGGTCTAGAGCTTTTCATCGGCAGGATGCACAAAACCTGTTACTACATTGGCACAGGTCCCTGAATATGCATGCACATAAAAATGGAATTAGTCTGAAAATTTTCACAACGCAATAAGTGAGATGCCTTTTAGTGATAGTGACATTGAGACATATTTGAATATTTACACTTAAACAGTATCAATTGATTATTTAATATTGATAATTAGAGGAAACCTATCTGTCATGTGTGAAAAAAAGAAAAAAAACTTATTGCACTGATGAGATGAAACATTTTACTAGAACAACCCACAAACATGGACTAAATCCAGAATGTGCACTGTTTTGAAATATGAAGGGAAGATGGAATAATATCTGAGGATACTGGTTTATGACTGAGTTATTTCAGAAGTTTTAACTTAATTTAATTTAATTTCTTGTTTTTATTTATGTTAATTTTTTTGTCCTTTTAGTTTTCACATACTTTCCACAGGAAGGCATGCTGAGTATTTTTTCCACTTTTCTCTATTTTCAGCACAGTAATTATTTAGGCAGTCAGGTAATCAGATGATGTTAAGTCATATATAGATTACAGAAGTATTAGTAGTGGATATTAGCAAGCAAACTATGTATCTAGCTAACCACCAATCTGCACAGCAGATGAGATAAAGTGGCTCAATATTATTTGAACTACCTGTTTTATCTTGACTCTCATCCTACACATTGTTACTACTATTTTTGTGCTGCATTTATGCAACTAGTGATTCTTTCCCAGTTGGCCAGCTGGAAAACTTTATTTTTATTCTGGTCCTTTTTGTGCTGGGCCACTTAGTGTAGTTTGAACTGTAAATGTGGCATCTCTGTCTGAGCAGTACACTCAACAGGTCCAGGAAGAGTTGCTTAGTAAAATGATTAAAATGTTGACAATGCAGTATGCATGTTGCAGAATGATTTCATTTTTAGATGAGGATATATAGGATAAAATCATTTGTGATCATTGCTGGTTGATGTAGCACCTTGAGAGTGAGATTCTTTATTTCAAGGTCAAACTTGTTGGCCTCAACTGTAATATGGAATCATTGTCGTTCCAAGAACTTATTGGCATGCCCTTTAGATTTTGATTTTGTACATGTCACAAAAGAGGAGGGTGTGGTCCTCAGAGCAGCCAGGACGAGAGAGTTAGGTGATTGTAGGCTTAAATTGTAGGAAAAGCTGTGCAAACCATAAGGGAATTCGTGGCTTGACATTAACAGTTGCCCTTGGCAACCAGATTGCACCAATCAAGAGATTGTGGCAACCATTTCATGTTGTCTAGTCGCCCATCTTGGCAAACAAAAACACTGTCTCTCACCGTTAGAAAAAACCAAGCAATAGAATATTATCTCCTCCCTTCCTCAAACAATATTTATTTTCATCTGAAAAAAGTTTCGCATTTTTCAGGCCTTATGAAACCCATGTGCAAAACTCTTGTTGTAACTGCTTAGTCTGACAAATTTGAAATTCCATTTTAATTGGACAGTATCACTGCCAACCAATACATGAACACTGTGAACCGCCCCCTTTGTGCTGTGTGTCACTTTTGACTCATGCACACACCTCACTATCACACTGATCTGCTGACCAGCTCCCTTTTGTCAGCCTTATCATCAAGCAAACATCAAGTCCTTTCTAGGTACAAATTTTACTTTTCTCTCTATATCCCACTGTATCAAATCTGTTTCTTTAGAATAAGAGTAGAGAGAGAGTTGCTTTGTGAAAAAGTTTTGAGACAATTGGATATTATTATTTTATAGCTTATAAAGTGTTAGTAACCCAAACAGAATAATGGAAAGTTTGGACACATTTATATTATAATGATAAGTACAATAAAATATTCATCTGAGCTCGACTGTTTGGCTGAAACAAATTCAGGTGAGCACCTCTTGTTACCAATTTATCATTTGGGGTGTGTGTGTGTGTGTGTGTGTGTGTGTGGGGGTCAAAATATACCCACGTAGGTAACAGGATGTGTACATACACTCCTAGCCAGAGTGGGATTGGATCCAGTGGTCATGGTTCATTAGATTACATTAGATTAGATTCAACTTTACTGTCATTACGCAGCGTACAGGTACAGAGCCAATGAAATACAGTTAGCATCTAACCAGAAGCGCAAAAAGCATATATAAATAGCAAGCATAAATAAATAGCAATGGTATATAAAACTGGTATGTACAAAGTTCAAAATATGAGATATAGGAGTGAGGCAGGAGCAGTAAAACTGGTGCAGTGACACCTAACACAGAGAGATCAATTGCAGTGCAATGACAGGCAATGATTCAGTATAGTGACACTGTTCAGTATAGTGACACTACTATGCAAAATAGAAATGTGCAAGGGAAGAAGGTGCAGTGTTGTGCAATGTGCAAAAAAACAAATGTCAGTTCCATGTGCAAAGAGCAGTCGGGGGTTGGGGGGAGAGTTAACGTCCCAGAACAGTAGTTCAGCAGGCCAACAGCTGAGGGAAAGAAGCTGTTCCTGTGTCTGCTGGTGCGGCAGCAGTGGCTCCTGTAGTGCTTCCTGGATGGAAGGGGGGTCAGCAGTCTGTGTTTGGGGTGAGAGGTGTCCTTGATGATGCCTCTCACTCTCCGCAGACAACGCTTACGCTGGATGTCCTCGATGGTTGGCAGCTGGACACCAGTGATGTGCTGGGCGGTTTTCACCACCCTCTGGAGGACTTTCCGGTCGGAGACTGTGCAGTTGCTGTGCCACACTGGGATGCAGTTTGTCAGAATGCTCTCAATGGTACTGCGGTAGAAGTTCACCTGGATCTGGGGGGAGAGGTGAGCCTTCCGCAGTCTCCTCAGGAAGTAGAGGCACTTTTGCACCTTTTTGACCAGGTTGGCGGTGTTGAGTGACCAGGAAAGGTCCTCAGAGATGTGGACACCCAGGAACTTAAAGCTGGAAACACTCTCCACCACTGAGTTCCCTCGATCAAAGTGAGCATAAAATATATTGAGCTCGTCTGGGAGGGAGGCATGTTGAAGGGAGGTGATGGTCGGTTTGTAGTCCATGAGGGCCTGGATGCCCTGCCACATGTGACGGGGATCAGAGCTGTTAAAATTTTCTTCAATCCTTAGTTTGTATTTGTATTTGGCGTCCTTGATTCCCCTCCTCAGGTTGGCCCTGGATGAGCAGTGGACTTCCCAGTCTCCAGACCTAAAAGCAGCGTCACGCGCTCTGAGTAGGAGTCTGACCTCTCTGTTCACCCAAGGTTTCCGATTGGGGAATATTGTGATTGTTTTTTGGGTGGTGACTGAGTTGACACAACTGTTAATGTAGTCCAGAATGGAGATGGTGTAGGTTTCAATGTCAGTGTGTGAGTCCATCGTGGCCTGAGAGGCAAACCCATTCCAGTCTGTGTGCTGGAACTGTTGCTGGAGTGAGGAGTCTGCCTCCTCCTGCCACACTTTCACAGTCTTCACTGTGGGTTTCACACTTTTGATGATGGAGGCGTACTTGGGAAGCAGAAACAGAGATAGGTTATCAGATTGTCTGAGGTGGGAGAGGGGATTGGCTTTGTAAGCTTCTGTAACATTGGTGTAAACATGATCCAGGGTATTGTCTCCTCTGGTGGGACGAGACATTTTGATGGAATTTTTGGAGTACAGTCTTCAAGCTGGCGTTGTTAAAGTTGCCAGCTATAATAAAGTCTCTGTCTGGATGTTTTGTTTGGAGCTTGCTAATCGCTACTCAGACATATTCCATGGCTAGCTTAGCGTTAGCGTCAGGGGGTACACATACAGCAGCAATTATGGTGCATGTGAATTCACAGGGCAGATACAACGGCCTGCACTTAAGAAGAAGATATTCCAGATTTGCAGTGGGTCTTAACAACAAATGTGTTCATGTACCAGGCTTTGTTTACAAAGAAGCATACGCCCCCATCTTCGTTCTGAGTCCACAGCCAATCTGTCCGCCCTGTAGATATTGCATCCCTCGATTGCAATTGTGCTGTTTTGAATGTTATTGTTGAGCAAGTTTCCGTGAAAATCAAAATGTTGCAGGCCGTAAGCATTTTCTGTGTTATCCAGAGTCTAAGTTTGTCAATCCTGTTTGCCAGAGACCGTACATTGGGGAGGAAGATGCTAGGTAGCGCTAGTCAGTGAGGGCTGAGCTTTAGCCTAGCCTGCAATGCTCCTCGCTTACCTCATCCTTGTTGTTTTGGTCTCGACGCCAGCGTTGGGCACTTCCTGTCGGACTGGCATGTTCACTAGTATGCTGGCTATCTCAGGTGGTAGCTGATGAGAGTCGAATAACGTGTCCAGTGCAATGTCTGTGCATCAAAGTTGTATATCCAGGAGTAATTGTCGGCTGTATGAGGTGTTCGCAAGGTTGTTTTAAATAACCAAACCGAAAAATACTACATATATAATTGCTAATTTGCGAAACCTAGAGAAACACTGAGCCTCGCGTTATAGACACGCCACCACCATCTTGAAAATGCAAACCTTTGACCCCGATGTGATTTGAACACGCAACCTTCTGACCTGGAGTCAGACACGCTACCGTTGAACCATGAGGTCATGTAAGAATTACTGATATAGGTAAAAGTAGGTTAGATGTTCTTGTCAATTTGATTGATCTAGCAGCAATATTATTCAAGCAATGTATCAAGGTATGAGGGGTATGGCCAGCATATGGGCAGTGTGACGAGTAGGGAATCTCAAATGAAGTTCATAATTTTGTTGGATGAGGCTTGGTGCTTGGTGGACATTTTAAGGAAACATCTAAATATGTTGATGCAGTCCTGGTTTATGATACCATATGACTGGATTTTCAAAAAGCGTTTTACAAAGGACCACCCAAGTGACTCAAGATTTTCATATCGGGTCTTAGATAATTTACCATTTCTACTGCAATAACAGTGAAAATGAATAAAACAAATGAGGACTTTTGCAGCTGAGCTCTGAAATTATCCTGTGTAACTCTTGCTCTTTCAGACATCAATGTTGAGGATGATCCTGTGCCATGCGCATTTGCGGGTCATGGACGGCAATGTCTGGTGAATGGGTCTGAGTGCAGGGGCAAGTGGGAGGGGCCCAATGGGGGTATCACCAACTTCGATAACTTCTTCTTTGCCATGTTGACCGTCTTCCAGTGCATTACCATGGAGGGCTGGACCGATGTGCTGTACTGGGTAATGTCACTGTGTCTCTCCTTCATTTCACTTGTAAATGTCATTATTTCCCATTCACTAGGGAATGCTGATGTTTCTTACTTGTCCAACTGGGCAATGTCACTATGTCATATTCACTGTACTGGGTAATGTCACTGTTTATTATACACTCTAATGGGTAATATCTCTGTTTCTCACACAATTGTTTTTCTTTCTTGCTTTCTGTAGATGAATGATGCTATAGGGTTTGAGCTACCTTGGGTTTACTTTGTCAGTCTGGTCATCTTCGGCTCCTTTTTTGTGCTCAATCTGGTGTTGGGTGTGCTGAGCGGGTGAGTTATACACACTGTACATTTATTGTGTGTGTGAGAGAGAGAGAGAGAGAGAGAGAGAGAAAGAAAGAGAAAGAGAGAGTGACACAAAGTGTGTGTGAATGTGCATGTGTGTACCTGAGTGTTTGTGTGTGCTTGTGACATTTTGTTTTTCTGCAGAGAGTTCTCCAAGGAGAGAGAGAAGGCAAAGGCTCGTGGGGATTTTCAGAAACTGCGTGAGAAGCAGCAGATGGAGGAAGACCTGTGTGGCTATATGGAGTGGATTACACAGGCTGAGGATATGGACGAGGACGAGGATGGCAGCAGACGTGAGCTAAGCATCCCGCGTCCTTCAGGACTGTGAGAGGGATGGAGACATATGATAGACATAGAATCAAAAAAGTCTGTAGTCATTCCCTTTTGACTCAGTGCTGCTCTCTTCCCTCCTTCACAGTGCTCTTGCTCTGACTCATTCATTCTCTAATTTGGGCCACTCCCTCTGACTGTGCCCTCTTCACTGTAGCTTGCTGCTTCTTCCCCTTCCTCTGATTTGGCACTCCTCTCTATCCTTGGTCTGATTGAAATTGCATTTGCTTAGCACAGTGTTTCCCAAACCTCTCCTGGAGGACCACTTGTCCTGCATGTTTTAGATCTCTCCCTGCTCCAGCACAGCTAATGTAAATGATCAGTTTGTTACTAAGCAGCTTCAGGGGTTCATAATGAGTTGATCATTTGAATCAGCTGTGTTGGAGCAGGGAGAGATCTAAAACATGCAGGACAAGTGGTCCTCCAGGATTGGTTTGGGAAACTCTGGCTTAGCAGATACTCTTATTGAGAGCAATTTACAAAGTCCACACCTGTTTAAATTACCGCAGAGTGGAGTATTCGGCAGACTTACCTTGTCCAAGAGTACAATAGCAAAGCAGTCAAACGGGGACCTTTTCAGTCATGAGCCACAGTACCACACTAATCTGAGAGACTTTCTCCCCTCACTCTGACACTCTGGCACTTTTCTCTACCTTCCCTCTGCCTTGATGCTGATGTCTCTGCAGGTCTCACTCTGGGGGACCTGGCTGACAAGAAGAGAGGAAAATTTGGCTGGTTCAGTCATTCCAATGAAACTCATGGTATTGTGCTGTCTTAATCTCTACCTTGCTGTCTTTTTTGTCTGTTTTATTATGCATTATAGGTCTTATATTCATTTTTACTCAGAAAAAAACTCAATCAAGGATGTTACTCAAAAGTTCTCCAGACTGAGTATAACATTGTGTTCAAAACTCCAAGCATGTGATTTGCAGTTGCTTTACAGATTTGAGTCTAAATCTCAGATATTCATGACCTCATATTCATGACCTGTTTCTGATCAGGTACTTTCTCCAACATCATAGTTGTTGTAGTTCATATGCACCCATTCCACAGTTGTGTGTCTGTGAAAGAGAATGAAAATTTGTGTTTATGTTTGTGCCTCTTTTCCCATGTAAACATGTGTCTCAAAAATTTGGTTATTTGAGAACAGTGAAGGAGATGAAAGAGCCTTCTCTCTCTGTCTCTTGCTAACTTAGCAAGTCTGCCTGCCAGTGAGACAGCATCTGAAAATACAGAGAATATTGATGAAGAGCACAATGACTGCTGCACAGTCTGCTGGTAACACACTACAGACCACCTCCACCTTGTATACCACCTGTTACACAGCTGACACACTACCTCCTTCAACATTTCTTACACTCATACCACTCCCACCCTAACAACTACCCACACATTACCTCTAGTACTGCACACCACTCCCACCCTGCACGCTACCCAATAGTACCTCTTACACTGTATATCAACCCCACCCTAAACACTTTCCACCTGCTACCTCTTACACAGTTAGGGCTGGGTATTGGCACAGATGCCCCGATTAGATTTGATTACGATTCACAAGCTAACGATTCGATTCAATCTGATTCGATTAGATTCTGATTCGATATCGATTCGATAGTAATGAGATATAAAATACTATATAGCAGCTTTCCATATTTGGAGAGATGATTAAAAAGCTCTAAAGGGAACACAAATTTACAAATGCAGAGTCACTGGAAACAAATTATGAAAACCACTAAAGAAAGGGCCAAAGGCTTGTATACCAAAATCTTTTATTATCTGAGGAACACATGGGTATAGTTCCTTAAAAACAAAACCAACCTGTCTCTTTCAAAGCACAAAAAAGACTCCTGACTGAAAAGAATATCTGAAAATAAAAATGGGCAAGTCTAAAAGTCACATGCCATGCTTCACAAGGACTTTAACCTAAAGATATGTTCCAAAACATAAATTAGAGTTTATTTTTTTGCAAGAAGAGAAGTTGGTCCACATGCTCTGGCAGAAGGCAACTTCTCTGAGCAGTTACAATGTCCCCAGCTGTGGAGAAGACCCTTTCAGCTGGAACACTTGTCCCTGGAACACAAAGATAGCATTTTGCCTGGAGGGACAAAAGGGGCTACTCTCCCTCATGCATGCTCCACCACTTAAGTGGATTTTCTGAGAGAGGTACAGGTGCTACTTCCCTGTATTTGCTGACGTTTTCACGTGCCCTGTCTGCAGCACTCTTGTTCAACCTTGTAGCCACTGGTGCATAGGCTGCCCCAAGCAGATCCAACAATGCACAGGATCCCTTTGACCTCTTTGGTGGGGATGGGTCATCACCCCCAGTGCCAGGACAATTGCTGTTGATAGTTAGACAGAAGGGAAAATATGAATTACTCACAATGGAATTCAATAGTGTTATCTATATCTACCATAGTGAGTATGGGTAGCTGAGCGCGAGATGGCTGGAAGCTTCAGCGCAGCTTGTGAGGCCAAGTTCAGGGTATGAGAAAAACACCCAACATGGAGCAGCTCCGCCATCTCCACTGCATGGACCATGTTCACAGTGTTATCGGTCACAATGACCGGATCCTTATCAGTGAGGTTCCATTCCTCCAAGGCCTCTGACAGCAACTGGGATATGTTTGTCCCTGTGTGGCTTGCATGCATGGCCCTGGTCTGTAGCACATTAGATACGAGAACCTAGTCATCACCTTTGTAGTGACAGGTAATTGTGATATAGGAGTCTTGGCTCCTTGACGTCCACCCATCACATGTGAGAGCCACCCTATCCACTGATTGTAGGGACAGAGCAACACTTTTCTTTAGCTTCCCATACAGCCATGGGATTATGACTTCACTCATCTGTTTGCAGCCTGGGATGGCATAGCGTGGCTCTAGCACATTGAGCATGGTAAAGAATCCCTCGTTTTCCACAAAGCTATAGGGCCGTATGTCTTTGCAAATGAAAATCGCAATTGAGTCGGTGATATTTTGTGCACGAGGTGAGTTGTGAGGAATTTTGTTTGAAAATGCCGTCTCAACTGTCTGCTGCCTGTCTGGTTGTGGGGTTAGCACCAGCACATCTGGGTGATGTCTTGTTAAATGGTTTCGTAGGTTTGTTGCGTTATCAGTATATCTCACCTCAGCGTTGCAAATCTTACATATTGCTTTGCTTTTATCTGCAATGCCAGTGCCAAGCTTACGGAATCCAAAGTGGCTCCACACGTCAGCTTTCATGTGGGAAAGCGATAGTAGGGACATTGCATTAGCCTGGTGAACACTGAGAGGTTGCATCACAGTAAAAAAAATTGATCTAACAGGTTTTCCTCTATGCATTCGCAGGTCCTTAAATGTTAAAAGTTAAATGAGAAAGCAACATCTAATGGGGGACTAGTAATTGCCTTTAATACGACAGTTAGGCTATGTCAGAGGCTATGTTTAACCATTGTGGAAATGAACCTAGAAAACCAGAAAAAAACGCATATTAGCCTAAAAGATTGATCCATAAATTGTACAGATCGATATCGAATCAGACGAATTTTAAAAAATGATCAATCGAAAAAATATTTTTGCATACCCCTACTTACAGTGCATACCACCCCACCCTGCACACTACTACTCCTACATATCACCTCATGCTATATAATTCCTCTTATAGTGCAGACTGCCCCCACCCATACCACCTCTTCCCTCTACACTGTACATTTTGGTATCAGATCTACATGTTTAACATGAAATTAACAATCAAATTATGAAGTTGTCTTGAAGGGCAAAGACATGAGTTAATCATTCATCAAGGATGAAGTTTGGGAATGCTGTCTGCTCTGTATTGTATGTAGAATTTTTTATCTGCATCAAACACTCAGACAACTTGTATAAGGTTGGAATGCGATTATATCACTTAAATGATCTTTTCTCTTTCTTTCATCAATGCTCTCAGCACTTGGATAATGAAAAATCCACTGTGGTGAGGAAGTGCATGTAGATGTCATAATGTATTGCTATTTAATAAATTCACTATAATTAAAATCATAGATTGTGATGTTTCTTCTCAGTGTACTGATTCAATTTCCTGTTCACATGCGGTAGCACAGTTGTTTAGATATGTAGATAGATGATGATTGTGTAGATATGGTGCCATTACGACATGCTGACACTGATGCTGTATTGTCTGCCCAGCCGGACAATGCGTCGCTGGAATCGTGCCTGTCGCAGGAACTGTCGTGTGGCAGTGAAGTCTGTCACATTCTACTGGCTGGTGTTACTCCTGGTTTTCCTCAACACTGTCACCAGTGCCTCTGAGCACTACAACCAACCTGAGTGGCTCACGCAGGTCCAGGGTAGGTACCTGCACTGCCTTCAGTCTCTGTGTGGATCTAAGCACTGCCAAAAACTGTGTGTCTGCAGCTCAACTTTTTTTTCCCCCAACCTGTCTCTCCCCTTTGCTCAAACTCTCTGTCCCCCAGATATTGCCAACAAAGTACTGCTGTCTCTCTTCACTGTGGAGATGTTGCTGAAGATGTACAGTCTCGGCCTGCAGGTGTACTTTGTGGCATTTTTCAACCGCTTTGACTGCTTTGTGGTTTGCGGGGGGATCATGGAGACCATCCTGGTGGAGCTGGAGATCATGCCCCCCCTGGGCATCTCTGTGCTGCGCTGCGTGCGCCTGCTGAGGATATTCAAAGTCACACGGTACCTGCCTCCATCATTTCAGCAGCACATCTTGGCTTCTTTGCTGCTCTAATTTGCTCTCGATTTGATGGCTATAGTGGGTATCACTGGTTTGCCATGTAGTCTCTTTGACCCCTGACTCTCTGTGCACCCTTCATAGTCACTGGACAGCTCTTTCCAACCTTGTGGCCTCACTGCTGAATTCAATGAAGTCCATTGCCTCTCTGCTGCTCCTCCTCTTCCTGTTCCTCATCATCTTCGCCCTGCTGGGGATGCAGCTCTTTGGCGGGAAGTTCAACTTTGACGAGACACAGACCAAGCGCAGCACCTTCGACACCTTCCCACAAGCCCTGCTCACCTGCTTCCAGGTGACAAAACACACCTTTACTTTCCACTCCAAGGTCATTTATATGCCAAACATCACATCCCATGGGTGAATGCAAACTAAATTTACCAGTGTGTGTGCGTGCTTGTGTGTGTGTGTGTGTGTGTGTGTGTGTGTGTGTGTGTGTGTATATCTATGTATGTATTCCCCTCCATGAAGTCACTCACACATTCTATCAGACTGGTTCCAGAGAGACTTGCAATGTGTTCCAATACTAAGTCAGTTGCCTGCTGCCTGCACCCTTAGAAGTGAGCTCCCTTATAACGTAGCATCCTAACAGAAAAGGGACCTCAAAAGGCAACGAAATCGGGACACACTGTGAAGGCAGGATGACATCATAGATCGTTCGCGGCCCTGGAGAGAAAATTAGTTTAACGTTCGTGTAACTAAATAACTAGCCACTAGATCAGTTACTTTTTTCAATTCAATCAGATTATCATGTTAAGTATTTCAGTAGCTGTAAAAGACTTCACCTTTGTTCGATGGACAACCAAACTACCGCTACATTAGCTAGATAGCTAGCTTGTTCAATTGGAAAGTAATGTGATTACTAGCAAGCTACCTAGCTAGTTCACGGAAAGCTCACCCGAGGCTTAAAAGCATTACGTACATTATTCCAGTGTATTAAATAATTACAATGTATTTTTTAGATATAACCGCAACAAATTATTGAGTTCACTGTATACGGACATTTATAATGAGCTCCTCTACTACCACCGCATCTACTGCCGTGGTGTTTTCAGCCGCCATTAATTTAACATAAGCTGAGAAGCCTGAGGTAATCGCAAAGACTTATGGGATACCCTACCTGTCGAAGGGTACATCGGATGCTGCCTTCAAATTTAACCGAAATAAGGCACCTTAGAAGGGTGCATTTTATGATGACTTCGGTTTGGGACATGCCTACGAAGGGCAAGTGTGCAAAATTGTGAAAATAGTGAAAATGCTCCCTTCAAATGCTGCCTTCTAAGGCAGCTGACTTCATATTTTGACACAGCCTTGGTGTTACTGTGTTTGTCTGTTCTAAAGTAATCAAAAGGTCTTTCTAAGTATTCTGTATAGCTGTATAGTATTCTGTCTGTGTGGTGTTTAGGGACAGGTAGTTTTGTTAACTTCTCATATTAATCCCATGCACCTACCCTATTTATGTACATTTTTGACACCCCTCAGTTTCAGGCACATTACTTGAGATCTCTAATAGCTATCAACACATGCTATGTATCATTTTGTTCAGAACTAATTTGTCTAATGGAAAATGACCATGACACGAGGAATTTGGTATTCCCTTTTATATTAGGTAAAATAATTCTCAGTTGTTGAAAAAAATATTTACTTGAATGCCTCTCCAAAAGCAAATGTGTCAGCTTAGATATCTCTGCAGAGCCTGACAATATAGATTGTCTGTATTGTATACATATAAAAACCCTGTCAGAGGGACATTCCATTGCTTTCTAATCTGAAATAGAAGCAATTGAGTGCCACTCAAAAAATATGGTGAGAATATTTAAAGTTATGTAAAAGTGTTGTCTTTTATTTTTAACATGTATAAAATAACTGCAAACAATGACTGTTTACAAAAATACTGATATAAACAAAATCAACAATACAAAGCAACAATAGATCACAAAAATAAATAACTATTTACATAAATAATGATATAAAAGCAATACAAAACAATAATTATCTATATACCTCAAACAGATATCTGTATCTGTATAATTAAACAGATACACTAATAAATCAACTAATATTTCAGTTACAGTGGATATAACAAGTCTACACACCCTTATAAAATTGCAGGTTTTTGAAATGTAAAGACAGAAATTACAACAATGTAAATGTCAGACACTTTCCATCTGTAATGTGATCTTCCAACCTGCAATTTCATAAGGGTGTGTAGACTTTTTATATCCACTGTACATTGCTGACAAAAAGAAAAAAATGCTTTCAGCAATCATCAAATTTGATTTTTGTTCATGTGGTCAGCAGAGCTAAGAGAGACATGTATCTGAATACATGTATCTGAGACGTGTCTCTGTAGTATAAACTGTATGTGTATCTTTTTATCAATATGTACTGTTCACTCTGAGAATCAGAAAAAGGTTGTATAATATTGGCATCTGTGGGTGGCTGTGGGCTCATGGTACTGTATTGCAGGAAACAGCTGAGTTTTCTCTTCTCCTTCTCCCCGTAGATCCTGACTGGTGAGGACTGGAATGTGGTGATGTATGATGGGATCATGGCATATGGAGGCCCCTACTTCCCTGGGATGATTGTCTGTATTTACTTTGTCATTCTGTTCATCTGTGGAAACTGTATCCTTTTAGCTGACGTCTGATGCATTATGTCTGGAGCTGTGCACCTATGTCCCTCTTTCTTTCCCCTTCATGCCTTCCCCATCATCTTCTTGTAATATTTTTGTAGGAATGATTTTACTCGGAGACACGGAGCCAAGGTAAGA
Source organism: Megalops atlanticus (assembly GCA_019176425.1). Taxonomy (NCBI): domain Eukaryota; kingdom Metazoa; phylum Chordata; class Actinopteri; order Elopiformes; family Megalopidae; genus Megalops; species Megalops atlanticus. The sequence continues at coordinate 452,455 of CM032882.1, forward strand.
CCTGACTATACTGTTACCGTATTACCCCTACTACTGCTGGCATTATTACCGTACCTAATGTTTTAGGTATAAAGCTACTACACTCCTCCCCCTTAGTTTATGACCTATGACAACAAGACCAAATAACTGTACTGTTATAACCATATTTGTCAAACTCCATATGCAGTTGTTGAAATATACCAACAAACTTGTCATTAACATGCCACTAAGCATACCCTCCTCATTCCTTAGTGTAGAAATGACCTGAGCCACCTCTCTGGCCTCTTTGTAGGCAGTCATAAGGTCGATATTTGGTGACTGTAACTCTGTAGTCAATGGCTGGATGTAGCCTAGAATTTTGTTTGTTGTGACAGCAGTGACAATTGGCTATATGCATGGAATGTTACTTAGAACTTCCGCCAAAAAATAAGCCAGCTCATAAACTTCCGGTGAAACGTTACTTCTTGTTGTGGCGGCATCTTCAATTTTGTGAGGTAGCTATAAAAACAGTGTAAATAGCTTATTGTAGGCTATATCAGTAGTTTTAATAGTTTAATATTTAGGTCTAGCAGTTATCAAATAGGTAAAAAAATAAGTGAAAGAGATGAAAAAGTCGTTTAAATTTCAGCGTCGTAAGGGGATGACAGTAGCTACGATAATGTAGCCTATGTGTTTTGAGGTTCAGGTAAATATAGAGTGGCTGTGATATTACTGAAATAAATATTTATTAATAGAATTACATGGGTTCACACTGTAGCTAGTGATGTGTCTTAACCTCGCTCACTGTGTAAAATGTCAAATGCTGGCAGCCTAACTGTTTCTGCTCTCTGGGAATCTTGATCTGTGTCCCATATGTCTGCTACACACTAAACCTAGATAGTGTACTATGTACTATGGAGTAAAATATTTGTTAGAAATACAGAGCGCAGTTGGTACATGGTTCTATTGGCCAGACAGCAACAGTAGGCTGTAGGTCCAAACAGTATTACAGTCGCTATCTATTCTCTAGCCTATATTATACTGGCAAATAACATTTTCATTCCCAGAAAGCAGAGACTTTTAACATTATTACATTGAACCTGCTCTCATTCCCCTACACTCAAGTTGTGTGGTCTCTCATTTTTCCTCATCGACCTGAAGCAGCTTGCCCTCAGTCACCTCTCCTGCCTCATTCTTGTCTGACTGAGAAACTGAGAGACAGAAGCAACGAATTCAGCAATGATAATGACATTATCAATAACAACATAGCAACACACAATTTTATGTTAGTGCCAAGCCTGGTCATCTCAAGGAGAGTAGCGGGAGACATATCTATACATTTTGATGCTGCCAACTTAGCATAGTTGTATTCTGTTTACCGATGTTACGCTATCTTTAGTGTTTAGTTTTCAGGCTATGTAGCTAGCTGTCTAGTAGCCTACAGAATGACAGAACTGTACTTTTATGTACTTATATGTACAGCTTAAATCCTTTTTCATGTTTGCTTGATGAAGCCTTTGAGTTTGACTGAATTAGGGGGTGTACATCATTGATGTCGACTCGAGACAGATCTTGCAGGCAGCGAATATAGAATGACATCTTTGACAGTTCACCGGAAATGCCTGAGCTGGCTTGTGTAAAACCAGGAAGTAACCGTGCATATAGTGAATTGTGTCAAATGACTCTATACTATGTACTAGGTTGCTAGCCTTGTTAGAGTTTGATGTTCCTGATTCTATTTCTGTGAGTGCAGAGTGGGCTGCATTGAAGTGATCCAGAAAAGCACCCACTATCTTCCTTCCCAGCATGTGTCCGACATGAGTGGGATGCCTCCTGTTTTTCTTTTGTCACTTGCCTGTGTTTCCTTGCTTCCTTGTGGTTGTTCTTGTAACATGTTCTTCCTAACAGCAGATGCAGAGAAAAACACTGCAACATTTTCAATGGTAGCCATGGTGTTCCTGATAAGGGGGATGTCAGAACATCCATGGACTACCACAAGATTGAGTGCGTGGCTTCGGCAATGTGTGATTAGTGCCTGTGGTTGAAGCTCTCTAATGCGTTGTTGTACTCCACTCACATGCCCACTCATTGTGCTGGCTCCATCATAGCCCTGCCCTCTGAGATATTCAATCTCCAGACCCCACTTCTCCAACTGAGAGAGGATTGCTTCTGTAATAGATGCAGCATCTTGTCTGGTAAGAGGACAGAGACCCAAGAACTCTTCACATATTTCGGCTCTATTGTGGTTTATGTAGCGAATGCAGATAGATAGTTGTTCTGTCCCGCTCACGTCAATTGATCCATCTGCAAGGACTGTGAAAAACCTGGCTTTTTATTTCCTTAACTATGTCCTCCTGAATCTCAGCTTCACAGCATGCTATTAGTTCATTTTGAATCCTTGGTCCTATGTATTTGGCATTTTTTGGTGCGGTCTTGAGATGTTTCAGTGTGGCGTCGAATGAAGATTTCCAGGTGAGGAAGTGATTAAAGTTGCATCTTCACTTTCTCCTGTCCAGTTACCATGCAGTGCTATGTTCCTCTTTGACAGATTGATTATAACATCTAGGATGGAAAAGAGAGCTTTGCAATTCACACTAACCTTCTCGGCATATGCATTGCTTAGAACAGAATTAATGCTTTTCTGTTACCCTTGTGCAACTGACAGAAAATTCTCAGCAAGTTCAGAGGCCTTTAGGTGCCCTGGACTACAACTGTGGTTCAAAATGATTCCCTGCTTCTCTCCAATAGCATTTTTCTAGTCTCAAAATCCTTCGTTTATGAAAATTGTGTTTGTTGTTTTTTTGCTAAATGACATACAAATAGCACAGTAGGTGGAATCTTCTGAAACTGAATATCTAAGCCAAGGATATTTCTCTTCCCACTTCATATTATAGCGTAATTGCTTTTCACCAAAATTTGTTTTAGGGTATGGTTATGTTTGAACCACTTATTCCTGAGAAGGCAGTATTGTCTTCATCTGTTAGTGGTTTATTTTTAACTTGGCTGGATGAAATTCATGTAGAAATGTGTCTCTTTGACTGACATCAGCTCTCTCACCTCTCATCTCTCTCTCCTCTCCTCCTGTCACCTCTCTTCCAGCCTGGGCTCCTCCAGTATTGCTCTGCTTGTGTGGTCTCTCTGAGTCTTTTCCCTGTGTGTCTCCTGTGCTCTTTCTCTCAGCCTCCTTTTCTGTGTCTCTCTGCCTTCCATAACCTGCTCCTTCTCTCTCATCTCCTCTTGTCTCTCTGTCTTCAACATTATTGTTTCCGTTCATTTCTCTCCATCCTCTACTCTGTTCTCTCTCTCTCCCTCTGTATTCACTGCCTGTCTCGGTGCCTCCTCACTTGTCTCTCCTGCCAAAGTGTATTAAAAATAATTTAGTAAAATTATATACACCTTCTTTATTTCATCTTTGTGTTTGAGTTTGCATCATTTTGGATTTCAATTATAGAAATGTGTCTCAAACAGTACATAAACGTAAGCAAAATGTGTTTATACAATAATATATTTATACAATAATACTATACTATGACACTATAATTATGCTACTGTGACCTTCTTTGGTCTGTTCCTGCCTCCCCAGTCACGACGCTGGACACTTGAATTTGTGGACGTAGTATTTATTACCAAGCTGCAATTCTGCAATCTGCAATGTTGGGGAAACAATACAAAGCCATACAGTCATTCGTCTTGGGAATAGTTACGGTCATCCTAAACAAAATATATCACATTAACCAAAAGGAATGATAGAAACCCACGTGGAAAATGGCGATCCCAAGATTCGCTTCTAAAAATAGAAAACGTGGCTTATACGACGCCAAATTAAATACAAACTAAGCTTATGCAAGGTTCCACAGAAACACATTACATACAGTTGCATTTGAAAGTATTTTACAACTTTATGACCGATTTATCCCAGACCATACGTCACTATCAACTTACCCACAGCTTTTCTTCGTAGCTGTGCTGTGGGTTACCCAGAATTCCCTATGGTTAAAACAAAATAATTTCACCTCTCGCCAGAAGATGGCGTTTTCCCCATTTACGCAGGAATTTACCTATAACTTGTTTACACCGTTACACTAGGTTTGTGTTGTTAAATTGAGCCTGTAGTTTCCACTGTAATTACCAAAGAACATATATTTCTGTGGTAATTAGGCCTACATTGTTTGAATGTGATCAGATCAGTCAGGTTTTGTTTGTGTTAAACAGCACAGGGACATAATGCTAATCCTATCCTGGGTGCAGTGGGCAGTACCTGCTCTTCCTCTCTCATCTCCATCACCTTTTCTGTTTCTTTTTTCTCTCAGTCTCCTCATCTTGTCCCGTATCTCCTCCCTTCATAAAGCTGAGCTGTGATTGATAAAGTCTTTTCATTTTCGTCTGTGTCAGTGAAGAAAGTAAACACAGGGTCAATTGATATTTATATGCAAATCTTACCGGCCAGGACACCTATCACTAGCCTATCCCTTATGTTCTTGTTTTTTACCCCACCGAAAGCACAAGTCTCCACAAGCTTGTGTAAACTTTGAATGAATTCCTCAACGCTCTCACCCTGGCTGTGTCCCAATACGAAGTCAGCTGCCTTAGAGGGCAGCATTTGAAGGGAGCATTTTCATTATTTTCACAATTTTGCACACTTGCCCTTCGTAGACATGTTCCAAACCGAAGTCATCATAAAATGCACCCTTCTAAGGTGCCTTATTTTGGTTAAATTTGAAGGCAGCATCTGATGTACCCTTCGACAGGTAGGGTATCCCATAAGTCTTTGCGATTACCTCAGGCTTCTCAACTTCCGTTAATGGCAACTGAAAACACCACAGCGGTAGATGCGGTGGTGGTAGAGGAGCTCATTATAAATGTCCGTATACAGTGAACTCAATAATTTTTTGCGGTTATATCTAAAAAATACATTGTAATTATTAAATACAGTGGAATAATATACGTAATGTTTTTAAGCCTCGGGTGAGTTTTCCATGAACTAGCTAGCTAACTAGTAATCACATTACTTTCCAATTGAACAAGCTAGCTATCTAGCTAACGTAGCGGTAGTTTGGTTGTCCATCGAACAAAGGTGAAGCCTTTTACAGCTACTGAAATACTTAACATGATAATCTGATTGAATTGAAAAAAGTAACTGATCTAGTGGCTAGTTATTTAGTTACGCGAACGTTAAACTAATTTTCTCTCCAGGGCCTCGAACGATCTATGATGTCATCCTGCCTTCAAAGTGTATCCCGATTTTGTTGCCTTTTGAGGTTCCTTTTCCATTAGGATGCTACGTTATAGGGGAGCTCACTTCTAAGGGTGCAGACAGCAGGCAGCTGACTTTGTATTGGGACACAGCCCCTGTTTCTGCACGCGCTGGCAGAATCTAGCCCTCTCATGAATTACGTTAACCTTTGGGACGAAATATCTGTCCAACTTCTCCAATACTACGTCATATTGATTTTCATCCTCATCTTCATATACAAAAGTATGAACACTGGGTTCGACTTCCTTTCCAAGTGAATACAAGAGGGTACACACCTGCACTTCTCCCGATTCATTATCTAGCATGGATGCTGTCCTGTATCTGTGGAACCATTGTTTCCAATCAGGCCATAGCTACATCCAGAAGTCGAAATCTTCAGGCGGTGGAAACTTTGTCATTAGTTATCTTCTGACACGATTTAATGTTTTTTGAATAACAGAGCGGGCTGATGTGATTGATAATTGTTTAATAAAAGTGAACTTCGGGATAGTCAACACAAGGGCGATACAAACTCTGACGGAACTCAACTACAGCTGCTACTACTACAAAGTATCAACGCATACAGTCGGAACTTTTATAGTTGTCTTGGCAACTGGCCACATTACTTAATTATGAGAGCGCAGTAGCAACTATTGCATTTATGTATCATTACATTACACACTCAAGTGAAACTACCGGCATCATGATGGACGGCTACTGTTTAACGTAGCACGACCGCACAGGAGCTATTTGTCAGATGATGTCTGGGGATGAATGGCATTGAACTACAAGCAGTCCGCTAGTAAAATTCTCTAGTTACCTGTATCATGCTTTGGCGGATTCAGCTGCCTGTCCGGCTTGTTGACATAATGAAAGAATCAACATGTTGAGTAAAGATTTTGTTGTAACGACAAGATCATTTACTCAACCCACACTAAAGCAATGATGCCGGTGATCAGATGAGAAAGTCGTTTATCTTGGTGTTGTACAATATCTTTGCAGCACCAAAGAAGAGTTATTTCTAGGCAATTATTTCACGACTTTTACTGTATACACCTCAAAAAAAATACCGAGGTCTGGACCTCGGTGACCTCAGTGGTGGGTACCAGAGCCAGCGCCAGCAGAAAACGAATTGGGGGGCAGTTGAAATGCAGAGAGGGGGCGGTGACTTAACCCAAAAAATTATGCATGCTGCGCACAGCTATACGATTGTTTAACAAGTGCATCATTACACTACACACACACTGACAGATCAACAAACCCCAGGAAACACGTACCATCCACACACCATTGCATGATAGCGACTCTCAGAGCTCGATTTCAACAGAGCCAACAACGTTTACCAACATAAAGCAAGTGAGCGTTTAAAGCAACAACCACCAGGTCAAGCCACCCATACAACGCTCTGGAGAAGCCTGTGCTAATAAACACATACAACTGGAAATTGAGATTCAGTCTCAACTGAAGAACAGAATCTAACACAGGCAGTGCAACGTAGCAGGCACATATTGTCCTGTAGGCTGGCTATTATAAAACTAACAAAACTATTAGTGACATAAACAATAGGCTAACACAATAGGCCTACCCAACAAATATAAGTATCCCTCGACCACGGAGTTGCTCCCTCCGTATTTTTGACATGGAAAACAAAATGCAGAGTGTGCTTGAACAGAATACTTGAGCCAATCTCTTCCTCTGTACCAAGTGGCTAAAAATGACTGATAGCAATCATTTTTGTACTGCTGTTTCTTTGGGAGAGCAGTTGCTCATTGACAGTCCTACTCAGCCTGCTACTGCTAACGTGTGCATTCAGCCAGGGAACCTTGGCTACAAGAAGCCAGCTCAGCCATTTCTAAAGCAATTCCCAAAGTTGTTTTTTCTGGCTTGCCTGTGTTATCCTGAGCAGCTGGTTGGTCAGTGCTGGTTGATACGCTAGTCCCAGGGTCCTCTATCGTGGTTTTTTTAAATCCATTTTCGGATGTCCATTTTGTTTGTTAAAAGCTAGATAACAAACTAAGCTAGCTACCTTCTTGAAATACCGTGGGAAAGTTGCCAACTCGGATCCACACACAACACATCGTCTGGACCAGAGAACAGGTGAAATATTGGATATGGCATGAGTTTCTCAAGACCCCATAATCTCTGTCCATCAATAATGTGGATTCTTTCGATTTGTCACCTCATCGCCACTGTAATATTTGTGTAGGAATGATTATACTTGGAGACACGGAGCCAAGGTAAGTGCTGTTTATTCTCATACTTTTTTTAGTTCCCATCCAACAGGTACTGCGCAAGCGTGACTATACTGTTACCATATTACCTCTGCTACTACTGGCATTATTACCGTACCTAATGTTTTTGGTATAAAGCTACTACACTTCTATGTGTGTCTTCCTCTGTGGTCTCTCTTTGCTTTTATGTTCCTTGACTCTATCAGATATCCTGCTGAATGTCTTCTTGGCTATTGCTGTGGATAACTTGGCTGGAGGAGATGGCGATGACAAAAAGAAAGAGTAAGAAAGATTGAGAGCAGACATAGGGTGTAAAACAGTGACAGCAAAAAAGACATGGGAAAGCTCTGTAGACACACAAATTCTAACTGAAACTCAGACAAGTGAAATTTTTGTTGTTTACTTTTATAGAGACAAGAAAGAGGAGGAGAGTGAAGAGATTAAGGTAGACTTCTCTCCTTGTTTCATCTGACATGCTTCTGGAGTCCTCCGTACTCAGGCCACTGTCTAATTCTGCCTGTTGCTCTGTTGCATTCGTGGGGTACCTCCCTTCTGTATTTACTCCCACTGTGCAGTATTACTGGAAAAAATTTCCTTCCACATTTATCCAGCTTGTACTCTCTCTGTAGGTTGATATGGATGAATATGAGGAAGAAGAAGAGCCAGAGGAGGGTGAGGAGGGAGGTAGGTACACTTAAAGTGAATATTTTATCATTTTTGTTAAATTACCATCCTAGTTGTCTTTCGCAATGTCTTTGGTGTGTGTTGGAAAGTGAAATCCAAGAAAATCAATTGGGCTGTCACTAATGATATTGCATCTATCATTATTTAGTTTCAAACCAGACAAAACAGAGAATTCATCCAGACCTTTAAGGAGGGTCCAGACAGGATGACAGAGGGGGATGAGGCATCACCAGCATACAGGGAGAGTTTTGCCTATAGACCATTCATGTACAACTTTAATATTCTGATTATTTCTAATTTGTTTGTCCAGTATTTCAGTTACTAATGTGACTAAATCATGATATTCCACTACTTCAAGAAAGTGACATACAGTATGCATGCATTATCACCCAGGACACAATATTCCAGATGGCCAGTTTGATCATAATTTATCATTCTAGATCTACAAGCTATTCCTTTGAAATTTAAGTTTCACAGCACAGGACTGTCAGAGGTCTCCATTCTTCAAGATATTTTGAGGCTTTGCAGTGCCCTTTACCACCTCATATTAAAGGTTAAAAAATAAGGCCCTTGGCACATGTCATAGGTGTGGTCTGGCTTGGGAGTAACTATGTTGAAGTTTTTTTTTTTTTTTTTTTTTTTTGGAATGCACAATGGTTTTCCCCCTTCTCCCAACTTTGAATGCCCAATTGTATCACAGAAACCCCCTACTTTACAATTGGGGAAGGCGCAGACAAACACAGAAAAAGTTTGGCAGGTTTTCTTTAGAATAGTGGTTGTTCAGTTTGTGTGAGGCAAAAATTGTTTACTGGAAGACATTGCTCACCGCTATTGACATGATATCAGTAATTTTAATGGCAGACCTTTTTACCAAGTGGTTGCACTGAATTCTAGTTTGTATAGTTTATGATTTAGTCTTTTTACCCACTGAAATATTTTTTAAGATTTTATTTGATCCACAAGGGGATTCTGAATCCAGTCATCTTCAGAACAGGACTCAGCTATGCTTAGTTTCCATGAGACACACTGACCTGTAGGTCAATTGCCCCTTGGTTGACACAGGTCAATTTCAGCATCTCACAATATTTATTCATTTGTGATACTGAATTATATTCGGTGTCTACTCCTTTTCATGCCCACTTGGTCACTTACTAACTGCTAACAAGGTGGTAGAATGGTCCATCTTGACAGATTTTTAATTTCTTCCTGCATTGTTTTTCTGTAACATTAGAAAAACAGTAGTCATTGCTTTCCATTCTTTGTCATTTTCATGCAAATATACTTTGCTGGATAGCTGGTTAAACCATAAGCTCAAAGCCATTGGCCCCAATATTCATCTCCTCTTTAGTTTCAAACAAACATCTAGATTTCTTTCCACGCTCCCAGATTTTCTGGCTAGCTCCACACCTCCATGTAACACAGTTTACAAAATTTATCCTGAATGGCTCTAACTCTAGCTCCCAGCTTGGTACACAAAGCACTGCACAGACAGGGATAGGCAGAAAAACATTTACTTTCTGTGGAAAGTTTGATCCTCACCTTCCTTTTGAAGTTTACATTTGTACATAAACAGAAATCCTACTGAATGTTAGTTAATATTCCCTTCTGAATCTGTATTGATGCTGAAAGATTAAGTACAGTAACACTACTGTGTATTCATGAAATTCATTCATATTTCATACAACTTTGTCATTTGTATTTAACTAAACAAATTATTTCTTTGAATGTAAAATAATTTGCTACCCCAGTTTACTTAAAAGAAAGTCACATTTCCAGAAGTGACACTTGACCCTCCTGAGTATTTGTTGGAAATAAGGAAAAAGGCCGTAGTTTTGCAAAACCCTGCTCTAGAGTATATTCAACACTCATTAACATAGTCAATCTAAATTACTTGTTCAGTCCAGAAAAGCATTGAACCCTGTGCAGAGCATCACGTTACCATGGTAGTGCCTCAGCTAGAGCAGCATGCCTGTGTGAGATCCAGCAGTCAGCTTTTTACTTTATTTATGCAGACATACTGCACTGTAATAATTCCAATTTCACTGTCATGGACATAAAACAGTAAGGAAGCAAATGTTTGTGATTGTGTTGTTTGTGAAGAGTTTGGTGTAATTAGATTATTAAAAAATCCCTAGGTTAGTACAATACAGATGCTACTAGCCTATAGTGTCCTGATAGCAAATAAACAATAGGAAAAAAAGAGACCCCAGCAGCTCCCGAGTGACTCAGTGGTTAAAGCAATCACTCTGAGCACAAACTGAGTTCTATGGCCCAGACTCAGTCCATTCGTGTTATCACAAATGACCGGGATTGAAATTGGCTTTGTTCCATCGGGCATAGGATTGGGTAGGTTGGCAGAGATTGCTTGTCTGACTGCTGTTAGGCCCCCTGTGAATCATCAGATGCCTGCAGGTTGCTCAGGTGACATCAATGAAGCTATGCCCTTCCTCCAATCTTCACTGGCGTCGTGCCAATCAATTTAGGTTAGCACGTGCTGAAATGAGCTCGTTAACGATCTGAAATGAGCAAGATTCCTCCCCCAGATTGCAACTCTTAATCCCCCCATCCTTCCCCTCTTCTACCGATAACTCCCCATCATCCACAAGTTCATCTCACATAGCAGCGACAGTAAACAAGGTTAGCTATATTTAGCTGTTTACAATTGCTAGCCAAACAAATGTGCCACTGCAAGAATAAAAAGGCAACTGAATTGTTCCTGTGTTGTCCCACAGACATATGCTGCAGTAGCCTAAAACTGTCAAAATATATCACGCACATGTCTACTTGGCTACCTATTTAATCAATATGTTAGCACAGACATACTGTGAAGCTGTTAATGTTAATGTTAGCTAGCTAACATTAGCCAGCAAGGTCTCCCATCCTTAGTTATAACGGCAGACCAGCTACAGCTCGTTTATCAGTTTGTAGTTTTTCCTGTACCAATTACACTGTCTGTCAGTGCTTGCTAGCTAGCCACCAACACAATACAGCCTTTTCCTTCTCCATGACACGTATTTTGAACACAACTAGCGAACTATTTTCTGGCTGGCGTTAACTAGCTAGCTAGCTAAATGTTACACTGCCAAACTTGCTTACTTCATTTCATGCTTGTCGCATGATGCACTATGGCAACTGTAAATAGTTACATTGTTCGGTATCTACTTACATGGTTTCAATAACATTAATATATTCTTATGTGTATTTTTTATGTCTTGTGTGTGGTTTTGAACATGTCTAAATGTGCCCACCCACAAATTTGGTTTGCATGACGCCCCTGGGACTTTAATCTCACTATAGGACGCTCAGTGATCTGTAGTGTGAAAAATTTCTGAGGATGGCATATGAGTGTACTGGAGGATTGCACTCGCTATGCCCCAGTACTCCTGCATGAGTACTGGCATGATCACAGTGAGACAAGCCTAGTATATCCACTTGAGGATTGCAAAGACGGCTGCATAAAGGGGAAAAAGCATTAAAAATGGCCACAGCACAATGGCCCAGTGTCATTGTTGAGCTATGTCATAGGAATAACATTTGAAATGATCCTGAAGTGGTTTAAAGAAAGGACTGCAACATGTACGGCATTAGCTTGAAACTTTATATGCAAGGCACAGACAATGCTTACATACCTTTAACTCATAATGGCTAAACACATGCAACACATACGTGTGCTCCAAATGACCAATACAGGAAACATTTTATATGGGGAATAAATTTAGTTTCAAAAATATTCATACATGTAAATCAGCATTTTGTACACAGAATTAATGTTTTTATTTGTCACTGATCGTCTTGCCTGTTTTTTGTACAACAGTCATGTACAGAACATAGATTCTCATGCAATTCAAGTGTAATGTAGGTGAGTCAATCTGTAATTCTGTTGTTCTTTTGCCACACGGGAGATTTTAGGATTTTAAGATTCATCCACCACACTACACAGTAACAGTATACTATAGCTTAACAGTGCATCCTTATCCCCCCAATATTGTAGTAATTACCACTGTGAAATACATTAATACTAGAAAAAATAATACATGCAATAATAATTAAGCACGCTGGCTCCTGATCTGCTGATCCCCACAGGACGTGACCCTCCCATTTCACTATTTGTTAGTGAAGGTAGATATAGGAAGGAAGTCATGGCAAACCAAAATCTATACCAGAAACTTGAATGACAGTGTAAAAGGGGTTTGCTAACAGATGAAGATAAGCTGACAAGAAACCACTGAAATTAGTGTTTTCTTCACCTTGTGAGTTATCATGGCCTCACTGTGGGTGTGATTATTAACTTTTAGGTATTTTAATTTGTTATTTTGTGTGGGGAATTCATGAGAGGAATCATCATATAACCTTTAAGTATAGCCTTATACTCTTATTGTATGACATCAAGCTTAAACCATACAACATTAAAAGCTACAGATCTGTATTATCGCAACATGATTACTGAGCTTATGATTACATGAACTGAGCTTATGCCCCTGCAAAAGTTTGATGTGACATCAGGCTTTTTTCTTTTAGGTTTAAATGGCTATGAGTTTTACAGCTATTGACTCATGTTAGTGTTAACAGTGGTAGGTGTTCAGTCTGCATTGGAAATTGGATGGTGATTCTGCAGCTCTGACATTGTGTGAGGGGGTCATTCATCCACTTGGGGTAAAGGGTAGAGAAGGGATGACACACAAACCTTCCAGCAGGGGACTACTAAGTGTTCAGTGATGGTCAGGCAGGAGAGTAGGGTGTAATGAGAGGTGCATGGGGGGTTGGGGGGGCAGTTATTGTTACAGCTTGGACCTAGAGCCTCGAAGTTCTGAATTTAAATCTGAGCCATAACAGATAGCCAGTGTAGGGACGTGAGGAGTGATGGTACATTAGAATATTTCGGCATGTTGCAGATCAGATGAGCAGTTACATTCTGGTTCAGCTGGATTGGTCTAATGACACTTGTGAGGAGGCTAGCCAAAGGAGAGTTAGAGAGGTAGGAGAGTTAGTTCAGTCTGGAGAGTACCAAAGCTTTTACCAAGAGCTGTGCATGATTCTGAATCTCTGTGTCACTCCTGCTATATTGTTGAAGAAGGACAAGATACTATATAGCACCACTCTGGGGCTTTAGGATGATAACACAGTCTTGTTGTTGAGGGAGAAGGAGAGCTCACAAAGTGGTGATGACTTTTTCAGGAGTGTAGAGAAGTTAAACAGAGAGATTGAGTTTAAGATGTTTGCTGATCATCCAATTAGCTACATCATTTTACATATACATTTATTCATTTGGCAGACGCTTTTATCCAAAGCGACTTACATAGGTTACCATTCTTTACAATGTTATCCACTTATACAGCTGGATCTACTGAGGCAATTGTGGGTTAAGTACGTTGCCCAAGGGTACAGCAGCAGGGTCCCAGTGGTGATCGAACCGACAGCCTTTCGGTTACGAGTCACCAAAACCTACATCATTGATGTAGGTTTTGGTGCATGAGGCAATATTCTTGTCAGTGTGTGGAAATGGAAGGAAGAGTAGTGTATCATCACATAGTAGTAGTAGGAGAAGCCATGGGAAGAAATGACTCTTCCCAGAGATTGTGGTGTGGAGGGAGAGGAGGAGAGGACAAAGAACAGATTTTTTTCAGGGGCTGACTTCAGTGATGACCCAGATAGCAAACAATCATTGAAACTATGTTAAGTCAACATTCCGCTGGCAACGTTAATTTCATTGAATCAACGTCGAACTCTGATGTTGATTCTTCATCACTTTTGCACCCTCGGTTAATATTGAAACAACGTTGAAATCATAACTAAAGATCAACGGGACTTCAATGGTATTTCAGCCAATATTAAACCACAGAAAATTACTATTAATACTTCAAAATATTGTGAAAAAATATGTCCCGCTTTATCTACAGCCAGGATAAATGTTATGAAATATATCTATAGCCCTATATTTTACATTTACATTTATTAATTTAGCACACTTTTATCCAAAGCGACATACAGAAGTACAAATAGTGGGCAAACAACAGACATAGACAGGCACAGGGCAAGATGTGTACAGGTCATACAATGCAGATAGTGCTGAAGCTGAGCACAAGGTCAGTGTAGCGAGACAGAGCTAATCTGATCTGAGGTTACATATATCAAATACTTTCACTGGGACAATAAAGTGTTGCTAAACTACCTAGGCAGACGTACTACAAATACGACGTAAGAGAGAGTCAAGAATCTTAGATGTCTACAAGGTCAAATGGCAATGGTGTCAGTCCAGGTATAGTCTGAAGAGGTGTGTCTTCAGCCCACGTCTGAAAGGTTGGATTGAAGGAGTTGTTCTCAGGGGGGTAATGATGGAAAAACGACAATGAGAGGAGCATGGGCCTCTCCTTCTGTTGGTGGGTGAGCGAGGCATCTGGATGTAGCAGAGCGAAGGAAAAGAGAAGGTTAGTTGTGTGTCATCGGCGTAGCAGTGATAGGAGAAACCATGTGAGTTAACAACTGAACCAAGCGAGTTGATGTAGATTGAGAAAAGGAGGGGTCCCAATACAGAGCCCTGGGGGACGCCTGTAGTGAGGGGAGTGGGTGTGGAGGTGGAGCCTTTCCAGGAAGATCTACTGGTCAGGTAGGACCTGAACCAAGAAAGGGCGGTCCCAGAGATGCCAATCTCCAAGAGCTTGGCAATGAGCAGCCAGTGATTGACGGTGTTGAATGCAGCGGAGAGGTCAAGGAGGATTAGGACCGAGGACAGGTTGGAGGCTCTAGCTGTGTAGAGGGCCTCTGTCACTGCCAGGAGTGCCATTTCAGTTGAGTGCCTGGCTCTGAACCTAATGTTATTAAACATTAGGTTTTATCTATATATAAATGACAACGGACAATTTTACACCAGTTAAAAAAAACAAGTTTATTTAGTTTATTAAAGCAAGTTTATTTAGTTTAATTCTTTGCAAAGTCACTCCTGTGCTGTCTGGCGTCCAGCCCTACCCACCCGGTCTGGAGCGTAGCGGAGCCATTTCTGAACTGCCTGGGCAATGGAGACTGACCCTGCCCCCATTTGCTGAGTCAGGGCATCTACAACAGAAAACATAGAAGCAAAAAAGTAAAGTTATAAATTTCACATTACGTGTGTAATTACCAAAGTAATACAATAGTGGTGATAATACAAAGCAAAATGCTAACTTTATCGTCGGAAGAAATAATCCTGCACTGAGGACTGTAATTTATGAAAATAGCATGTATTTTATCTTTGATTTTGATTTTGGGTTGTCCATGAAATATATGCATGCCTCTCTCTTCCTCTCAACTGATCCGAGCTAACGTTATCCCGTCATCTAGCCTAATGCTAACTTTTTCAGTTACGTTAGCGAGCTAACTTAACGCATCTGCATCTTTCAGTGACATTTTCACAGTAAAACATCCCAAATATTTAATGTAATTTATAGCTACCATGAATATAATAAAACCCTACAGTAAACTAAGGTTAGCCAACTGACTTAATTAACTTATTGTAGGTGTTTATGAAGCTGTAGAGTGAACTGTCTAAATCTGACAACTTTGACAGATGTAACGTTTCGATGACATTTTAAAGGTGTCTAAATTATAATTATGACCACTGTGACAGGCACGAATGTATGTATGACTGCGTATAATGTTAGCCAATGTAAATAAACTATAAACGTTTACGAATATCCAATTTGGTACAATTCAACATTCAAACATTAGATAAATAAATGCATGCTTACCTGATATGGATTCACAAATGAGATGTGTGGGGTTAAGTTAGTTGGTCTGCCACATGATGGTCTCTCGGTCAACTATAATTCGATGGGTTTTCAATATGACGTCATCATTTCCCGGTCAACTATAAATCAATGACTTTTCAACATCATTGTCATTACCTGGTCAACTACAAATCAATGCTCAATCAATTATAATCAGGACAACTATAAATCAATGTAATTCCAGTGTCACTGTCATCAACATTAATATACTGTCAGGTTTCATCAGTATTGTAATGGTGATCCAACATTTATTTATCTCAACCATAATGATGATTCCGAGGGAAAATCAATATTTTTTCAATGTCGTCTTGCTATCTGGGGAGGCAGTGAGGCTTAGAGACATCATCATGCCATGTTCTCTTGTAGGAGTGGTCAGAAAGGTAGGAAGAAACCCATCCTATGGGCAGAGCCCCCACTGCCTAGCTCATCCAAGGTTGCCAGGACTTCATGATCATCCTTATACCAAAATCAGAATGTAGAACGCAGAATCAAATGTAGAACTGTGATGGAAAATTGGAGCAACTGAGGATGTAATTTTGCCTGGGAGAAGGCATTATATTAAGATAGCAAGTGCAGAGTATGTTTACCAACAGCAGAGAAGTATTACATTGCCTCATTTGTATACAGTCCAAATAGGGCTATGTCCTCCCCTCAAGGGGTGGTCTCACCTTCAGAACATCTGTGCCCTAATTTTTGTTTTTGAAGTCAGATTTCATTGTCTCAACTAAACTGAAACTGTATTACCAGTTGTTTTATCCCAAACATGTCCTTTGTTCACAACTGTAAATAGAATGTAATTATATTTTATAATATGTGTTATGTAAGGTCAGTAGACCTGATTTGAATAGCCTAAATGCAAGTCTGTAATGAGGTGTGTGTGGCAGAGCTGAAGTGAGTAGCTTGTGTGAGCCCTGTGTAAAGCCTGTTGGGTAACGGGTAGCAGGTAGCCGAGCGGTTGCAGCGGTTATGTCACTCCCTGAGAACTGGTTAATTAGCATTGTTACCGACAGGCTAGGGACAATTTGCCTTTAGCTCAACTGGCAACGATGCTGGCCATAAGGGGTTGGCAGTGAGCAGTGAGAACCCAGGTTCGAAACTTGCTCGCTTGCTGGCCCACCCGTTACAGTTAAATACACAGCGCAGTCTACACCCGTTACATGTGCAATGGCCAGAGGGCACAGAGGGTAGCACAAGCTGCGAGTGGCCAGAAGAACAATGCTGAATGAGTTGGTTTGACACAAGTCTGGCCATATACTGGCCAATCAGGACATAACTAAATTGCATTTAAAAATGCATTTGCCCTTGTGATGTGGTATAGTGGCACTCTACCAACAATGGACAATAATAATATCAACAATTTTCAGGGAAGAGGAAGACAGTAGCACAAGAAAGATATAAGAAAGAATCACAATCACTTTTTCACAATCACATCACTTTTTGAATGTCTTGTGATAATCACCTGTGAAATGATGCCCCATTGAATATTGTATATATAAGTCCAGAGCCCTGCATATTCACACCCCTGATTTCTGCTTGAAAAAAAAGAGAAATATTTTATCTTCTTTATAATACATTCTTTATAATACATTTTATTCCAGAAATTAAGGAGATCACATTTATCTACACTTTTAAATATTGTTCTTTTAAATATTGTAAGTATTGTTCATTCTGCTTTTTGGAAACCTCTTGGAATAGAGGATTCTGAAATTAAATAGACTCCTTCCACGGCTTTCTGTTTCCCTGGTGTATAAACGAAAAACACGCTGCATTAAAAAGCTGTAATCTTCATGGAAACCAAGAATTGAGTCCCCCATTGTCACTTGGGGCAGTGTAGCATAGTGGTAAAGGAGCAGGACTTGTACCTGAAAGGTTGCCGCTTCAATTCCCCACTGGGGCACTGCTGCTGTACCCTTAAGGGACAAGGTACTTAACCCACAATTGCCTCAGTAAATATCCAACTGTATACATGAATTACATTGTTAAAAAAAAAAAAGTAAGTCGCTCTGGATAAGAGCATCTGCTAAATGTCTGCAATGTAATGTAATGTGGCCAGCATGATCTTGTCTTAAGTCAGAGTTCAGAGATGCCCATAAAATAATTCACAACTTAATCTACCTATTGTCATTGTAGTGTCCACTGTTATGAAAGTTAAAGCAAGTAGTAGAGTGGCAAACCTGCCAAGAAGAGGCCACAGGTGTATATTGCCACCACAGGCAGTGAGGAAAGTGATTTGGTAAGCAAATGCAAATCCAAAAGGCAAGAGTTGGAGATCTTCAAAACTAATTGAGTTCATCAGGACAAATGTCAAAAAGCATCAGTCACTTGTATGAATCTGGCATGCATCAATGGGTTGCAATGAACATACATATTTTGAAGGCAAAGTACAACAATACGGCATGTTATATTACATAATCTACATCTGAATAACAATAGGAAGCATGTCTTGTGATCAGATGAAAAGAAAATTGAGTTTTTGGACATGCTCATAAGCATTATGTTTGGCATAAAAAGGTCAAGCTCATATTGGAACACCCATGCCTATTTGTCCCTTGTCAACACATACTAGGATACTTTAGCCAAAAACCTGGTTCTCTCTGCTGAATAAGTTCAAGCCTTGCAGAAGATGTTGGTTTTTCTGTGGTTATATGTTCAGCACATCCCACCCCCACTTGGTGGGGAGGTTAGCCTGTCACTTTCTTGGTTGTTTTAGGAATGGTTGATATGATATCTAGGATGATATTACTATACTTTCTTTGCTTGAAGTGACCATCAATTTCCCCTTTGTTGTAGGATTATTTGAGGGACCCACCTCATTTCAATGACTACACAGAGCAACAACAACTCTGGCAGCATGTCTTTTCCAATTCTCGCAATGAAAGCTTAAAGGATTTAGTGTGGACTTCAGAACTGCCCCCACAATGACCATTCACATCATCACAAGCAAGGCAGAATAAATAAACTAGTTCCAATGACAACAAGGGATTTCATCCAAGTGTTAATCCAAATAGAGACTAAACTTTATTTCTTATCAAAAATATGTTAAACAAACCATGGAACATCACATGATCCAGCACACAATTTGTTTATGCAATCACATAAGTATAAGATGTTACTTGATATCATTTATTGTGTGTGGGCCTCTCAGGTGGCTCAACCAGTAAAAGGTCTTGCTGTCATAAGCAGAAGGTTGAATACTGTGACCCACGTTCCATGCCAGCTGACAATGTCCAGGAATCCATAGCAGTGAAACATACTGGCTTTGTTTGATCAAGGCATGTAGGGATAAGGGAGGGTAGGTCAGCTGGGGGTTTAGTCTATTCCATTGCACATTAGCGACCCCTACTGGTTGATCAGATCCCTGCAGTTCTTCCTGCACTAAATTGTGTATGAAATGTCCTCTGACTGAAATCTGTGCAAGCTTAGAATGGGAGCTGCAGTTGCCCAATACAAATCTTGCCATCCTGCTAAAACAATTCATTTCAAAAGTAATTTAAAATGAAATTTTAATTAGCATCTTGATAATATGTTTTTCATTCACATGCATCACAATAAGTATCTTTTCAAGAGGCAACAAGGGTAATTTCATGAAATCATTTCACATGTACCCCACTGTACCCTCACCCCACCATTACATAATTGAGCTTCATTACATAATTGGGTTTCACAGTATATTCCAAAATAATTATTAGAAACATCAATTTTCTTGGATATATTAAATCATTGCATAAATAACAGTGACACATGATAGTGCAAACATACCTTCAGTGCATAAATCAATCAAATTTAGTTTGTTATAATGCATTTTTGCAATCAAGATCATCACAAAGTGCTAAAAAGACCATTCCAGTATTGTAATGTCACATGTAGTATCAGCTGGTGCCACTTAACAGCTCTTAAATTCTACAATAGGATGTTATTATTTTGTTTGACTAATTCCATAAGTACAGACTATAGGTGGAAAATATGTATTATTGTGGATTACATGTGGCTTACTTGATTAAGCTCTGCTGAAACCTCCGGAACAGCTCCAGCTCTCTTTTCCAGAATAATTCAGGCAGAAAGAGATTTCACTCCTTGGAAACAATTCACGACGACATGGCAAACAATAACTGTTGACTGTTGAGCTTTGTCCATACCACTGCTATATTCTTGTAGTTAAACGTGTCCTGACAGAAGTGTCCTGAACATAGTGAATGGAAAATATTAACTGGACAGTTGGCTAACTCTGCAGAGATGGATTTTATTTAGAGGAGAGCTCATGGGGAGAGTGTATGCATATGTTGTGGGTCACCACCAATTTTACACAGACAACTATTTACATTGAAATTACTTGTACTGGTACTGTTATGGTTTGATTATGAAAGTTCCTTGGGGAAAATTGACTGTGTTTGTTATTATTGGGCTCTCTCTCTTTCTCAGAGGAAGGGGGGAATCAGCTGAATATTAATGTAGCGGACTTTGCCCCACCCAAAGAAAAAGTCCTTCCTATTCCTGAGGGTAGTGCCTTCTTCTGTCTCAGCAAGACAAACCCGTAAGTAATCAAAGCAATACAAACACTTTAATTCTTTATCACTCACACTGTAAAATGATTCCTTGGACTATGTTGTGTGCTTTCAACACATTTATAATTCAGTATATACCTCACCATACTAGAGAACTCACACCCCCCATGTCCTTCTCTCCTTCCTCTTTTAATTTTTCTCTCACTCTCCTTTGTCCCCGCTCCTTCTGTTTCTCTCTCTTTCAGGTTCAGAGTTGGGTGCCACACCGTGATTCATCACCACATCTTCACCAATCTCATTTTGGTCTTCATCATCCTCAGCAGTATCTCATTAGCTGCAGAGGATCCAATCAGAGCACACTCCTTTAGGAACAATGTAAGTCTAACCTAAGCCTTTTCTTGACTAATAGCCAGTGGTATCAGGGGATCAGGGGACCATTAACAGCAGATCAAATCCTCACCAGATCTTACAAGTTTTCAGAGGTTTATCCACAGCACTTTGGCATAGATAAATTGAGTAATATATGTTCATTGCAGTCTGATTCTTATACAGACCAATAGATTTGTCCTGTTCTGTGGCAGTAAGATATCTGTTCTCTGACAGTGAGGGATCTGTTTTGGAACT
This sequence comes from Megalops atlanticus, assembly GCA_019176425.1. Lineage (NCBI taxonomy): Eukaryota > Metazoa > Chordata > Actinopteri > Elopiformes > Megalopidae > Megalops > Megalops atlanticus. Next base: position 473,447 of record CM032882.1, read on the forward strand.
TTGAGAGATTTTGGGACAAATGATCAGATTAAAAAAAACAAGGTGGGCTTTACATTGTCACTTGGCAAGCCATGTCTTGCCCATGAACTATATGGATACAGTAATTTTGTTTCATTACATTACATTATTGGCATTTAGCAGACGGTCTTATCCAGAGCGACTTGCATCAGTTACAGTTTTTTACAGTGTTATCCATTTATACAGCTGGATATTTACTAAGGCAATTGTGGATTAAGTACCTTGCCCAAGGGTACGATGGCAGTGCCACAGCGGGAAATCAAACAGGCAACCTTTTGGTTACAAGTCCTGCTCCTTAACCAGTATGCTACACTGCCGCCCTGTTTCATGTCACAGCTTTTTGTCTATAATGAAAACTTTACTATGAATGTCTCTTTGATATTTATTGACAAATAAATGCGTAGATGCATGTGCAAACACAAAGGAATATAGATTGTTACCAACTTAAGTGTAACAAATTGTGAAATCTGAGTGTCCTGCAGATTTGATTACATAAATATATATTTATTGTCTCTGCTTAAAATGAATAATCTACTTATATTTGGCTATGGGCAGCATAAAAATGATGAGCCGTGTAGGAGAAAGATTTGTTAAAATTTTGCCAAAAGTTTGTTATAAATGCCTTACTTCCTGCTGCCAGTTGGTGGCACTATGACAATGAATCACAATTGGCATGTGCATCTGATTTTGCCCCATAATTGAATATACATGTGAAGTCTGGGCCAAATCAAACAATGTACAGCGGAGTTATGCCACATTTCGTGTTTGAGTGCAGTAACATGTTAATTGATCGCCTCGCCACGGCAACGCCGATTAAGATATCAATAATCCCTTCGCAGTTTAGCATCAGGAATGTCTTGGCATCATACTGACTAAATTTGGTATGAATCGGATGAATTCTCTAGGAGGAGCATTGAAAAGTTTGGTGACTGAAAACGCACAAAATCCAAAGTGATCAACTTCCTGTTGGGTGGAGTTAAGGGGTGTGATTGCGAAATTTGTTCATCTTAGGTAGACCAATATGCCTACCAAATTTGGTGCATGTGCATAAAATTGGACGCCCACAGTGAACACATTTGACAAAGGGGGCGCTATCGAGCCCCCGTGCCACACCCAGGTCCAAGCTTTTGATAACCCCCGATGACCGCAACTGATGTGTGTGCCAAATTTCATGAGTTTTCGTGCATGCCAAGCACCTCAAAAAGGCCAACAAAGTTGAAAAATAATAATATCACAATGGATACAATAGGGCCCTTCGCACTCTCAGTGCTTGGGCCCTAATAACTATGTTTGCCAAGTGTGTGTTGCTGATGTAACTGTGTTTTCACCACTTTTAAGTAGGGAATGGTATTTTTTTTCTTTGCATCAATGATGTAATTGACTGTAATTAAACTTGACAGGCATTTTGTTTCTGACCAGTCTAACTTGTATCCTCTTATTAATTCATTGTCCTCCATAGACCTTGAACACTATCTGTGTTGGACAAAAATTACAAGATGGACAGTGTCATTTATTCTCTTCAAACTCTAAACTCTCTGGGCATATTCTCAAGCCTTCAGTAGATGGACTCCCTTATCTTTGTACAAAAAGTCTTTGTACGACTTAAGACCCGCTCAATAAATACCTTGCTCAGATAATGAAGGGTAAGAAGCCAGTTAAGAGGGGGAAAGAAAACTACTGGCTAATTAGCAGTGAAATTTTTAGGAATACATGTCATCTTGTATGGAAGTGAGATTGCTGTTACATGATATAGGAAATGTTCTCTTTTGTGTTCCTCCACAAGTAGGATTGTCCTTTGCAGTTAATGTTGTCCAGAATGTTAAATTACAAAATCACAGGTGGCAATTATAGCAATCCTGATTTTCTCCTGAGGGACAGACAGATGGACTAATATTCACTGCTTTCTCCCCACAGGTCCTGGGCTATGCCGACTATGCCTTTACATCCATATTCACCGTGGAAATCCTACTGAAGGTACACAGGTTCATGACATATGGTCTATTTCAGTCGGCTGTAGTACTATATGGGGCATTTCAAAAAAACATCAGAACATTAATAAGCTGAAACACTTATTTCATTCGAATTAACAAACAGTTATTTTGTACAAATGGACAACATCTGTGATATCACATAGCAGTCCATGTGTAAACCCTCTCCTTCTCTTTATTTCCTCTCTAGATGACTGTACATGGTGCTTTTTTACACAAGGGCTCTTTCTGCAGGAACTGGTTCAACCTTTTGGACTTGTTGGTTGTCAGTGTGTCACTGGTGTCCTTCTTTCTGCAGTGAGTTGAATCATATCCACTTCAGATGAACACAAATATCAGCACTGGTCCCAGTACTACTGTAACATTTGTACTTTATCCTAAACAATCCTATCACATAAGCAGTAGAGTCCAGTATCGCTGAATGACAAAAACATTTGCAGTAGATCCTATTACCACTATACAACACACGTGAACCCTGAATTCCGGTACCACTGTAGCAGATAATCTGAAGAAACAGCAAAAGTAGGGCTCATATGGCTATATCTGTGTGTATTTCAGGTGATTCATTAGTAGGAACAGTTGCATTAGTAATAGCAATGAAAAGACAGTTTAAAGGGAAGTTAGAATTCATGCTTTACCATCCCCATCAGCTAGGTAAAGTGCGTAATATGTTTAAATGATATCCCTCATTTTTTAGTGCCAAATTAAAATGCCAGGTAAATTAAAATTAGATGTACAACATGATAGTCATATTCTGCTTAAAGTAAAATAGTTTGCCGCATCCTTAATAGCATCCTCAAGAACTCAGAGTCTGTCATTTCATTGACAAGAAATGTATCTTATGCTGAAAATATAATTCAGTAACAAATGCACTGGGAGCTTTAAATTTAAAAATATTTGTTTTTCTTTACCTCTGTATCTTGCTCTTTACCTCTTTGTTTCATCTCTTGCTCTCTGTATCTCCCTTTCTCATTTCCTTTCTCTCCTGCTTTCTTAGTTCAAGTGCAATCTCTGTAGTGAAGATTCTCAGGGTTCTGCGGGTACTCAGACCTCTTCGAGCCATTAACAGAGCCAAGGGCCTCAAGGTACTGTCTGTGTGGTCATTTGTGAGCTTTGTGTTTATTGCATATTGTAACAATAGTGTCAAACATCTGTGTGTGTCTGTTTATAGCACGTGGTGCAGTGTGTCTTTGTGGCCATCAGGACCATTGGAAACATCATGATTGTCACAACGCTACTGCAGTTCATGTTCGCCTGCATTGGAGTGCAGCTCTTCAAGGTACTGCTTTTCATCAGTCTGATTACATTACAGGCTGATTACATTCCAGACAGAGAGATTGCACTACATACTCCTTACAGTTTCAGCAAAGGAATTCTGTAGAGATCTCTGGATGTTAATGATTTTTAATGTATGCCTCGATCTTACATTCTGCTGCTTTTAAGCATGAATTTCATGGATATTCATGTTTGGTTGGTTAATGCCTTTGTTTCATCTGAAGTCATATAGGGACAGTAAGTTTGTGAGTGTAGTAAATATCTTCTGTTGATGGTCAAGTTGTAAATGTAAAAGTTTTACTCTTGTCTGACTATAACCAAAGTACAGATCATGCAAAGATTACCTACAGTAATGTCATCATCAAACTGGCCATGTGCATGAGCAATTTGTCTGTGTTTCAGGGTAAATTTTACCGCTGCACTGATGAAGCAAAGCATACCCCAGAGCAATGCAAGTGAGTCATTCTGCACCTCCCCCACCTCCCCACCTTGCCGTTACAATGAAAAAGTAAAGCCAGCACACACAAAGCATCAGCTTTGCACTCTGTAGCCTACATCAACTGGAGATGCTTTGCCCAGCTTTGATAGCAGAAAATAGTCTGTCCCTCACATTCATTTTTGAGTCATTTAAATCCAGTGGTGGTTTTAGCAAGTTTTACCTGGGGTGGCAAAAGGGTGGCATGAGGTTCCAGCTGGGGGGCAGAGGTTATCGCCCCCCAGGCAAATTTGAATTTCAGACTTCCTGCATTCTGGTGATTTTTTTATGCATGTGAATCACATAATAATGAGACAACGTAAAATCAGCTTTTATGTTGAACACTTAACCTAGTCCTATTTATTTCTAAAAGTAGTTTAAGCAACTATCAGAGATAATATTTATATATTTTTTTACACATGCAATAAAGACTCACAATTACAGTTTTTTGCCAAAACATTTTTAGTGAGTCTTTTTACAGATAGATAGCTTTTTATTGTCCCTTAGGGGAAACTGCAGTCTGCAGCAGCATCACAGGTAAATACAAAATATACATCACAGTAAAAATACACTATACAAGTCACAGATGTACAGATTCAATATACAGTCTAATATATACACAAGAAAAAAGAAATATACTGTATACAAGTACAGTGGAAACCGCTTATAGTGATCACTTCTGTCCAGGTGAAATTGATCACTATAAGCGGATGATCATTATAACCGATTTTTTTTTCTTTATTTCTCATGCAGATTACTATCTAATTGACATTTGTATATTTATTACATGAATATAAAGTAATGAAATGGTCAGGGTCGCCATTTACTGAATATTATTGACTCAGTACAGTACAGATGTTTCAAACGATTTACAAATAACAGTACTGTACAAATTAAATTGCTGAACTGCGTATAATTCAAATACAGTGTAATACAGTACAGTACTGTATATAAAATATAGCTTATTATAGTTCAAATTATAATTAGGCTATAGCCTAAAACGTAAAAGTATTGTGCGGTTTACAAAATACGGTAATGTCAGTAGTGCAAATACAGGCTAAGCCACGGCTTGGCCAGGGTTTTAGTGCATCTCTCAATTTTTAACAGAACTGAAAATAAACTGTAGGCTATCAATGCCGAACTGGTAGCAGAGTTTGAAATCAAACTTATTCATAAAATATTCTGCAACAATAACAACAACAACAAAAAATGAGGCTACCTCTGTTTTGTGTGTCAGCTCTGCGCTGCATGGAAAAGTCATTTCACAAACTTGTCCATTGTTTCGCTGCACCATCTCGTTGGCTCGTTTTTTGGCAGTTTGTCATAAGCTTCGATGAGTCTATGTTTGTCAATGAGAGAAAATGACTTTCTTTTTCCCGATTTCTGTGCACGCAGCATTAGCCTCAGGTAGCTAGCCAGAAGCAAACGGGTTAGCGCGGGGCAAAATAGGCCTATCAAAGTAAAGTAAAAAAATACTGTAGTTTTATTTTTTTTTCCATATGTTGTCATGTATGAAAAGATCCGAAATGAACACTGTAAGTGGACTACTTGATTACTATAAGCGAATTATTTAAACTGTATTTGTATAGGAATGATTCTGTCCCGAGCTTTTTGATCCATATAAGCGGTTGATCACTATAACTGTGATCACTATAAGTGATTTCCACTGTATATAGAAAATAATACAGCAATAATAATCCACCCTCCCATCCCCTCACCCCCTCTACACCCCACCACCCCCTCCCCCCACACACACACACAAATAAAGTATTAAATTGCATATATTTCTAACATCATATTTACATTTTCACCACACGTCCAAAGACTCAGTTTTTCTCCAATCTCTTTCAGCCTTAAAAGGATCCAGAAACTTGACCAAGTCAATCAAAGTAGAGGGATTCTCTTCCATTTGCCCTATTTCTTTCAAAAAGTCTTTTTGCCTGATTTAGCTCATTCTTCAGGTCTTGCAAATCTCAGCCATATGCTTCTGCCAATAACAAAACCATTTCTTCCTTCATGAAGTTGCTGCTTGACAGGTTTAGAGCCTGTATCCCCTTCATTATGTTACAACTGGACTTTAAGAAACGTTTCTGCATCTCACCAATCATGGAGTCTATGAAAGGAAGGAATATTTTTTCCCTAAAAGCATCTTTGCTGTCAACTTGTGTTCTCTGTCCAAGTGTGGATGTGACGACACTATCATCTAGTCTGCTTGCTGTCTGTGTGGCTCTTTTCAGTTTGATGATGGTAGAAATGTTGCAATTATCACGTTTCAATTATTGTATACCACAGCTCATTGAAGTCGTCCTCATTGCAATATTCCTCAAAGGTCTGCCTAAGGGCCTCAATTAGGTCAACTGCTTTGGAGAGACCTATCTTTGGTGACTGGAGCATGTCAGATAAAAACTTTGTCACCTAGGACCTTTCTGAACACTGTGTGTAGCCCTATGAAATTCAGGTCAATTTGACATAGTAGCCCTCGTGCCTCTATAGCTCTGGCAGGATTGGGCTCATCCGAAATTTCTTCCAGCACTCTTGTTGCAGCAGACAACCTATCCATAAGGTTTTGACATGCAATGTAGCGGCAGGCCCATCTAGTGTCACTAAGTCTTTGTAGTTCCCGTGGTGGACCACTGAACATTTCTTTTTGTATTTCAAGCCACTTTTGGTTGACATATGAGCATGACATGAATACGTACAACTTTTCCAGCAAAGAGAAAAAGCATCCAGCTTCAGGGACCTTTTTCACACAGGATATAGAATGCATACTTGGCCACTTGCTTTACTCTAGCTTGGACTCCAGAACACTTGCCGCTCATGACCGCAGCTCCATCGTATCCTTGACCCACCAGATTCCCTCTGTATTCCAGCCCACATTTCTCCAAGCAGGAAATTATTTTATTGGCTAAACTACCTACATCCAAGTGTTCTGCTTCCCCGTACTCAAGGAAGCTCTCCCGTACCATACCATCATAATAGTACCTTATGACAAGGGACATCTGCTCCTTTTTGCTCACATCTTTAGTCTCATCTGCTATAACTAAGAAGTGCTCACTGGCTTTAATTATATTTATAATTTCCTCCTGCACCATTCCTGCCAAAGATTCTAAGATCTCATTTTGAATGCTTTTACTCGTGTATTTTGCATTTTGGGGCCTCTGTGACTGTGATATTTTTTTAATAAATGGATTGTGTTCACCCACCAGACTTAAAATCTCAAGGAAATTCCCTCTGTTCTTTGAGGTTTCAGTTTCATCATGTCCACGCTGTGCAATATTCTGAGTAGCTGTGAGCAGCAAAACTTCAGCCAAGGTTTTGATGTAATTTTGATTTTCAATTACTTGTTTTTGATTTTCATCGCCATCATTCCCAGGACAGATGTGTTGTTTTGGGCCATTCTTTTGTGTTCACCCCATGAAATCATTGCATTTACATGCGTCTCTGAATTAGCATGTACATTAAACCCCTTATCTTTAAAAGTGGCCTTTTTCCAATTGGAATATCCACTTTCAGATGCATAAACATTCTTAGCGGCATTTGAAAAGGCATAATGTCTGCACACAAAGCAAAATGCTGCATCCTTGGATTGTGAGTATTCTAGCCATGGATGATCTTTATAACACTCACTGTGGAAACCTCTTCTTGCCCCTCCTTGCAATGTTTTGGGAAACGCCTTTAGATGTGGTTGCATCGGTTCATCCGTAGAAGAGAAAAGGGGAATCTACTACTCTATCAATACATACCATACACTTAAACTGTCCTATTCCAATCCAATAGCCCACTCATAGCACTAATAGCCTAGTGTGATGGCTCTTGCATTAATTTCAACATGATGTGCCTAATTCATGCACAACATTTTGCTGCACATGTATCAACCCAACAACATACACTAGCCAATATCTGAGAACATGAACACCATGTTGTTATATTGAAATTTGTTAAAACAGTGAACTAACATACCATGAGGTCCAGCTGGACTTGTAGTATGTATATGGGCCCCACTGCTCCTGTCTGTCTGTCCATCAGTGTCCCTCTCTCCATCATTGTCTTGCTCTCCCTTTCTTTCTGAATCTCTTTCTTCTCTCTCAATGGCTCCATCTCTTATGTTTTCTTCTTCACACCCCTCACTCAGCTCTTCATTGCTCATTTCTACCTCCTCTTTCTCACTCCATCTTCTATCTTCTCTTCCTCGACTGCTCTCCTGTCCCTTGCTTTGCTCTTCACCTTTGTCTGACTCTCCTTCCTGCTCTTTTGTCTTTGCTTTTTTGTTTGGAAAAAGCTGGCTATGCTGCACCATTTCATTTTTTTCCAAATATCTGCTACTTTGACCTGCAGTATTGAAGATGAAAAATAATTTGTAGGTTAAAACCATGCCATACATTGTATTGGGTACATGATTCACAGGACTCGTACTGAGTCGTGAGTGTACACTGAGTGAGTTTACGTACATGCGCAGTGAAGGAAAATGCTAAAGCTCGTGAAATTGCTGACGTGTGTGCGAAAATCAAAATGTGACAGCATTCAAGTTTTGTAACAGTGATATATTTACAGAGAATAACCATGTAAAATTTGTTCTTAATATTTTTCTCAGGTAGACTTCTCAAACTTTAGTAAGATGCATAATGATATTTATGATGATTGTTGCAGTCTGTGCTTGTTAAATAAATGTTTTTTTATTGCTTTCTCAAATATATCTATCATAAAAATGGTTTTTTTTTTTAAATTTGGGCTAGTCTAATTATCCAAAATCTGAAGAATCCCTGCCCGAAGGGCTACCAGGGATCTAGAAATCTTGCAAGCCCTGATTCATGAGCTAAGCTAGCAGGCTATGAGCTGTAGCTAGGCTATGAGCTGGCTATGAACAGTCAACCATTGCAGTTGTAGATTTTGTGATTTCTATTTGACACACAGGGCTGCAAACTCTCATGCATTGAGCGTGAGACACATTCAACTGAGCACTAGTGCAGTACATGAACGAACAAATCTTTTTGAACGAGTCTTTGAGGTGTACTGTGTGCACTGAATCGCTAGTCTAAAAGATTCGTTCCTTCCTCTTTGCAAACATGCGCACTGATAAGCTGGCATCGCAGCTATAACTCTCACTCCAGTGGATATTAGCTATGCAGTCTGTCCATGAAGCAGCCTATCACAAAACTGTATCAGCAGCACGTTCATGACGACAACTAGCCAATGGCTGAAATGCTAAAACACTCGAAGCACCTCCCACTAGCTATCTCAGCACAGCAGCTCAGTGACTATGCTGACAGCATGTGACTGACTCTGGAAGACTCAAAACGCCCCCATTGTGTACTGTGTACTGAATGACCTGATGTACTGTTGACAAGTTCTCAGTACAACAGTTTGTAGCGTACTATGTCTACATTAACAACAAATAAAAATACAACATCACAATATTAAATAATAAAAAAAAAGATTCAATAATTATGATGCTTAGACTACATAATATATTGTAGCGGGTGATAGTTAGCCACTGCTGCTAGTGTGTGTTCCCATGATTCTTTTTGTTTTTGTTAGATTTTCTTTATGATTAATGTTCTTCCTTTAAGACTTTATGTTGGCTATGTTACTTTGTTACACGGTTATGTTAGGTCGTGTGTGTGTGTGGGAGACCCCATGTGTTTGTTCAGTGCATTTAATGAACTACCGTATGTGTGACGGATAGCGGGGGCAGTGGCCTTCACTGCCACATTGCGATTTAAGCAGTCACTGTAAGTATATTAAAATGTTTGGGCTCAGTTAGTTCAAAACTTGTAAAACAAAATTTTTTGCTTTCGATACAAGTGTAGCTCTTTTTTCTTCACTGCATTTTTTTAGTTTTAGCAAATGACAGGTAGCCTACTTATTATAGGCCTACGCATTAAAATCTGGGGCTCTATTACCTTCCTAAAGACGAAGTATAGGCTACTTTGCGGCTGCATGATTGTTTGAATAGCATGGTGCAGTTGAACATATTGGATATTACGATTTAATTATTATTAATTTCACTGACATTTGCTTTCACACATGCTGTTTTGCCGCAGAGCAGGCTAATAATGGACATGATGTTTGGAACAATGTAGGGTAATTTTTAAAATGCAATAAAACTATTTACAGATTTGTGTATGCTGCCCGACCGGATATGGAAATGAACGAATCATTGAGTCAAAGATTCGAATCATTTTATTGTACTGAACGAAAGGAACTGAATCACTAAAAAGAATTGTTTTGAACACCACTACTGAGCACTATCACACACATTTCACACCGTCAAATTCTTGTAAAAACATTTTAAACATAGAGCAACGATAACCGAATGAAAACACCTTACCTGTCACTTCGCGCCAACAGCAGCAGCATCAGTGGACTACGGAGAGTTAATAGGCACGCAAGGACTGAGATGAGATAGCAGTGACATCGATTGGTGGATTTTCCCGGGTCAGCAGGCGCAACCATTTTTTCTTTATTCAGGGGGGCAAAGTGAATTCTAAACTGGTGAGTAAAGGAGTTTATACCAACTACAGAGAAATATCATGAACTTTCAACACCATTTTTTTAAAATATTAACTGCCTACAAATAGGGTGGCAACTGGGGTGGCAAGGCCTTTTTCTTTTTTATTGAAATCCAAATGATTTCAATAAACCATACATGTAATATTATAGCAAGTAAAAAATACATTTATCTTGACTGCCCCAAATCTTGTGGAGAGCACTATAACATTTGCTCTGGCACTATTAGATTTGCTCTGAATCTACTAATGACAGCTATCATGCATCAGTTACACATCAGAAATCACCAGCAATATTCACTCAGTGGACAGTTTATTAGATACACTCATCTGATACTAGGTTGGACCCCCTTTTGCCTCAGGAACAGACTGAATTCTTTGGGCATGGATTCTACAATGTGTTGGAAATGTTCCACAGGGATGTTGGTCCATGTTGATGCCATGGCATGATGCAGTTGCTGCAGATTGGATGGTGGTACATTCATGCTGCGACCATCCCATTACATCTTATCTCAAAGATGAGAGGTCTAGGTTGAGGTCTAGACACTGTGCAGGAAACCTGGAAGAATTTAAGGAAATTGTGGACTAACCAAGCAGCAGCATTGTGAATGAGCTGCAGGGGTTTGGTTGCACATACAGGGAGGGCAGCAAGCAGGGAGTTGCAGTACTCCAAGATAGGCAAAGTTAGGCAGAGGTGGTGGTAAGTCAGGGGCAAATTCTTCTGATATTGTATTGGAATATTCTACAGTTTCTACTTACTGTTGTTATGTGGGTAATGTACATTAGTCCACTGTCAAGTGTCACCCCAAGGCTCTTGGCAGTCTGGGAACCTGTGGGTATCTTCCAGGGTAATGATCAGGTCCTGGAAAGGAGAATACTTAGCTGTGATATACAGAAGCTTTGTCTTAGCCAGAGTTGCAGTCACAGCTGATGATTAGCTAGCCACAAGGGGACATCAGCTAGGCTATCTACAGTAGTACTATCTCCATGAGTAGTCATATGCCAGTAAACTACTTTACTGCGAGGTATGTTGTCTAGTTTGCTAGTTTACATCATCTACCTCCCTAGCTACCTACCTACATTCTCACTTGGAAAAGGTGGTGTAGTGGGTATGGTTACTCAATTATGAATTATCAGGGCACCATTTTAAGAATTTCTAACAATCATTTAAAAAATGTATTAAAATGAGGAATTAATCTGAAGGGTGAGGACATTAAATTTGTAGAGTCAACATATTGAGTAATTAGACAACACACTTCATAATAAATATTCAGCAACAAACACAATATTTTCAAAATATAATGTAAGTGGTCCTGCAGTGAATAGGTATTAAAGATTTTTTTTTAAAAAAGGAGTTAAAGACGTTGCACATCTCTCAGATTTAACTGTTAAATTCAGTCTTTGTCAGGGTCCCTCCTCAGGTGGGCACAGCAGGGAGTTGCATGGGGCTTGTCCTTCTCTGTAGGCAGGGTAGGGCTGTATCACTGGCCTGTCTCTCCAGAGTGCCTGAGCAGGAGAGGACTGGAGCCCTTGCTCTTTGAGGTTTGTGTCCATATTAGTGGTATAACAGATCGTAGTTGATCCGTACGGATCACCCCCCACGGTTGGGCACGCATGTGAACCGCGGATTAATTGCAAAGTTTAACCGTAATAGTGTGAAATACAGTTTTACTGCCACTGTTACTTTTTAAAGTAATAATTCCCTAAATCTCGATGCAGAGTTGCAGTGAAAAGATACAAGCACCATTTTAAAAACCAGCAAAATTTCTTAGCAGAAGTATTGCGAAGACGAAGGCTGCGTCTGAAATCGCTCACTTGTTCACCCACTCATTATTCACAGTCATACAAAAAATTAATAATTTTCTGGATATAGTTTTATGTTTGCAAGGTTATTCGAACATTTGTATGAACATCTTTGTGTCTAACTGTGCCACCTAGCTAGCTAAGTGACTAGCCAGTTGCAACTGACATTAACCTGCTAGCTAGATAATACTGCTACCTATCTAGCTATCACTAGCTAACTTAATGAAAGAACTAGCACCCAGCTTCATCTGTTCAAAATTAGTTGAAACAAACATTAGCTAGCTAGCTGGCAGTTAAATCCACCGATCAAGTGTAAAATGTATATAGCCTATAAGCACTATATAGTGAATAGGGAGCGATTTCGGACACAGCTGAAGAACAGCAGAACAAGCGCTCGGAATTCATGTTGCGGTCGAAGCTGTCGCAATATTACGGACTCGTGAGTCCGGCGGTTCCTACACTGCAATGGAAATCATGGCTACCGCAAAAGCAAAAGGTCTTTGCTTTAAGTGATCTTTAAATAATTAATGGAAAGCAAAGTTATATTTGCCCCCTTTTTTTTTTTTTTGGCTGATCCGAAAAAATGATCCGATCCGTGACTCAAAAACTGCGGTACGATCCGAACCGTGACTTTTGTGATCCGTTGCACCCCTTGTCTATATTGATGTCATAAACTGTTGATATTTGTTGTCCTCCTAGACCAGGGGTGGGCAACTCCAGTCCTGGAGGGCCATGGTCCTGCTGTTTTTCTTGTTGACCAACTAAATACAATCTCTGATTGGCTGAGGAGCAAGCATACCTGTTTTCAAGGTGAAAATCAACAGGTAACTAAGAGATGAAAACAAAAACCAGCAGGACACTGGCCCTCCAGGACCGGAATTGCCCACCCCTGTCCTAGACTCAGAGGCAGTACTCTATCAATCTTTCATTCTTACTAATTATAATTGAGTCAGTCACAATTTCCTTTGAGATATCAAAAATCTAACGATGAAAAGTGAAAATTCCACCTGTGACTAGTCAAAATGATATTCTGACTAGTAGGAATTATGCTTTGAGATATCAATAATATATTTCTGTCTAGTCATTGTATTTTAGACACCTAAAAATGGATATCTTTAAAAATAATTAGACCTGGAATTATGATTAGTCATAAATTAATTGTAGATATCTTAACTTGGAGGTTCCATAGAAGTAAATGATAAAACTTCCTCCAATATATCTAGTTATATCTAGTCTATCTATATCTAGTCACCATTCGGCCATTGCTCATACTGACCCGCACTGGTCTTTTTGTCGTTTATTCATCCCTCCATTCTCCCATTCACCTCAGTTCATTTTTAAGGTCTTATCGCTTGGTCACCTTTGGCCTGACAGCCACCATGCCACATACGCTGCCTCAGGTCAAATCACCCAACACTCATTTAAATCCATACTGACCCGCACTTGTCTTTTTGTCGTTCACTCCTCCCTCCATTCCGCCATTGGCTTCAATTCATTTTTCAAAGTCTTACCACTCGGTCACCTTTAGGCCTACGGTCACAGTACCTCATATATTGCCTCAGGTCATGCCACCCAACACTCATTGAAACCCGTACTGACCCCGCACTCGTCCTTTACTCGTTTATTCATCCCTCCAACCTCCCATTCACTTCAGTGCATTTCTCAAAGCCTTACCACTCGGTCACCATTTGACCAATAGCCAGGGGACCTGATTTGGTGCTTTGGGTCATGTGACCCAACACTCACCAAAGGTGGGTGTGTCCCTAGCAACCATATTGTTTACCCTACCAACCGCCTAGCAGCACCCTAGCAACACCTAGCAACACTTTGGCAATCACCCAGCAACCGCCCTAGCAACGCCCAGCGACCATATTGTTTACCCTAGCAACCACTTAGCAACACCCTGGCAAACACATAGCAACAGCCTAGCAACCACCTAGTAACACCCTAGCAACCATGTAGCAACAGCCTAGCAACCACTTAGCCACTTCCTAGCAATTCTCTCATATACCTTACCACGTTTTCACTGCCGGGTTGCAATCACACGAAATGCACTTTTACAGTTTCATTATGGGTATCTTAAATTGGAATAATGCCTAGTGAAAATTGCATTATGAGTATGTTGACTAAGAATTATGACTAGCCATAATTGAATTATAGATATCTATAATATCTGCTAATTTTTCCGATATCCAGAATCTCACAAATATGTTATATAAAATTTTTAAGGTAAGGCCAACATGGATTGGATGTCAACCAAGCTTCATGCCTTCAAAAGTGAGCTGTGTAAGGGAGGATCCTAGTTTTATGACTCTGTCTGAGCACACATTGAATATGTAGGGAGAATTCCTCCATCTGTCTGATGTGGTGCAGAAGGGGGAAACAGTGAAGCTCAAATATTACAAATGTGACCTTTGCTACAGGGAGTTCATAGCGCATTTACATTTCTCATGCCAGCTGAAGCAGCTTGATGCAGGCAGATCAAGCAGCAACACCAGCTCAATGTGAACCCAGATATGAGAGATACGCTCCTCAGTTTGGAGCCTGATACCTTCTCACTCACCCATCATCAAAAGCAGCACCATTCGACCCATTAAGAATGGTAACTGGGAGAGGATGGGGTGAGTGCAGGGAGAATTGTATAACTGCTTTTTAAAGTAAATAATTTCATAACATTAATCATTTCAAGTAGAGTCTGCCAAGCACTATGAAATAGGCAAGTATATTTATTCATTTATTTATTCATTTCATTCATTCCCCAGTGTTTTAGGGGGTTGGAAATATTTTCTGCTAGTTAAGTGATCCACTGTATGAAAACATTTGAGAACCACTGCTTTAGTACATACATTTTTGGGGTTTTTTATGTTTTTAAAACAAACTACTTTTGAAAAGTCTAGCTAGATGGATGGGGTGAAATTCAGATTCAAAAGCATTTGAGGGGCTGCAAGGAAGAGGAAGCAAAATTATTTGTTGTAATTAGGGAGTAATTATAAGGTCTGATAAAAAGACAATTATCTGGGATGTTACTAATGTCACTTTTTGACACTTGTCCATTACTTCTGAAGAGTCATTTCATTCCCTTGTGTTCATGTATAATGTGAAACCAAGAAGAAAGTGGCATATTTTCTATTCTTCCACATCATCTTGTACCAGAATCCTCCTTTCTTGATCGGTTGGTACATCTCAGTCTGTATGGTCTGTGCTCTCACTGATGCCTGTGTATGTGTGTGTGTTACAGGGGGACCTTTGTTGTGTACAAAGATGGAGATGTGACCCATCCCATGGTGAGGGAGAGAATTTGGCAGAACAGCGACTTCAACTTTGACAACGTGCTGATGGGCATGATGGCACTCTTCACTGTGTCTACATTTGAGGGCTGGCCTGCGTGAGTTGGTGCTTTTTCTATCGTGTATGTATGTATATGTTTCTCATGGAGAGTGAGCGCCCTCCCCAATAACAAGGATTCAAGGAATCAGACCAACCCTACCTGTGTGATGGAATTTATTCATTATTGTCAATACATTTTAGGTCTCCTTTGGTGTCCTCTTTAACATAGTGTATAGCATGATAGCCTAAATAGATCAAATAAAAAGGTACAATACACCAAAAAAAGCATACATTCACAACATAATATTGTGATAAAACAATTGTGATTTATTGTGATATGTGATAGTGTATGTACTTAACAACTTCACATAGTTCTCTAGGCTATCTAGTTTCAGGTTAGCACAAGTTAACTTGATGTTTGCATGGTGTTGTGCATGCACCTGCTGGTTTGAGAGTGCTAACATGGTCTGATACCATTGCTCATATAACTTGGATGGACACTTCTGTTCTCTTATGCTGGAGGCAACTCAGGAAGAGTGTCTGCTAAATGCATGTAATGTAAAAAACAAAATTGACGAAGTAATATATAGTCAGATCTGGACAGAAGAAAAATATTACAATCCTCTTTTTCAAAGTACCTTCACAACCAATCCATAAGAATTATATTTATATGAAATCAGTTGTGTTGTACTCTGCCTCACTTAGTTGCTTTGGATAAAAGTGTCTGCCAAATGAATAAATGTAAATGTAAATTTAAATAGTAATATGTATGCACTACATGTATTTTAAAGAGTTAGTATAATATTATGTGCTATGCTGTAATGTATTTGCTGCCAGCTTCCTCTGCAATCAGGATCTGCAATGTAATAGACTGTCTTAAGCATTGTTAGGAGACAGTTCCGTGGAACGGGATGGCGTTTGGTCTGGAGACACGCAATGTGTATTAGAGTACAAACGCTTGAGACGAGCGATGTGTATTAAAGTACAAAGCGATGCCGCTACATCCGACCGGAGCCAAACAGGCGCCTCCTGACGATAACAGTCTGCGGAACATGGGGTTCCCCATGACCATATATGGACCTCACTTTCATCTGAAGTTTGAGTTTGAACCCTACGGAGCCAATTAGGTTACAAGTCTCAATTAGAGAGGGAGCTGTTCAGCTATACACAGCCCCACAAAACCAATCAGAAACCCCTGCTGGTCATTATAACTCAAATGTAAATATATAAAAAAGAACGAAATGTTATACTTGTCGAACTTCGGCTCCATGCTGTTGTTCCCACGGCCGGCTGTGTAAATAAACCTTCCTGTCTTTTACTACGAACATCGGATCTGCTTCTCTGTCAGAAAATAACTTATTTTGCTCCTCCAGGAGTTGACTAACAGCATCATATGATGTGTGAATATAGGGAAGTATATGTCCCTTATCTGGGAATATTTAGAATATTTATTTAGAGAAATATAACTCCTCTTTGACTTCTTTCAACACAATGGCTGCTCAGCCCATGCTATATACGGCAGCCTGTCTTAACACTGCAGTAAAGGGAAAAATATCTGTTCAGATTTGCATCCCATGTTTTGTAGAAATAGAATATAGAAATATGAGCTGGAGACCACTTTCAGTCTAATTTGGGGGAGCTGAATTTGTTATTTTATAGCATAAAGTGCTAAGTATGCTTTTTCTAGTGAATGTATGGGCATTTTGAAGCTCCCTCATGCACTAATGATAGGGCTTAGTTAAGTACAGCATTTTTCCAGAAAAAACTGGTTTTCTCCAGATCGTCCAGACCAAGTCAGAATTTAAAAATGCATTGAGACATTGAATTCGTCATGCATATCACCAAACATGGGCATTACTCGGATGGGAGCAGATCTAGCCAGCTCCTTGCCCTAACATTAATATGGAATGAGAATATATTTACTATGCCCACTATCAACTGTCCTAGAAAAGGCCCCATCATGAATGCTAAAGAAATTAATGAAGCGTTTAGAAACCTATTTGCAGATTTCTTGCTTCTGAAATACAGCCTGCACCTGACCTTTATCATAATTTCTTGCATGAGTTGAATTTACCTACTCTCACAACTGATGTTTAGCACTATATTCAAAAGTCTTCGCTGTCTTTCTAGAAACTGTTATTGCGGATTTGCTCAATGTGGATCAAGCAGGATTCATCAAGGGTTGTCTTGTTTTACACATCAATGCAGAGGACGAAAAAAAATTAAACTCACCAAGTGGGCTGCAATTTGTCGACATGGCTTGACTGTTGAAAGTGTCTGACTGTTTGGATTGGTGAGCATTTTATTAAAATGATCCAGGATTTATATGCTGGTCTGTCTGCCAGGGAATGCACCAGTAGATTTCTTTCAAACCTGGTTGAAATGGAATGGAGAGTAAAGCAAGGATGCCCACTTTTGCCTTTAATTTTTAACTTTCACTTGAGCCTTTTAGCCAATGTGTATGCCAAAGTTCACTGGTCTCTCCTATAAGAACAGGTTCCTTTTACCTTTCAATTTCACTATATGCTGATGACACCCTTTTATATATTTCTGACATGGAAAACCCCTTACCTACTGCTTTTAATATTGTTGAAGATTTTGGGCTAATATCTGGCTTTAAAATCAATTATTCCAAATCACTCCTAATGTTACTCAATATTCAGGTGACAAGAGTGATTTTCTCATTAGTATACATGTTGCTGTTAAAATGTCCTATTTGGGTGTTGAAATAAGGTCTGGTTGAAACAACTACAGTATATGGATTTAAAAAAAAAAAAGATTAAGGAAGATGCTGCTAAATGGATGCATCTGCCTGCATTACCCCCTGCACTCATTTCCATAAATAAAATGAACATATTGCCACTTGTAGCAGATTTGGACACATATTTACAACCAAAACCAGGTTATTATAACACTTACTCTCGGTATGTTCAAAATGTAAATTGCCCTTGCCATCTGGTAAGGAGAGGATTGGGCTCTGTATGACGCCTCACCCTTATGAGGCCATAAAACAACCCCAAGCCATTTGTAAATAGACTTTGAGACACTGCTCTTGATTTAAGACAAACACCACGCACCTCACCTCAAGTGAGCTCTGTTTAGGTGACCCATAGTTTAGCTTAGTGGTTAAGGAGCCAGACTTGTAACCAAAAGGTTCCTGGTTCAATTTCCTGCTGGGGCACTGCTGCTGTATCCTTGGGCAATGTACTTAACCCACAATTGCCTCAGTAAATATCCAACTGTATAAATGGGTAACATTATAAAAAACACTGTAACTGATGTAAGTCACTGTGGATAAGAGTGTCTGCTAAATGCCAGTAATGTAATGTAATATAATAAGTTTACTGGAGATTCTCAGGTCTTTGTCACGTGTCTCTTCATCATTCCTGTATCAACAACATTTGTATCTGGCAAGGACGCCAGAAGACCTAGCTGCAGGTAATATGTAGCACTTTTCCTTATGCATAAGTGCCATCCAACATGAAGTTGGAGGCTGTCAGCGAAGACAGTTATTAGGGATGCGAAGATGACTGCGTCTCTTCAACATCCCCCATGCTGACGATGTACAGTTAGGTCCATAAGTATTTGGACAGTGACACAAAATTTTCATGATTTTTGGCTCTGTACACCACCACAATGGATTTGAAATGAAGCAATCAAGATGTGATTGAAGTGCAGACTCTCAGCTTTAATTCAAGGGGTTTAACAAAAATATCATATAAACCGTTAGCAATTACAGCAACTGTAAATAGTCCCCCCATTTTCAGGGGCTCAAAAGTAATTGGACAATTGACTGAGAAGCTGTTTCATAGCCAGGTGTGGCCTATTCCCTCATTATTTCATTAGCAATTAAGCAGTTAAAAGGTCTGGAGTTGATTCCAAATGTGGAATTTGCATTTGGAAGCTGTTGCTGTGAACTCTCAACATGAGCTGCAAGGAGCTGTCTTTGCAAGTAAAGCAGGCCATCATTAGGCTGGCAACAAAACAAAACAGACCTGTCAGAGAGATGGCAGAAACATTAGGGGCCAGATGTATCAACGGTGCGTACGCACTAAAATTGTGTAAACGGTATTTATGAAAAGATACATACCGGGAAAACATGCGTACCTCTGCGCATGGTCTCGAGGTGGCGTATGCATAAAATTTTTCATTTGCAGACTGGCGACACCAAGAGGAACTAACGGTGATGCAAGTAAACGGGTCTTGTGTAAATCATTGATGAGTATTATCGCGCATGCATTGGTCTATGTGAAATACTGGTTTAACTGTAAACTGTCAACAATGTCAGACATTATGGCAAAACTGTGACTGTCAATTTGGCATTATTACATTAACATTGTAATTGGGCCTTGTAGGCAAAAAATTAAAATGTCACAGAACACCATGTGTAATCAAACATTTTTAATGAGTATTCCTATATAACAGGCTCATTTACAACGTATAAGCTTAAAGCATTCACAATCAGTATGGCTGTGCTAGCGCTTTTAGAGGATATCAAGAATAACCTAATCGGGCATGAACGTGTGTTCAGGGACCAGACAGACTTCTTCACCAATGATGATGTATGGCTAATAAGTCGCTTTACATTGCCAAGGGCCATTCTCCTCAGCCTCTGTGAGGAACTGGAGCCTCTTCTCCTCAGAGAAACACGGAGAACCCATGCAATACCGGTTCATCTCCAAGTTCTAACCACCCTGGGTTTTCTCGCCACCGGGACATTCCAAAGAGAGCTTGCAGACAGGTCAGGAATATCACAATGTATGACTCCAAGGTATATAAAGTTTCCTTACACTGCGGGGGAACAGGCCAATATCAAAATACAATTTGCAGCGATGTCTTGTTTTCCTAATGTAATCAGTGCAATCGACTGCACTGACATTGCAATACGGGGAACAAGAGAGGATGAAGTTGTTTTTGTAAATCGAAAACACTTTCATTCAATCAATGTCTAAATTACTTGCGACTCCACTATGTCACTTACAAACGTCAGCGCACAATGGCCTGGATCTATCTCTGTGTCCGAATAATTTCTTTTCTTACATCCTGCCATTGATCCTCAACATCAATCTCTGCATTTCACTCAGATTTACCTGGGATCTTTATATGCTAATTCGACTTATATGGACTGAGACTCGCCTTTAATAGGAACAATTGTGGGAGTGGACGTTAAGCGCGTTCATGTGCACATAATCTCACGCTAACTTGATTTACGCTCAGATTTATGAAGACAATTAGGCGGACGTGGTGTTTGATAACTCTGATGAAAAACCTCCATACACAAATTGTGGGATTGTGCATACACATGGTCCCACGGCAAGTTGTACACAAAGATTGATACATATGGCCCTAGGAGTGGCCAAATCAACAATTTCATACATTCTTAAAAAGAAAGAATGCACTGGTGAGCTCAGCAACACCAAAGGGCCTGGACGACCACAGAAGACAACTGTGGTGGATAATCGCAAAATTCTGTCCTTTGTGAAGAAAGTCAAGACCACTCTCCAGGAGGTAGGCGTTTCATTGTCAAAGTCTACAATCAAGAGAAGACTTCATGAAAGTAAATAGAGAGGGTTTACCACAAGGTGCAAACCACTGGTAAGCCTCAAGAATAGGAATGCAAGATTAGACCAGGAAGGCCAGAAAACATATTTTAAAATCCTGCCCAGTTCTGGAACAATATTCTTTGGACAGATGAAACTAACATCAACCTGTACCAGAATGATGGGAAGAGAAGAGTATGGAGAAGGGAAGGAGCGGTTCATGATCCAAAGCATACCACATCATCTGTGAAACATGGTGGAGGCAGTGTTATGGCATGGGCTTATATGGCTGCCAATGGAACTGGGTCACTAGTGTTTATTGATGATATTCAATTTAATTCAATTTTATTTGTGTAGCGCTTTTTACAACACAAGTTGTCACAAAGCAGCTTTACATTGTTACCAGGCCTGAGACCCCCTGAGAGAAAGCTTAAGGCAACAGTGGCAAGGACAACTTCCCTAATTAACAGGAAAAAACCTTGAGCAGAACCCAGCTCAGAGGGGGAACCCATCTGCTTCTGGCCAGCACTGGGCAGATAGAATTACAGAGAATACTTAAAGTTGTATAATGTACTTAAGACATTTGAATTAGACACATTTGATATGACTGCTGACAGAAGCAGTAGGATGAATTCTGAAGTGTATAGGGCTATACTATCTGTTCAGATTCAGCCAAATGCTGCAAAACTGATAGGATGGTGCTTCACAGTACAGATGGACAATGACCCAAAACATACTGCAAAAGAAGTGGAATATTCTTCAATGGCCAAGTCAGTAACCTGACCTCAACCCAATTGAACATGCATTTCACTTGCTGAAGACAAAACTGAAGGCAGAAAGACCCACAAACCAGCAGCAACTTAAGACAGCTGCTTAAAAGGCCTGGCAAAGCATTACTGGGGAGGAAACCCAGAAATTGGTGATTTCCATGAGTTCCAGACTTCAGGCAGTCATTCAGTGCAAAGGATTTTCAACCAAGTATTAAGAGTGATCATTTTTTTATGATTATGTTAGTTTGTCCAATCACTTTTGGGCCCCTGAAAATGGGGGGACTTTGTATAAAAATTGCTTTAATTCTTAACGGTTTATATGATATTTTTGTTAAACCACTTGAATTAAAGCTGAAAGTCTGCACTTCAATCACATCTTGATTGCTTCATTTCAAATCCATTGTGGTGGCATACAGAGCCAAAATCATGAAAATTGTGTCACCATCCAAATACTTATGGACCTAACTGTATGTCTGGCAGGGAAGCCAGAAGAAGCAGACCTCCATTGACGGACCTGGACGCTGTGTTTGTTTCCCCATCAACGGTCGGGGAACATATCTCCCCTTTGCATCTCTGTCTTCAGCGACAAACACAAGCCTCCGGTGGAAAACAGACTGTGGCCTTGGCAATAGACCTATAGCAAATGAGCTTCTATTCCCTCAAGAATAATGGACTGGCCGTCCTCAATAACTTGATGAGTATTATTTTTTAATACTGGCATCATGAGTAGCTTAGCTGATTTGATCTTTTATGAGATGTGTTTTGTTTATGAGACGTGATTTGTACAATGATAATTTTTCCCTGTTACAATTACCATTATAAGATTGATTAGATTGACTTACAAATAGTTAAGCTAAGCCTGTCAAGATAAGGTAACTTGTATGGTTAGACAAATTTCTAATTAACGTTTTGCCAGAGCACGTCAAACTAAGGTTATCACTTCATGATCTCCTGTGGTTCGACTCAGCTGCTGAAAGCCCAATCTGACACATACACTTAGAGTAATCTTTAAATTACCCTTTTTGTCTTGTCTGGCAATAACCTTTTCTTCATTTACTCATTAATTCATTTCTTGTTGTCTACTTGTTTAGATTTTCTAGTTTATTTCATTTTGTCAGTGTTTGTCTGCATTGTGGTAGTAAACTTGTTTTATTATTTCCTCGCCTCGTGTGTATTTTCTATTGACAAGCTGCTCTCTAACATGCATACAAGACCTCATTTTATTAATTTTATATTCATTGAGGGATTGTTAAGTATCCTTGCCAAGTGATGGGTGCCCCTGTGGGAAATAGGGATGTCTGCTACATAATTGGTGGCCCATGTGAGAAAGTCTAACACCCCTACATTGTTGGTGCCCTCTCTGAGGAAGTCTAACACACTTGTTAATTTTATTAGCTCTTTGCTGATAAACTGCTTTGCAAATTTGCCTGGAGTGGCAGATGCCTTAGTATTAAATTGTTGACATTACAACACAGCAACTCAGAAGGTGCTGGGGCCTGTCCTAGTTTCATACCATCTTCTGTTCTGCATATGCTTTGCCATTGGATGGATCCAAATGGATAATCTCCATGGAAAGTGATTGAACAGGAAATAATATTTCCATTGAGGTAGCGAGATTGTTTCCTGGTTTAACAGTTCTTTTTACAGTATGGTCCTAGAATTACATATACTTTACAGACCATAGAACTACATATACTTTACAGACAGTAGAAAGATTAAAATTTAAAACTTAAACTTTAGATGGCACATCTGGGGTGGAATTTTAACTTATTTTAATGACAGCGGGTCATTTGCCCAGGCCTCGATGGCTTAAAAGGGCAAAAAAAGAGATATTAATGGACAGGAGTCCCTTTTTAGAATTTCAGCAGCTGGTTTCTCAATATGGCATAGCCAAAATATGTTTTTTTTTACTTCAGACTACAAGAAAATATGATGTTTTTTGTGGCTTCTGTTGTATCTTTTTATGACACAGTAAATAAAAACTCACTCTGACTCAAGAATTTCAATTTAAAATAAACAGAACATTTTATTACCTTTCCTATCACAAAGAGGTGGAAGAGGGGAACCTAATTCTTGTGCCCAACTGACCAACGCACTGAGGAAAAAAAAACCTTTGTGGCCATGTTAGCTGACCAATGGAAAGAGGGGGAAATTAATCTCTGTGCAGTCATCCAGTGTGTCACTGTTCTGTATAAACAGACACACTATTCAATTCAATTCAATTCAATTCATTTTTATTTATATAGCGCTTTTTACAACACAAGTTGTCACAAAGCAGCTTTACAATGATCCCAGGCCTGAGACCCCCTGTGAGCAAGCCTAAGGCAACAGTGGCAAGGAAAAACTCCCTAATAGGAAGAAACCTTGAGCAGAACCCGGCTCAGAGGGGGAGCCCATCTGCTTCTGGCTGGCACTGGGCAGGCAGAGTTAAAAGGCAAACTTAAAGTTGAACAGAGTACTTTAAGATATTTGAGATTAGAAGATAGTGAATAATAAGGGCAGAGTGATCATAAAAATGTCTTCTAGGTTGTCCAGTTCTTGAAATGCAGCTTGCTTGATGGGCATGGCGGCGAAGTAGCAGGACTCGACGTCGGGATGCGAAGCTTGGACTACAGCTCCAGGCAGGAGCCCAGAGCAGGAATAGGAAGCAAACAGAAAACAGTGATTAGTGGGTGATAAGAATGGCAGGGGTGTAGAACAGGGAGGCAGGAGAGGAGGGGCATTGAAAGGTGCCAGTGTGCAACAAGGAAAAACCCCGGCAGGCTAACATTATGGCAGCATACCTAGGGGACGGGAGGCAAGGGACCGGCATGAGGGCGACCCTAGGCAGTCAACACCAGATCACGGCACAGAGTCCATGATAAAGTGACAACAATGACCACTTAGTCCACCAGAGACTCTATGAACCACGCCAGCACCAGGCCATGTCCCTCAGCTGAAGGATTTACTGTATAGATATGTTTTGAGCCTAGACTTAAAGTTGGAGAGAGAGTCTGCTCCCCGAATCTCGGAGGGTAAGCTGTTCCACAGGAGAGGGGCTTGATAGGAAAAGGCTCTACCGCCTATAGTGGTTTTGCCCACTCTTGGAACGATGAGAAGCCCGGCATTTTGGGAACGAAGGGCTCTCTGCGGAAGATATGGGTGAAGAAGGTCCTTAAGATAGGGAGGGGCAAGCCCATTTAAAGCCTTAAATGTGAGTAAGAGTATTTTAAAAATGATCCGGTATTTAATAGGTAGCCAATGGAGAGAAGCTAGAACTGGGGTAATGTGTTCAAAGCGTTTAGTTTTAGTTAAGATTCGAGCAGCTACATTTTGTACCAGCTGAAGGGGTTTTACATTAGCACATCCTGACAAGAGGGCATTACAGTAGTCTAATCTGGGTGTTACAAAGGCATGGATTAATTTTTCAGCGTCCTTAGTTGATACAATTTTCCTGCTTTTGGCTATATTTCTCAAATGGAAGAAGGCTGTCCTAGAGGTGTTAGTTATGTGAGTTTCAAAAGACAGCTCAGGATCAATGACAACACCAAGGTCTTTGATGGCGGCACTCGGGGCAAGGGAGACACCATCGAGGTCCAGTGTAAAATGAGTGAATTTGCTCCTGATTGAGTTTTGGCCAATGACCAATATTTCGGTTTTGTCTGAGTTCAGGAGGAGGAAATTTCGGGCCATCCAATTCTTTACATCTGTTAGGCAGGCCTCCATGTTTGATATATTCAGGGGGACATCGGGTTTGACTGATATGTATAACTGAGTATCATCCGCGTAACAGTGGAAACTAATGTCATGTTTACGGATGATTTTGCCAAGGGGCAACATGTATAACGAGAAGAGCAGAGGCCCAAGCACAGATCCTTGTGGTATACCATATCTTACTCTGGAACAAGCCGAAGATTCATTGTTAATGGAGACAAACTGATACCGTTCTGATAGATAAGACCTAAACCAACATAGAGCCTGTCCGCTTATGCCAACCAAGTTTTCGAGGCGGTTGAGGAGGATACGATGATCGATGGTATCAAAGGCTGCACTTAGGTCTAGTAGCACGAGAAGGGAGATACAGCCATCGTCACAGGATAGTAGGAGATCGTTGAGCACCTTCAGGAGAGCGGTTTCTGTACTATGATGAGGTCTAAACCCGGACTGAAAGACTTCCAAGATATTGTTAGAATGTAGAAATGCACAGAGTTGCTTTGATACTGCTTTTTCCAGAATTTTCGAGAGGAATGGAAGGTTCGAGATGGGCCTATAGTTTGACAGGTCATTGGGATCTAGATTGGGCTTTTTCAGAATAGGCTTGATAACTGCTACTTTGAAGGACTGAGGTACATGTCCAGACATTAGGGAGGCATTGATAAGATTTAATAGCGGTGTGCCAATTGCAGGCAGTAGCTGTTTTAGGAAGCCGGTTGGTATGGGGTCTAGTTTGCTGGTAGAGTTATTAGATGAATTGATGAGAGAAGAAAAGTCGCTAAATTCAATGGGTATAAAAGAGTCAAAGCGAGAGGCGGGCCTAATGGACATACCTACATAATCTGGGACAGGACTGGCCAGGCAGGAAGCAGAAGTCGATGAAAATTTTTGTATATTGTCTCTTATCTTTATAATTTTGCTATCAAAGAAGTTCATGAAGTCATTGCTACTATAAATTGCTGGTATGTTAGGGTTAACTGATGCAGGACTCTTAGTTAATCTGGCGATAGTGCTAAACAGATACCGAGGATTGTCCTTATTTCTCTCAATAAGGGTAGAGAAATATTTGGATCTATTAGCTGTGAGGGCATGCTTGTAGGTCAGGAGACTTTCCTTCCACGCCAGGAGAAAAACCTGTAATTTGGTGGAGCGCCATTTTCTTTCTAGTTTTCGCGTGGCTTGTTTGAGAGCACGAGTATGGTCATTATACCAAGGTGCAAGCTTTTTGTCTGTAATTTTCTTCCTTTTGAGGGGAGCAACGGCATCCAGAGTTTTACGCAAAGTAGAGTCAATACTGTCTTCAAGTAGATTAATTTCAGTTAAGCTAAGGTTTGAACATAAACTGGAGGAGATTTCATTGTGCAGGTTGTAAGATGTAGGGAGCTCGTCGATAAAGGCATTGGCTGTAAGGGAACAGAACGTGTGCCTAGAAGAAGATCTGGGCTCCGAGTATGTGAAGCACGTTAGCGGTAAATTGAAAGAAATTAGATAGTGGTCTGATAACACAGGGTTGTGTGGCATAATTTCTACCTGGCTGATACCTGCTCCATATGTGAGGACCAAATCTAGAGTATGGTTACGGTAATGTGTGGGTTTATCCACAACTTGATAGAGTCCAATGGGTTCGATGATGGACAAGAATGCTGTTCTGAACGGGTCATGTTCATTATCCATATGCACATAGTCACCTACTATCACAGCCTTTTCTGTATTGAAAACCAGGTCAGATAAAAAGTGAGTGAATTCAGATAAGAAGACACTGTAAGGGCCAGGTGGCCTGTAAACTATTACAAGGGTAAATAGCTGAAATGCAGTCTTGTCAGGATGTGCAAAGCTAAGTACTAACAGTTCAAATGAATGAAAATTATAGCCAGGTTTAAAAGTGGCACAGAGTTTGGAGCTGTGTACAGCAGCAACACCGCCACCTCTACCAGTAGGTCGAGGGACCTGGTGATTACT
The DNA here is from genome assembly GCA_019176425.1 of Megalops atlanticus. Taxonomy (NCBI): domain Eukaryota; kingdom Metazoa; phylum Chordata; class Actinopteri; order Elopiformes; family Megalopidae; genus Megalops; species Megalops atlanticus. The sequence continues at coordinate 500,801 of CM032882.1, forward strand.
GTAACTGGGAGGAGTTGATTCATTAAGAGCGACAAAGTCATTAGGTTTAAGCCAAGTTTCAGTCAGGCACAAGATTGGTGATCAGTAATCAATTCGTTTACTAATGCAGCTTTAGGTTGTAACGACCTGATATTTATTAACCCAATCTTAAGGACCATCTGTCTACAGGTACTACTTTTAGGTTTGACAAATTTAATTTTTATCAAATTATCAGCACAAATGCCCCTACTAGATGTTTTTAGGATGTTTGGGACCGAGAGTCATGGAACAGACACTGTCTCTATAGGATTGGCTATAAGTGGTGGTTCCAGGGAAAGAGCAGACATCTGTGTAGGACAGAGAGTCTGCTGCCTGGCCTTGGCCCTGATGAGTCAAGGTTTGGAGCAATTTAAACTATGGTCCAGATTCCTAGAGATGATAGCTGCACCCTCCCTGGAGGGGTGGATGCCATCTCGTTTTAAAAGACCAGGCCTCCCCCAAAACTTGTGCCAATTATCTATAAAGCCCACGTTGTTAGAGGGGCACCACTCAGACAACCAACGATTAAGTTGGTTCTCTACGTTCACGTTTCTAAGAATAGAATCGCCAATGATTAGGGCTCTTTTAACAGGTTTCTCAGCAGGTGTGTTACTGAGGGGGGAGAACCTGTTGGAAACGTGAACCGAGGGTTGGTGGTGCACCGGGGGCTTGCGCTTGCGTCTATTTTCCCGAACTGTAACCCACTCGCCTTGCTGCGAAGGCTCTGCCGGGGTTGAACTGGGGGAAAGGCTAACTGATGCATCCAGTACGGAGAAAGATTCAATAAACTTTTCGTTATCTTTAATCTCATATAAGGTGCGGATGCGTGCTTCTAATTCTGCTACCTTCTCCGACAACCTAGTATTTAGCTCGCACTTATCACAAGTAAAGTTGGTAGTAATGGCGGAGAAGGAATAACTAAACATGTTGCACACACAGCAGGGGAGACAGCGAGGGGGAGGAGAGCTAAGAATGGGAGAGACGGAGCTGCGAGAAGCCATTGTAGGTTAAGTAGTTGGCTACTTACGTTTGTAGTCTTTACTTTGTGAGAGTGAGAGTGTTGGAATCGGCGAGGATTCCGAGTTTGAGTCCTGGCTAGGTCCTAGCCGATCGGCATCTTGCGTCCGGCGTTCGGGAAGGAGCAACAGGAAGTGCAGCGCAGGTAGCGAGTGAGAGCGTCTGGGAGCACGGTATTCGGGGTATAAAAAGTGTTTGTTAACATGAAGCCAAATTAGCAAGCGAAGTGGATTTAAGTGCTAAAAATCTAGTATTTTATGCCTCCCCTCTTTCAGTTGTTTGCTCATCTGCTCATTAACTGGGCAGGGCATTTACTGTAAGATAATTAACAATGTGCATCTTCCCCATCTATTTCACATGGAAATTTCATTTCAGGCTACATGTTGACATTGTGTTGGCAATGGAACACTCCTTTTGTCAAGTATATTGAGTTGTATATTGGGCCAGCACCTCTAGTTTCAGCACTGGTGCTCATTTGTTTATGTAACATTTTGTGTCATTTTATTGTACTTTGTGCTGAACTTTGTAACTTTAGGAGTCACTCTTAAGAATTTGTGCTGGATGACAAAAATGTGAATGTACTCACTAAGCATGAGACGATACTTTCAGCACAGGATATTATACATTTTTTGAAGTAGACTTTGACATGGATTATCACAAAATGATATTTGCCATGAAATAATGTTTATAAAAAATAGAAATATAACATGATTGAACAAGTTTTTTTTTCTTTTTTCTTCCCTTTCTTAAGATATCAAGCCACTAGCTGTGTCAATATTTATGATGTATCACGTTTGAGTGGCATATTGCTTTATAAAATGGATCCATAATTGGCTAAACTGTAATTGGCTACATAAAGTAAGAAGTGAGATGAAATTAACAAGTTGTATTCATTACATTAAGCCACAAATGTAAGTAGTACTTAGACATGATAATAATAGCAATTTTATGTAAAATAATAGCAATTATCATGTATTATCATGTAAAAATTGTAATTAATTCTAGCACTTAATTAATTGTAGTACAAAGGGAGTCCAAGGGCAGCACACAAGTCCTACACTGTTGGACTTTCTCTTTCTCTTTCTCCTTCTTTTTCCTTATGTCACTCTCTTAGACTTCTGTATAAGGCCATTGATGCTAATGGTGAGAACCAAGGTCCCATCTATAATTACCGTGTGGAGATCTCCATCTTCTTCATTGTCTACATCATCATCATCGCTTTCTTCATGATGAACATCTTTGTGGGATTTGTCATCATCACCTTCCGTGAACAAGGGGAGCAGGAATACAAAAACTGTGAGCTGGACAAGAACCAGGTAAGTTCTGACAGAGTGCAAGACTGCTGTAAGAACAGCCTAAAAAGGAACCTATGAGACTGAAGCAGAGCAAGATGTGTTGCTGTCCACATAATATCACTATTTTCTGTCCTACCTGACATTGAAAGGTTTATTCAGTTTTTGAACAATGTGAAAGCTAATCAAAAATTTTATGACCCAAACCATGAACATCAACAGAGCTCGTTGTGGGTGATTGTTTGAAAGAATATATGTTATATTGGATAGGAACATTAGCTGTTTGCAACTACAGACAAGTAGTATTAAGTATTACAAGTGTATTAATTCATATGTCTCCATTTCTTCTCTCCCTTTCTCCTTCTCTGTCACAGAGGCAGTGTGTAGAGTATGCCCTCAAGGCCCAGCCTCTGAAGCTTTACATACCTAAAAACCCAGTCCAATACAAGTTCTGGTCCATAGTGAACTCGACAGCATTTGAGTACATTATGTTTGTTCTGATCCTGCTGAACACCGTGACACTTGCTGTGCAGGTATTCAGAGAGCAAACATATACAATATCACCCCACATATATACCCTGTGGAAAAGAGAGACTGAGTTGAGCTTTAGAGTCAGGATGAGGAAAATTTATGTATCTGTCATATGAACATAAGTGTTTCTTTGTGTCTCAGCACTATGAGCAGTCCAAACCTTTCAACTACACCATGGATATCCTGAACATGGTCTTCACAGGACTTTTCACCATTGAAATGATCCTAAAAATTCTGGCCCTCAGGCCCAGGGTAAGGTTGCATCTGACCCCCCACACCCTCTCTATTTATCTTTCCCTCTTTTTCTGATGATGATGTTGAGATGATAAAATCAAGTGATTGATACTGGTGTCATTCTGTTGTTGTGCAATGCTGTGTCTCCCACAGTACATGTACGCAGTACACATTTAAACGACATTGGGATTTCCTCTAGAACACCATAATTTTCATTTTATCAAATCAGTATTGTTTTAAGCTAGACCACAGACTGCTTCCAGTTCATTTTTGTAAATATTGATCATCTGCCTTTCTCCTTGTTTAGAAGACATATACATACTATACATATTGCCATATAAATGACATTTATTATTGACATTATCACCATCCAACTGTTTTAACATAATATCAACCTCTCTTCTCTCACTCTCATTTATTCCCTCTCTGTAATGAAATCTTTTGCACCTCGTACCATAGCATTATTTTATTGATGCCTGGAACTCCTTCGATGCTCTAATCGTGGTGGGCAGTGTGGTGGACATTGTGGTCACAGAATTTAGTGTAAGTCTGATACCTCATCAACTAATATTACTGTTATGCAGAATGTTTTGTCAAGTAATTATCTGAATTATTTTCATATTTTACGCAACAATACTTACGTGTTTACTTGTGTATGAAAGCTACCTGAGGATATTCTGTCTCCTTGAATCTGCTCACACTTCATCACCTTCTCATCTTCACCATTATCTTCATCATATGAATTCTCTTTTAGATTGCATATGAGAGGTAAACACAGATATTCCACAAGTATATTTGTGATTCTAAACCCATTCCTTCAACTACACAACTAACCATGTTTATATAAAGGAGACTCTTTTTTTACATTTAGTCCAACTTTTCCATTTTTTGCTTTTCCCTTCTTCCATTTTTACCCTCCCTCTCTCTGTCTTGCACCCTCTCTTGGTTTGCTCTTCTGTTGCAGAGTTCTGAGGACAGTTCTCGAGTATCCATCACTTTCTTCCGCTTATTTCGAGTGATGCGTTTGGTTAAGTTGCTCAGCAAAGGGGAGGGCATTCGAACGCTGTTATGGACCTTTGTCAAATCTCTCCAGGTCAGTGTTCATGATACCAGGGCCTGAATTCATCAAGTGTCTGAGAAATACTCCGAAGAGTCCTGTACTTATAGCATTATGGCAGTGCATGAAATTCATAACAATATCTCACATCAGTTATGACATCTATACACAAGATCATGTGTAGGGTTGTGTAAATGGGAATTGCATAGACGGAGGAGATTTCACGTTCTCCATGAATAAATCTGGCCACAGTCCTGAAAACGCTGTTACATAATAACAACTTTCCCACTTCTCTATAATGTCTGAAACCTAGTGACTCGCATTGGCATGGCCTTGTGGGATTTCCTAAATCATTATCCTTGGGGGCAATTGGTAATTAAGGCAATATTAACCGTCATGAAGACATAAAACAGTATAGCCTTGACAAACATTTAGTCATTGTGGTTATTAACAAAAGCAATTTTAAAGAATTCTCTTTTTTACTTTCAAGTTGACTATGAATTGAAACCATCCATGCTAATTTGCTGTAATTTTTTCACATTTTTGAAATGTTTGATTATGTAAAATTGCAGTGCTATGTCAACACTACTGCTTTTAATACTGCATTTATTGGGCATTTTCTCAACCAGTAGTAATCACTACTGTTCCTTTCTGGCACTTCACGTGTTGTAAAAACCAACTGAGACTTTCTCATAGGAAATGGTCTAACTCCTGGCTGAGAGTAGGAGTAGGAAACTTCATAATAAACTCCCCTCCTGTTGTTTAGTCTGAGGTAGGACTTTTTTACTTCTAAAAGAGCTTTTAGCAGCAACTCTTTGGAGTAATTGTCAGATGCTTGATAAATACAAGTTGATACCTGTCTGATATGATGAATTGTTTAAATGAGTATAAAGGATTTTTTTCAGTCCTTGGACTGAAAGACATTTGTATATCCCAGCAGCATACAGTTTAAAACTGTTCATCAGCCCCTATACTGCTGTATACATAAGACCATTTCTGAGAGACAATCTATTTATCCCAGAAATCTTCTCCTCTCTGTCTGTTTCCTCCTGTCTTTCTGTCTCAGGCCCTACCATATGTTGCCCTCCTCATTGCTATGATCTTCTTCATTTATGCTGTCATTGGCATGCAGGTGGGTATCTCTCTCATACTGTGCCATTGATTCTCAGTTTGTGTGTATGGGAAATATTATAATGACCTATTTGTGTCTTAATGGTAGTAGTAGTGGTAATAATACTAATGTAATGATAGTAATGTTACAATCCAGCCTCCCTGAGGTTGAAAACAACTGGTGAAAAAGTTGATAAATTGCTATATTTCAATTCATTTTTAAGTTGAAGGTATTGCAGAAAGCTCTCACTGTCAATAACAAATTTCTTGGTTAGTGTTGTGAATAGTATTGGTGAATTATTTTCAAATATGTGCTCCAAGTGTGTGATTTCTTGTAGATTCCATGAGCTGACAAGAAAAAGTTTCCTTTGTTTTTATTTGAATTTGGAAATCTCGGTTGTGCCATGTTGGAGTGAATTTTTTTCAAGATGGAGTATAACCCATGATCTTATTAACCTTCCACCAAGGTGTAAAAGTGGTAGAGATTACCTGATTTTTGAGGCTGTTATGTTTTTTGGTGATTAAGCGAGTGATCAGTTGTTGAAAGCTCTTTGTATTCTGTTTGTTCTGTCTCTAGCCATGGGTTTTGTTGATGATTGTCAAGTAGCCATTGTACTATGCACTGAAGGTGGTTTACCATATAATATCGTCTAAAATCTGTGGCTGCTACGCCCTCCTGAGATCTTTTTGTTTTTTGTAGTGTAGCCAGAGTAATTCTGTTGAGTTTTTATTTTTCTAGTAGAATTTGTTAACCAGTTGGATGTTGGTTGGAATGGGGTTATTGAGAATATGTTGTTTATCTTGGGTTATATATTCATTGTGACTGTTGCTGTCCAGTGAGTTATAGAGATGGGTGGGTTTTGCCAATGTTTGAGATTGTCTTCAGTAGTTTTCAGGAGTGAAGTGAAGTTAAGGTGGAATGACTCTGGATTAGTGGAAATAATGTTTCTGAGTCACAGTACTCCAGTCCTCCCCACTGAATGTTAAGAGTGTGGATTTAGTCCAGTTGACTGCATAGTCTGATATTTTTGAGAATGTGTTTATTGAGTTAAATTTCTAGTAGGGATGTTATTGGGTTTTGCAGATATCAGAGAATAACATCTGCATATACACTTATTTTATGGTATACATCTTTGGTCTGTATTCTGCTGTTATTATTTGTTTTGGCAGATGGCAGCAGCAGTGGGTTCTATGAATATTGTGAATAATGCTGGAGAGAGTGGACATCCTCGACTTGTGCCTCAGTGTAATGTAAAGCATTTTGAAGTAAGGCCATTAGTGATTATGGATGCTGTGGATGAGTTGTACAGGATTTGAACCTATTGATGAGTGACTCTCTGAAAACAAACCTCTTCAAAGCAGCAAATAAAAAGTTCCAGTTGGCTTTTTTAGATGCTATTTTTGGCATATAGTGATGCAGTGATTGCATTTACAGTGCATTCAGAAAGCATTCAGACCCCTTCACGTTTTATGTTGCAGCCTTATGCTAAAATCATTTAAACTCATTTTTTCCCCTCATCAATCTACACTCAATACCCCATAATGACCACGCGAAAACAGGATTCTAGAAATTTTGCAAATTAATTGAAATTAAAAAACTGAAATATCACATCAACATAAGTAGTTAGTACTTAGTTGAAGCACCTTTGGCAGCAATAACAGCCTTGAGTCTTCTTGGATATGATATTCATTTTATTATTGGTTTTTAGTAGACTCTCTTACCCAGAGCAACTTACATCAGTTACAATGTCATCCATTTATACAGCTGGATATTTACTGAGGCAATTGGGGGTTAAGTACTTTGCCCAAGGGTACAACAGCAGTGCCCCAGCGGGGAATCGAACCAGCAACCTTTTGATCATGAGTCCTGCTCCTTAACCGCTATGCTACACTACCGCCCACATTCACAGAGTTGTCCCTAAGCCACTCCTGCATCATCTTGGTTGTGTGCTTAGGGCCATTGTACTGTTGGAAGGTCCACCTCTGACCAAGTCTGAGGTCTTAAGTGCTCTGGAGCAAGTTTTCATTAAGGATATCTCTGTCCTTTGCTCCGTTCAGCTTTCCCTCAACCCTGACCAGTCTCCCAGTCCCTACCGCCGAAAAACACGCCCATAGCATGATGCTGCCACCACCATGCTTCACCATTGGGATGGTATTGCGCAGGTGATGAGCGGTGCCTGGTTTCCTCCAGACATGATGCTTAGAATTGGTTTCATCAGACCAGAGAATCTTGTCTCTCACAGTCTGAGAGTGCTTTAGGTGCTTTTTTGCAAACTCCAAGCGGGCTTTCATGTGTCTTTTACTGAGGAGAGGCTTCCTTCTGACCACTCTGCCATAAAGCCCAGATCGGTGGAGTGTTGCAGTGATAGTCGTCCTTCTGGAAGTTTCTTTCATCTCCATACAGGATCTCTGGAGCTCAGCCAGAGTGATCATCGGGTTCTTGGTCACCTCTCTTACCAAGGCCTTCTCCCATGATCACTCAGTTTGGCCGGGCGGACAGATCTAGGAAGAGTCCTAGTTGTTCCAAACTTCTTCCATTTAAGAGTTATGGATGCCACTGTGCCCTTGGGAACTTTCAATGCAGCAGAAATTTTTTTGTAGCCTTCCCCAGGTCTGTGCCGTGACACAATCCTGTTTCTGAGCTCTGCAGGTAGTTCCTTTGACCTCATGGCTTGGTTTTTTCTCTGATATGCATTGTCAGCTGAGAGACCTTATACAGATATATAGACAGTGTTGGGGAAGCTACTTTGAAAGCATAGCTTTGCAAGCTACCAATTACTTCACACTGGAAGAAGTTGAACTACAGCAAAGCTACCCTAGGGAGAAATCTAGTTTGGTTAACTAAAGCTACTTAGAAAAAGTAGTTCAAGCTACTTTGTAAAAAAAATGATCAAATTGACAATGTAGATGTGATATGAAATTATAACAAAATATAATACAAAAAAGTCATATGCCAGCAAAAAATGTCGCTCAATTGAGTTTATTGCAAAAAGTGCCAACTTGTTCACAGGTCATACATAAACTAAAAAAATAAAATACCCCACTATTCATCGGAAAGTGCAAGGAATGTCAGCTTTGGTTTTGTATACAATGTCTACGAGTCAGACACCTGCCTTCCAGAAACTAGAGTCCAGGTGGGGGTATTACACCAAGCAGGATTACTCAGTTAGCCAGGTAACTTCTAAAATAGCATGCAACAACTTCTCTGAATATTTGTTAATAAATAGCAATAATCAATACTTGTGACTAATTGACACCTAATATATTCAAGTTTAGTTTTACAAATTCAGATTCAAAACATTAAAAACTATAGCCAAATATTTTTCACAGGTGAGCTGACAATCCAGCTTCCTGGAATACTCCTGAGACCTAAACCTGTCCTAAACAAAACAATCCCATCTGGGCTTTTCACAAGGACTAAATTGCAAGGAATGTTATATTTTTGTTGTAAAGAAATCTGGATTTTGTATTATCTGACTACAACTAAAACAGTAAAGAAAAAATATTTAACTTGCACCTTTTTAGACCGTTTGACCGACTTGAGCACTGGTATAAAAAAACTGTTGTCTTACTCGTCAGTTTTGTATGTAATATTACAATGTGGCTAACTTATCTAAACTTTGCTAAATTGGCTAGCTGTAAGTCAGTGTTAATACACTCACCTTTATATATGTTCTTAGATTTGTGTTTGACGTCTTTGCAGTAGAGAGTATATTTACTCTCGGCTTGCATAGCTCACAAGTAAAAACGTAGGTTTTGTCAGTGGAGCTAGTCAGTGTCATGTATTTGCTTAAGTATGGCCATAGTGTTTCTTCCTCAGGCTGAGATTCTGGAGGTTTATCCATGATGACGTTGTCGCTGTGTGAGCACTGAGCAACGCCCGCCCTTTTGCACATGCTCTACACAAAGGTCAAGTGTGTGGTAGTGGCTGTCTGACAAATGCATTGCCTGGGCATGCCTTCACAGCGGTCAGGTTGAAAGAAGAGGGGGCGGGGCTGGTCAAAGGGGGTTCAATTACAGTAGAGAAGCAATAGTAAAATAAAAATAAAAAATCATTCCTTTCCTTTCATGGCCCAAAATTGTCTGTAGTTTCAGTAGTTAACTACACAAAAAATGGCAAAAAAGTACTTCAACTACATTCATATTTGCATAGTGATTCAAGTAGTTAAACTACTAGCAAGCTACTGCAAAATGTAGTTAAACTACTACTTTAATTACATGTAGTTCACTACTCCCCAACACTGTATATAGACAGGTGTGTGCCTTTCAAAATCATGTCCAATCAATGGAATTTACCACAGGTAGACTCCAATTCAGGTGTAGAAACATCTCAAAGATGATCAAGAGAAATGAGATGCACCTGAGCTAAATTGCAAAGGGTCTGAATACTTATGTCAATGTAATTTTTCAGTTTTTTATTTTTAATAAATTTGCAAAAATTTCTAAAATCCTGTTTTCACTTCATCATTATGGGGTATTGAGTGTAGATTGATGAGGAAAAAAATGAATTTAAACAATTTTAGCATAAGGCTGCAACATAACAAAATGAAAAATTGAAGGGATCTGAATAGTGTCTGAATGCACCTTAGATCTTTTTTTGGAAACAAGTTGATCAAACTTACAGGACGGTTGTTAGGGCGATGGTTAGGGACAGCCTTTTACATACTGACATTGAAGGCTGCAGGGGGCCAGCTGATTGAGAGGCGTGGCTAGTGTCTTTTAAATTGACGGGAAGTTACCTGGACAAAAAGAGGGGGAAAAAAAGAGTTCCAGCGGTGGCAGAGAACTTGTCCCACTCAATCCTGCGAAAGGTTACGCACTCATGAAATAAACATGAATGGAGATACCATTGGAGCACTGGAGCACGCCACTTCAGGAGGAAGCTAAGACAGTGCTCGTACTGGGAGATGCCGTTAAGCCCTCAGGTAAGCTGGTTCTCTTGCAGCCTTCGGTAGATGCATCCAACATCCAGGTCATACTGACATAGGCTCAAGTTCATGTTCTTTGCACACCACAGAGTAAGTTACGGATGGCCCTAGGTAGCATAGTTTGGATCCCCTGGACCTTTTCGTAGTTCACGCTAGCTAGGTATTCCCTGTATTTGTTTTGAGTAGGCATCAGTTGGTGGCAGGTTAGCCCGTGCTGTGGCAGCGTTAATTAGAGCAGAGAGTTGGATCTTTATTTCTTGAGGATGACCAAAATGAGAGCAATATTCAGAATTCAGAATGGCTGTGGATGTTTTTACTTCAGTAGTCATTCCAATGAACACTGGTGCTATTAATTGCCAAATGTATTTGCAAAATTAGGTTTGATAGCCATCTGATCCTTTATGGGCATTGAGAAGAGGGCTTTTTAAAGTTTCTCTGTTGTTACTGGTTGAGCTAGTGTGTTGCCTGTTAATGGGATTGTTTGGGAAGGTCAATTTTGTTCAACAATTATTTGATATCTAATGGATTGGGTTCTTAATGATTTGAATAATTTGCTATAAAAGGTTCTGAAGGTGTTAGTATTGTCCTCTGGAGTCTTTATAATGTTACCCATGTGAGTCCTTGATGGCTTGTTCCTTTTTAACTGGTTTTCAAGAAATTTTCCAGTTTTATCATTGTATTCAAAATACAATCATGTCTAATTCTTTGTGTGAGGAATTGTGGTTTTTACATATGATCATCGAGTTGATGTTTTGTGTGATGTATCTCATTTTCTCAGAAAGTTGTATAGCTGAATGTTTCAGTCTTTTTATTTTTGTTCAAGATTACTGTCAATTTCACGGTCTTTCTTTTTCTTGTGAGAGGAATACGAGATAATTCTCCCTCTCAGTACAGCCCTTGCTATTTCCCAGAGTAATGTAGGATATATTTCTGGAGAGTCATTCAATTAAATAAGGGATGCCCACACTCTGATGAAAAACGTGTTGAATTCTTTATTTTTAAGGAGTAATGAATTGAACCACCACCTAGTGATTCGGTATCATTTAGTTAGATTGACTTCATTATAGGATGAATTTCTGGATCAGATATTTTGTATATGATGTAGTTACTTGTCAAAAAGTAGTCACTTCAAGAGAAGGACGTGTGACAAGTAGAGTATAATGAGTATTCTCTACTGTTGGGGTTTTATAAATCGCCAACTATCGCCAAGATCTAGGTCAATCATGAATTGTTTCAAAATGTCTTAAGAGTGCCAGTGTCTGTGATTATTTCCAGTATTTCATCAGTCAAGGTTTGGATAATAGCTGTGTTGAAGTTACCTGATGATGATGGTAGATTCAGTGAAGTCCATGAGTTTTGAAAAAAGGAGTGAAAAATTATTTGGTCCATAAATATTTGCTATGATTATTTTATCATTTCCAGTCATTCCACTGATGATATAGCATCCCTGTAGATATGATATGGTTATTTTATTATGATATGGAATGTTTTTAATAATTTATATAGATACTCCTCTTTTTATAGTTGTAACATGAAGGGAAATTTTGATTAACTCATTTGCTTTTCTATTGTAGGCACTCAAGAGTCACTGAGATGTGTCTCTTGTAATAAGTAAATATCTACCCTCATCCTGTTGAGGTGATCAGGTATTTTTATGTGGCCTGCGGGAGGCGCGAGCGCCACGCTCATTATGCTTAACTTTAAAAGATCTCCTAGTAGTGGACTATGCCACTTCCCTAATGAAGGGAGGGAAGAACCCTGATGTTAGGCAATTGGCCCCGTACAACTATTCTACAGAAAGAATACAGGTGGCTGCTGGTGTACAAAATCATACAAGGCTTTATTGATTATGCAAGCATTAAAAACATGACATACAACCCAGGTTAACATATAGGGAGCTATGGGGTAGGGGAATTGTGGTGGATATTTCCCCGGCCTGGGCCAGATGGACTGAGGGTCTTCCTCCACACTTCAGTGCCTTCTCGCAAAATAATAAGTCTTCACAGAGTCTGATGTAATTGGTTTTGGTTTATTGCGTATGATTCAATCTGATACAGTAAACCGGGCTGGTCCGCGGAGCAGCATTCCCCCATGCACTGGAAAAACCCCCTGTATGCATCTCCTTTTATGCTAGCCTCCCAACTTCGACTCGTCCCAAACTCCTCCTTCAACAATCATGCCACCTTTCTGATACATCATTCGAGACACCATTATCTTCACATTTCTCATGTTATCATTTTTTAAAAACATATCTCTCCTGGAATTTACACCATTATGGTCAAGGCCGGAACACGCTCATTTTTAAAAAAATAATTAAATAAATGCAGACATCTGGCTTGGCACTACCCCAGGACACCCAGGACAACCAAGGGCACATATTACTGATACCGATTGTCCCGGAATGGCCTCTAGCAATGGCCTAGCAAAGCATATGAACTAAAATAACCGCTGAACATTTGGTTAACATCACATATGAAAATGTACTGATGTTTATACTGGTTGCTGTAATTTCCCACCACAGAGTCAATAAATTAGTAAAAGCTGATTCTGTGTTAAAATGACAGGAGGCTATAAGGCTATTGAGACAATAGTCCATACAAAGGCTAATAGGACACTTCATGATAAACCCCACACCAATAAATACACTGTGATAAAAGGATAACATTCAAGTGCTACACCCTAATCAGAGTTCACAGCAAACAGTTCCCTTGATACCACCTATTGCACAATGCCCATGGCCTATTATTGCACAGTATGAATTATATAAGAAAAGGAAGACAAACTTCACAAAACAAGAGGTGGCAGGAAAATAAATTAGAGTGCCCCCGCCTGACAGCTAGTTGTCCCCAGGGCACCAGCACCCAACAGTACACACCGTATACACAGTATACAATATCACAGAGGAACACAAAAAAATAAAGTGAAATACAAGAAAAACAAAAACTAAACTACTCTGGGAAAAACAGTGGCTGAGTCACAGGCTCCTTAACTAGAGGTGGGAACTCGCGTAATGTCACCACCCTGTTGACTTTAGGCTGCTCCAGCAATGTAACTTTTAAAAAGGCTGTTGTGTGATATTCTGTGCATTGAAGCACAAGAGGAGTCGTACACAAAGTTGGCAACAGTTTGAAACTTCCAAATATCGCACTGGACACTTCGCACATGAGCAACACATGAGCAATCGTGGCTTCACTCTCCAAAGTCATCCTTAATACCCAAAGAAAATGAGCATGACACTAGAAGTGGTATCCGCTGGATCCTAGTGCCCTACCAGGTCCTGCCTGCTACATTGGGGATTTTTTTTGGCAGCCAACAAGCTTTAAAAGTATAAAGTCTGAGCCTATATTTATCACAGATGTAAATGGATGTTATTGTTATTAGCACCAGTAACACTGTTGTAACGACCACAATAGGAGCCATGACAGGAGAGTCCCAAATAATACTTTGAAAATATTCCCCAGTTCTTCTTAAATATTCCCCAGAGTTCTTAAATTACAGCCAGTTTCCCTTGCTTGATATTGACATAAATGTTTGTGTACACACACACACACAGAAACATCAAACATAAATAGATAAACACTGAACCTAAATAAAGAATCATGTATAAGCAAAGAAAAAGAGAGAGAGAGAAAAAAAGGAAAGAGGTATGCGTGTGTGAGAGTGAGAACAGACTCAAAATATAGCCGCAAGCGGCGATGGCGGGCCCTCGCACCTCCGGCGAGTCGTGACCCGAGACATTTCGTCATCCAACAATGCACTCACATTTGATGCCAGATTACATGGTCATAGCGATAGCTATAAGGATTCGGGCTTAAAACCACACAACCAGAAAATATGAGCAAGCAACCCACTTGCTGAGGTATTGGCAAACAAACAAAAATATGAGCAGGCAACCCACTTGCTGAGGTACTGGCAAACAAACAAAAAAATAGGCTACTACTGTTACATTAATGCTCATGTCTGTCATTAGGCGATACAGACAATAGTGTCATGATTCTAAATAAAACCAAAAAAAAAAAAAGTTTCTTAGTAAGCATACTATGGGGCTAGCATAACATGCTAATCGTTCCTTTGAATATATTAGCTTTAATGATCGTCCAGTCTGAATTTGATAGTAACTAAACACCCATACATATTGTGTTCGTTTGAGACAGCGGTGTTTCGTATTGAATTATGTTGTGATTAAATTGACGAGTGTTGTTGATCATGACATCAGGCTACACGGTCATAGCAACAGGTAAAAGGATTCGGGTTTATCAACAGAATTATTCTTACGTGAACCAAGCAATCTGCCAAAAGTAGTACCACGAACAGGTGGGCTTTTTTAGATTAACTGTGAGATTTTCTCTGTACGCATGCAGGCGTATGCATAGACTTAAATGTATAGTGAAATGCATTTGCGGAGCTAATTCCACGACTTGAAGCGGAATTTCCCTGCGCCATGTGCAATATTTCGACAGTTCATCAACCTTCCTCCCAATAACGAAATTAACACAACACCACAATTAACCGAGGTAACTATACACGATGTTTGCTTCTCATAAAAGTAAGGATGCGAATATTTCTTAGTAAGGATGCGAAATGCCTTCCGAAATGGGTGAGTTCGCAACACCGCGACTCGAAGCTGAGTTTGCCTGCGACTCGTCAAAAATGTTCCAACCGGGACAGTTCGTCCGCAGTTATCCCTGACTTAATCACCAAATTAACACAATACCACAATTAAAGGAGTTTGTTTTTTACTAAACATGCAAAATGTCTCCAAAATCGGTGAATTGGCAACACTGCTAACGCGCTCAAAACACATTAACAAACATGGCCGCTGTTCAAGGAGCTCAAGAGGTACATCCATGACGTTGCACCTCAATACAACCCCCACGCTACAACTCATAATTTGATTGGTTAAGCATCCTGTCATTCATCAGACTGGTGAAACTGGTCAAAAACTGTTTAGAGGTGCCCAAATTCAACCTTTACCCGTGGCTACGCTGTTCAACGTATCAAAAAATACATTTGCAGAATAAAATCAAGACATCTGTGACCACATGTACACCAAATCTGAATTGAATCCGATGAACCGTCTAGGAGCACTAGAGCTGAGATGGCTGAAAAAGCCACTCTTTCTGTTGCCAGATGGTGGCGCTATACCAGGGTGTGACTCTGGGCATGTGGATATCATCATAACCATCATAACCAAAAACCTGTGAAGTTTGAGCCGTATCAAGCAATGTATGGAGAACTTATGACAAATTCCCTTTTTGTGTGGCGAGACATATAAATTCATTGTTTCGCCATTTCAACACCATGCAAGATATCGAAACTCCCTCGGCAATTTAAAATCTGCAACATCTTGACCTCATATATAGCTAGTCTGACGTGCATCCCATGAACCGTCTAGGAGGAGAAAGTCAAAATGTAATACATGTGAAAACACACAAAATCCAAAATAGCTCACTTCCTGTTCGGTATGGCTAACAAGATGTAATTGCAAATTTGTTTGTCAAAATGAGACCCACAGGCCTACAAAATTTGGTGCGTGTAGGTGAAACTACATGCCAGGCACAAGACTCATTGTCACATGGGGGCGCTATGGAGTCCCTGGGCCACACCCGGGGCCAAGTCTCTGTCTCTGAGTAGCGGTCACAAACACTGATGTGTGTACAAAATTTCATGAGTTTTCGCCCATGGGAACCACCTCAAAAATGGCCAAGTGTTGAAGACAAAGAATAATAATAATAATAATAATAATAATAATAATAATCCTTATGAAAACAATAGGGCCTTGCACCTATGGTGCATGTGCCCTCCGGTGGACACTGGAGGCGCAGCACCTTCAGTACTCGGGCCCTAATGAGCACTTAGGGTTAAACGGTTGTCATCCTTGCAGAGAGGTATAAATTTGAGTTTGCCATTTGCTGGCCATAGTGTGGGGCAGTGTTGTAGTCGAGTCACATACCTCGAGTCCAAGTTGAGTCTCAAGTCTCCACTGCTCGAGTCCAAGTTCAAGTCCGAGTCAATAGTGTTCAAGTCCGGGTCTGAGTCCCTGTTGCTTGAGTCTAAGTCCAAGTCTGAGTCAAGGTGTCAGAAATAAATGTTATCAAATTAAATCAATCTGGGATAAAGAGGACAGAGGTTTTTTTTCAACCTTTTACACCATAAAGATTTTTAACAACTTCAGGTTTTTATTGATGGACTTCACTTCCACTGTGTATAAATACAACTGTATGTCAATAAAGCAATAACATAACTTGAGGATGTGGGGGTTGCTGGAATGTCTGTGCTGTGCTGTTTACATTCCAGTAGTTTTACACTGCTACTGTATAACCTGTTGTGACCTTTTATGCATGGAAATATTAGGTCTACAAACAAAATAGATCCAAAACAAGTGGTTCGGCAATATAATAAATAATAAAGTTGTTTTAATTTTTTTATGGAAACAATGCAGTGCAATACAAATATGATGAGGTAGCTTATACTGTGGTTATAAATATGGCTTAGAATGTCTCTTGGTACAATGCACAGTCGTAACAAACTGTTGTAAAAAAAAAAAGAAAGGAATCTCCTCAAATAAACTAAATAACAATATCTATTACTTTTCACCTTTCTTGAAAGCTGAAAAATTACCTGCATTTACAGTTATCAGGCTTAACAAGTTATCAGGCTTAAGTCGCATCTGACATTTTTGGCAAAACGTAAAATAAGTTAAAAAATCACTGTTTTGTCATTTCTCACTTTTTTGCAGAGAAGCGATCTTGAATAGGTAAACTTTGCCTCAGCTTGACATTGAAATAAAATTCCATGAGTATGTGAAAAAGTCACTTTTTAGTCATACAGAGATGAGAGGGGGAAGTTCTTTAGTTTACTTTTCATTTTGTTGGTGATTCACATAAAACATTGGAATGTGGTAATAATCTGAGGACAACAGAATGGAGTCAAGATAACGCTCCTTAACAGACGTTCATGGTGAATAACAAAATACTACAATCTGATGATGAAACTTTAGTGAAATAACATAAAGTAACTGCAGCAATTTGCTTCTTCTATGGAAGTTAGAATGATTACGTAAGGCTTAGCTGGGAGAAGAACGCGCCGATTAGTGACGACACAGAGATGGTGGAACTTCTGGACTGGACAATCTGCCTGACATAATTTCTCTCTTCCGTCAACAACACAGGCAGAACAAAAGCGCAACAGGTGGGTCACATATTTGCGTGCAAGTCCTTAGTCGCAAACTGTCGAGTCCGAGTACAAGTCCAAGTCCTAAACTGTCAAGTCTGAGTTCAAGTCCGAGTGACAGTCATGATGACTCGAGTCAAGTCCAAGTCACCAAAAACATGACTCGAGTCCGAGTCAAGTCCGAGTCCTGGACTCGAGTACTACAACACTGGTGTGGGGAGTTTCAAAAGAGCAGATTATCCACCACAGGAGAAGCACGCTTAGCCTCTTCCCTTTGCTACTTTAAGATGGGGGGTATAGAACCCTTCACCACTCACTTATTTCCCAGGGAAACTGGTCATTTAAACCAAACTTGGTGTCTTAGTTCCCTCTCCTTACTTTTAATCAGTTCTTTCTGTTGGTAATGTTGGAATTTCTCCAGGATAGGCCAGGTAAATTCCACGCTTCTGTGTGCGAAACAGTGAACCCTGATGAACGTCACTTTGTTTTTTAGTTTGAGCATAGACTTCGTAAATCTTTTAACATGGTGTCTGGGTTATGGGATGCGCTTTAGGGAATGCCAGAGACAATGAGATTGTCACACTTCTGATTTGAATGTCCAGTATGGTTTTCCACTGTAGTGGTTTGCATTTTCACTGAGGTTTGGAGAGTTTCTTGTTTTTTTTTTCAGAGCATATCGTTCTGACGGTGGGTAAATTCAAGACTACATCAAGTCTTTTATCTCTTGGTGTAGCTTACCAAGGACATCAGGATTTTATGTATTGATACCACCATACCATCAACATGGATAACTGTGAGATTATCATTATCAGTGGAATAGTCTTTCTCTTTCCTCTTTGCTGGGTCATTGCTACTGTCATCAGGTTGGTCAGTTTCCCCGTTCTGCTCCTGTGGCTCCCTGTGTGCTGGTTTTCAGTCAACCTGCTTTTTATGAAGAACTCTTTTTCCAAGTAAGGGGCAGTTTTCAACTAACAACTCAATAAAACCTAATTAATTGAGAGTTCAGCTGGAATGAAAACCAGCATACACAAGGGGCCCCCAGAACCAGAACTGGGAAACACTGAGGTAGGTGTATGTCCATGTCCATTATGGACTGGCAGTCATAAAAGTCAATGAAGCTCTGTGTCCTTCACTCTGGATGTGTCATGTTGTATGTGATTATACAAACTGAGTTAATGTTGTAGTCAGATTCTGCAGTTGATATTAAAAAAGTTTGTTTTCCCAGCAAAGGAACTTCTAGCAGCTGGGTGCCAACCTTGTGGAGTCTTAACTTCTATAGTTTCATGGTCCTCATGCTAGGCTCACCATTCACTTCATAGTCTTGCCATAAATAAATAAAATCTCATTACATTACTGGCATTTAGCAGATGCTCTTCCCCAGAGCACTTTACATAGTTTACAATTTTTACATGTTATCAAGTTAAGCAACCGTATATTTACTGAGGCAATTCTGGGTTAAGTACCTGGCCCAAGGCTACAGCAGCAGTGCCCCAGCAGGGAATCAAACCAGCAACCATTCATTCATAAGCCCTGCTTCATACCATTATGTTATGGTGCTGTCCTGACAGTCTCATCGAAGAGGACAGCCAGTATTCGCTATAAACTGTATTGACAAAGTATGCTAAGGAAATTAGCCACCACCACCTGGCAAATTAAAATGAGATAAACTTAACTTTGATTTTTTTAAGTGTTGTTTTCAGCTATGTCTGTACTATTGTGAATAATTTCATAAAGATGTGAACATCAGGCTACCAGCGTTAGCTTGTCTACAGCACTTGTTGCTGGGTCAAATGACACCAAATTTGTCCATAGCACTTAGATAGGGCCACACATAACTTAGCTAGCCAGATTGCCTCATTTTATACGAATTGATTTGTGCACTAATATAACAGGAATCATTTTTTTAAATATGAGTCCAGGTCCTGGCCATACTGTTCCAGTGTTTTCTGTTCTCATTTCCACTTGCTCTGAAGAGAGCTCTGCTTTGTAGCTGCTCACTGACATGATCTCCCTGGTTTGTAATCCAGAGACAGAGTACATTTGCAGGGTTGTGTAAACTACATACTGTATGTCTACTCTTCTTTACATATGTAACATTAGAAGTCTTAACTTATGTAGTTAGCTAACAGTGATACATTAGCATACATTAACATTTTAAACCTGTGGTTGGGAAACTGCAGAAAGGCAGAATCATAGTTGTGCACACACTGCCCTGATCATCCTTAGGCCACACAAGATGATTTTTTTGGTGAACATGGCCCGGTGAAGCAATAGCAAGCTTGACAGTAATGGTAAGTAGCACCAGAGAGCCTTTTAACTTCATATCACTGGTTCTGCAAGTTCAGAAACATACCTTAGTTGTGTTTGGCAAAGGACAAGTGTATATCCAGCTAGACATGTTCAGTATTCATAATTGATAATTGCAATCAGTGATGTAACTATTTTTGAATGTGTTTAAATGTGTTTTCAGGTGCTGCTAACTAACCACACCAGGCACACTTACATTGTATCTGAGTGAATGACAATTTGTTATTGATTGCAGATTACTATGTAAAGTGAGTAAAGTTAGGCAATTTTCAAAAGCACATGTCTAGCTATTCTGTTATCAGCATGACATAATAACAGCGTGGCTGGAAAATCTACCTCTGACAGGTGTGGAGATGAACTCTTCAAATTCATTTCAACCCCTAAATGTTCACTCATTATCTAGGTAGCATAGGAGATAATGATACAAAAAAGGTCAATAACCTTTATAAGGGGATATAAAAGGTGTACAATTGGTGTGACATATACTGTACATCAGTGTCAAGTGCTGCATGTGTTTTGCATATCATCTGAGGTGCTAAGTGGAGATTGTATTTGGACCTTATTTATATAACATACAAATAAGACCCCAAATTGATCGACTTCTGGAAACTATTTATTTGATGCAGAAAATAATTTGTCTGTAGGTTGTAGGAGGTGTGTGCAAGCAACAAATTAGTGAACATTTCACATCAAACCAGAGGGGTTAATAGGAAAGAACTCATTTACCTCCAACAATGGTCATTTACTGTTGCCTGCAGCATTATATTGTTTCAACAAGTGATAACCCATCCTTGATCTCAATGCCCAGTGCATTCCTTCTAAAATTTTCTGTCTACTCAATTTTACTGCGTGTTGGTCCTTTTGCTCCCTTTAAGCCCTCCACTGATGTGGGAGAAACTAATCACGGCCTGGGCCAGATGAGCTGAGAGCTCCTACCACACTGTTCTTCAATTCACCAAATAACCTTTATGTAAATCACACAGTTTATCTATACCTTGTAAAAATTACAGCAAATGCATTTCAATGCTATCAAAAATCAAGAGTGATCTTCAGAGTCTGATGTAGTAAGGTTTATGTTTCGAATCACATACAGTTAGGGCTGCAGCGGTATAGAAATTTCCTTACCGTGGTATTTGAAGAATGCCACCTTGTGGTTTGCGGTAATACCGCAGCCAAACCCCCCTGTGTTTAATATTCATTCTTTTGACGTTACTTGTCCCTTAACATCGCAAACATCGTTTCTACTGTTTTATTGCTTTCAAAAGACAAAAATCCATTGATTGAGTTCTAGGCCATCGCCTAGGCTTATTGTTCTAGTTTATTCATGGCGTGCATTTCAAACACCATATAAAATGCTAAATATTTGGTTGATTAACTTAAAACTAAAGAAATGGTTATTACACACATTTAACCCTTTCACACATAACTTATTTTATGCTATGTAGCGCGCATATTACATTATATGGTTCGTTATGTTTTCATTAGCATTATTAAGCTTCATAGTTTTCACCACCACATTTGCCATATTTTTTAATGTTAAATTGCTGTTTCCTCAAAGGTAAAATTAGCTAGAATTTTCCAATCTCGTGTTCTAATTGCACCAGTGTTAGCATACATGCTAAATGGCTAATCACACCAGTGTGACCATATGTGCAAAGAGTTAAAAGCATTTTACGTGAGTTTTGTTAAGCATTATAATTAATAAACATGGGGGTTATCATTCATTGAATGTTTTCCTCCATAATATTATTTGTTGACAGTTGCCTTTGCTAACTAGTTTTCAACACCAGACTCACAAACCACTTCTCCTCAGTGTCAGTCAGCATTGCCAGATGGGAAATGTTAAAGTATCGTACCAGAGGCTTAAAATTATCATATTTTGAGTAAAATTATCGTACGCAAGTCATAACCAAGAGAACAAATAGGCATAAATGTGTAATTTCAGAAAACATATATTTATTGACACCACCTACAAATATAGCCACATTGTTAAAAAAAAATTGCTGACGTAGTTATATGATGTGTGGAAGGGGGTAGTCTTTCGGGACTCACTCAGATAAAAATGTCCCAACATTGAAAACAAAAGCATAGCTGTTGAATAAACTAAAGGTCGTTCTCCCGCCGCTCGTCGCTCATTTGACGAGCTCATTCAACTGTAATATTATAATGATAACTGCATTGCACTGGGTAAATATAGTACTGGCCTGTAAGTTACTGCATTCAATATAAAATACCTAAAATTTCTGATTTGTAAAGAGGATTTGATTAATGGTTAATGACAGCCGTGCTCGTGAGTCACATTCATCATCACAACAAGCATGATTAGCTGGAAAGACGTCACGTGAGAAGAGATGCGTAAACACAGACATAGGATCCATATTTTACTATCCTGATTGTGTAAGGAAATGAATTAAAATGAGAGTGCCTAGACTGATTACAACTACTAATACTAAGTGTCACAAAATGATCAAATTATCGTACATTATGGGACTTTTGGCATTATTGATCATCCATCGTACAGAGGGCAAAATTATCGTACAAATACGATAGTTATCATACATCTGGCAACGCTGGTGTCAGTCCTCTCGATTGATTTAATTGGTCAGTCGACCAGAAGGTTACAATGACGTGGTGCGCTTGCTAAATGTTATGTGTATGTTCAGTGCAGAGGTCTGGGCATTTTAGAATCTTTTTCTCGTTCTTGTGTGGGGAGGTTTAAAAAAAAAAAAACCTGTGTACTGTGGACGTGATCCTTTTCAAAACTGAAAAAAATATCCGGATACGTGTAGACAAGGCCACAGACCAAGCCAAAAGCTACATGAGGATGGTACCACTCTCAGATAAGGGAAAAAAAAGCTGTTATGATGGTAATGGCGGTGACGGGCTCAACACTGCGGTACACCTCCTAATACCGTGGTATGGCGGTGATGCAGCTATTGTTGCAGCCTTACATACAGTAAACCGGGCTGGTCTGCGCAGAGCAACTCACTCACACCCTCTCTGAGACACTGTCTGAGGCACTTTCTGAATTCCCCTTCTTTTATGCTGTTCCCTTAGCTCCTCCTGTTGTGGAGCTTAAGTTCAAACTCCTCCTTCAGTTTCATACCCCTTCTCCCAATACACCATTATTTCTTATGCTGGCCTTACTCCCCATAAAAAAATATTGCTTATGCCTTGGTTTTACACCATTATTTTCAAGGCTGCACATACCTAAAAAATAAAAATAATATGAAAATAACTGTCCTTACTTGACCTGTTCTGCCTTGGCTGTATCCCATAAAGAACTCCTGTTTGCAACCCCCTTTTACAGAGTCCAGTTCTTTTACCTTACACTCAAGATCCATCTTCTGGGTACTGCTCCCAATTCTCATTAACAGGCCTTACCCTGTTACTTATGGCATACAGATATCTCACAGCTGCACCCCCTCCCTCAGTCTCCTTCCGCTTACATACATACAAAGTATAATAGGTTATGTATATTGTTTATTTAAGGCTAACATATTGGATTGTCTGGTTTCCTTATACACTTCCAGACCTCCTCATGGCATGCAGATATAGAATACATGGCTGATCAATATGTCACTAACTGTGGGCTATGCTTATGAGCTGATTACTAAACTAAAAATAACTGGTTAAAATCAAACTTACATGAACTGACAATGCCTATCATGCACTAGCAATGGTTATGAATATTTTCCACCACATTTCCCCCCTTTGTGATTTGTAAGTCAGACCATCAGACTATCCCTGTTGTCTGATGTCAGACTCCGTCAAGCCAGGCAGCAAGACGCTGCCATAGGGCATTAGCGATCATCAAGACAATGACTATCGCTCACAGGGAGATCTAACAGCAGAACAGAGCACAGTGTGGAAAACATCCCCTCCCTGTGTGGTGGGGGAGTGGGTAAAAGCCACTCTGTGCTCCTGTCCCTACACAACGTCATCAACAATAAACCTGGTGGGAAAATATACAAGCCAGCCAGGAGTCGAACCTAATTAAACCTAAAACATAAGCGGTCAGATATAAAACATGAAATATTGTCAGTCAGCCCCCATCGACTCGCCAATGGGATAAACAAGCTGACAGACTCCTCAGACGGACTTCCTGCCACTAACATACGCCACTAGTAAACCGATTTGCCCAGTAGCTGCCATCCAGGATTCCCCTATGGCATGCAAGCTTCGACACAGAGCGTCGCCGGGACATGCTCCCAATGTCCCCAAGTTGTCGCCCCCCCTTCCACATGGATGTCTGCCGTGAGTAAAATGTCCAGTGTCACACTTCGGTTATCTTCCACCAGAGGCCTCCAGGACAACAGCAACTGAGCAAAGCGTGGCCATCAATACCACTCGATGAGGTTAGATATGGGCTGACCTCTAAGCACTCTTACATAATGTAATGTCAACAGTCAAAATTCACCTGCTAAGCATGGTTACAACAGCGTTGGGACCAGCCACGGTATAATCAACATCAGTAAATAGATACATAAATCAAACTTTATTAGTAAATCACACAAGGTAACTATGTGGGTTAGTGTCGTCCTCTTCTTCCAGGGTCTTGTGTTGAGGTCGTCAGACCAGTGGACAGAGGAGAGGTTTCTAGCACTTCACTCAGCCGTTGCTGGTCATAATCTCTTCTTTGGCAGAGGTGTGAGAAATAACTATGTGTGGGCATTTAACTATCTGCCATAGAGGAGGGGGTACATGGCTCCTGTGAGTGTATATCAGCTTCTTTCTTCATGTGAGTATGTAATCAGTGTATCACAGACATCACACAACATCAGAATGGGTAGGAAATCTGATTTAAGTGACTTTGACCATGGGATGATTGTTGGTGGAAGATGGGGTGGTTTGAGTATCTCAGAAACTGCTGATTTCCTGGGATTTTCACACACAACAGTCTGTAGAGTGTAAAGTGAATGGTGCGAAGAACAAAAAACATCCAGCGAGCGGCAGTTCTGTGGGCAAAAACACCTTGTTAATGACAGAGCTCAGAGGAGAATGGCCAGACTGGTCCAAGCTGACAGGAAGGTGACAGTTACCCAAATAACCACACGTTAAAACAGTGCTATGCAGAAAAGCATTTCTGAACATACAACACGTTGAACATTACGGTGGATGGGCTACAGCAGCAGAAGACCCCTCTGGGTACCACTCCTGTCAGCTAAGAACAGGAAACTGAGGCTACAGAGGGCACAGACATGCAGATGGTAGGGTCAGTATTTGGCGTAAATGGCGTGAATCCATGGATCCATCCTGCCTTGTGTCAACGGTTGAGGCTGGAGGTGGTGGTGTAATGGTGGGGGGAACATTTTTTTGGCACACATTAGGCACCTTAATACCAACTGAGCATTGCTTAAATGCCACAGCCTACCTGATTATTGTTGCTGACCGTGTGCATCCCTTTATGACCACGGTCTACCCATCTTCTAATGCCTACTTCTAGCAGGATAACATGCCATACCACAAAGCACATGTCATCTCAAACTGGTTCCAGGAACATGACAATGAGTTCAGTGTCTCCAATGGTCTCCACAGTCACCAGATCTCAATCCAATAGAGCACCTTTGGGATGTGGTGGAATGGGACATTTGCAGCATGAATGTGCAGCCGCCAAAACTGCAGCAACTGCGTGATGCCATCATGTCAGCATGGAGCAGAATCTCTAAGGAATGTTTCCAGCACCTTGTTAAATCCATGCCATGAAGAATTCAGGCCATTCTGAGGGCAAAGGTATTAGAGGTGTACCTAATAAAGTGGTCACTGAGTGTATATTACAATATACCATTTCATGTATAGTATTATTATTTCATAATTTAATATTGTGGTATATCATTCATAACAGTATACCAATTCACCCCTAATGCCTATGCACCTGTGGTGCCTGAACTATAGAATATTGCTGCTTTTTTTTCCTTCCATTTTCCATTTTCTCCCCGATTTGGAATGGCCAATTCCCTGAATTCTGGAATGTCCAATTTTTTATCATCGATGTTCAGTCCGATTGCACAATCCCCACTGTCAATCCGGGAGAGCATGGACAAGCATGTGCCCTCCTCCGAGACACATGATGTCAGCCACTGCTTCTTTTTGCACTGCGGTCCACAAGCTAAGCTAGCACAGAGATGAGTTGGGGGAAGACGTTTCGTATGCAGCTTTGGCACTTGGACCACAGGTGCCTGGTCGACCAGCAGGGGTCGCTGTTGCTAATGGGACCCTGCCGACATACCCACCCCTATCCTTAGCGGAACAAAGCCAATGTGTTCCGCCTGTGAGCTCCCAGTCACTGTTGGCTAGTGACACGGTTTGGTTCGAACCCAGGCTGTAGCGGTCAGTCTACACTCAGAAAGAGTGCTTTTACCGACTGACCCACTCAGGAGCTCCAGAATATTGCTGCTTGAAGCTGTACTAATTATTATTTCTCTTACACCCTGCTGTAGACTTTTGGGAAAATAGCCATGCGGGATCACACCCAAATCAACAGAAACAACAACTTTCAGACCTTCCCACAGGCGGTACTGCTGTTGTTCAGGTAATATTCTCTCCACAAATTACAGTTCCCACAATCTTCCAGTGGAGAACAAAAAAACAAAAAAAACAAAAAGTGCTTGCTAAGTAACAAGATTGTGTGCAGATGTGCTACAGGGGAGGCATGGCAGGAGATCATGTTGGCCAGCCTGCCGGGGAAACTGTGCGACCCAGAGTCTGACTATGAGCCAGGAGAGGAGTACTCATGTGGGAGCAACTTTGCCATTGTTTACTTCATCAGTTTCTTCATGCTCTGTGCTTTTCTGGTATTCTCTGCACACACTACTAACACACAATGAACAAAAGCTGTACACATGCTCTACACACATTACACACAGTACCTCCTGAGCTTCTTTGTACACTACTTTTTCATGGTACCTTCTACACACACTAAGCACAGTGTACACATGCCTTACACATATTGTATGCACAGTGCACACACGCTGTCCACATTGCCGTTACCCTCTACTCACATTCTACATATATGTTACACAATCTGTATAAACACTATACCAACTTTCTTTACACGTCTACAGTATGCAAACTGTATACCCATCTTACATTCATTACATACAAACGTTCTACATACATACACAAAACTGCTGTAAGCACAGTACACACATTCTACATATCATACACATCTCTTTGTGAGGACGAGCTTGGGACCACTTCCCTGTTCCTCTAACACCCTGATTGTCTTTCTCAGATTATTAATTTGTTTGTTGCGGTCATCATGGACAATTTTGACTACCTGACACGGGATTGGTCCATTCTTGGCCCCCATCACCTGGATGAGTTTAAACGAATCTGGTCTGAATATGATCCTGAGGCCAAGTAAGGACATTTCTCTCTTTCTCTCTCCCTCCCTCTTTTAGCCTCTGTATCTGGCTCTGTCTCCTGCTGTCTTTCTGTTTTTCTGTCTGTCTGGCAGGATGCATAACAATGAGAGTCATATCAATTTGTACAGGTGTATGTGATTGTGTTTTAAGGTTGTGTATTTGTATAGCGGTATGTTTGGATGACTTGCAGTTGTAGTTGAGTTGTAATTGTTGTGTAGTTACTTAATAATGTGAGTGGTTGTGTAGCAGTTTGCAAAGTTGAATTTTAGGCTTGCATGTGTGTACAGCATCGTGTTCAGGGTTGTGTGGTTTTCTTTTAGGGGTCGCATTAAGCACTTGGATGTGGTGGCATTGCTGCGCAGAATTCAGCCTCCATTGGGTTTTGGCAAACTGTGTCCTCACCGTGTTGCTTGCAAGGTATGATCATACAGGATAATCACTCTGTGTAGCTGATTGCACAGGAGTGTCACTTTCAGCCTGAATGTACTGACTGATTGCTGTGTCTTCCCTTTCCTCACCAATCCATGCATGACAGAGGCTGGTGGCAATGAACATGCCTTTGAACTCTGATGGCACAGTGACCTTTAATGCCACATTGTTTGCACTGGTTAGAACTGCTCTGAAGATTAAAACAGAAGGTCAGTCTCACACAGATGGTTGGTGATTCACAGATGGTATGTGTCACTCAGATGTTCTGTCTAATACAGTAGGTCTTTTACAGAGACCATTGGTCTTTCACAGATGGGGCAAGATAGAGCTCCTGAATCTCCACAGATGCACTGAAGATGACACAGAACACAGAACGACACAGTCCTGTCACTGTTCTATCTCACTGTACCCCTGTCTGTGAATATGATCTCCTGTGCCCACCCCCCCACAGGAAACCCGGAGCAGGAGAATGAGGAGCTTAGGGTCATCATCAAGAAAATCTGGAAACGCATGAAACCCAAAATTCTGGATGAAGTCATCCCCCCACATGAGGGTGAGGCTTTCACCTGTGTAGCTGTGGGTCACTGTTGGTCATGTAGGCTGGACAGCACTTTTGCCTGAAATATAATACATATATTATATATATTATTATATATTATTAGGGGTGTCCCCGACTAAGAATTTACATAGTCGAATCTGATTGGTCAAGTCTTGCCTATTGTCAACTGATCATCGAATCATGTTTTTTTTTTTTTTTTTTTTGCTCATTGATCCATATTCTCATTTGTGACATTGGCTTCCATTTTTTCCACACCAGACAAAAGTGCTGAAATACCCAATTAAACAATTTGTCGCACACAGAAACAACTTGATAATGAAACGACCAAAACTGAGACTAGGCCACTGTCAAGTGTCGGCATATCAAACATCAAACAAAGTGTCATATAAAAAATGACCATAACAAAATATAGGTTTAAATAACAAAGGGGCTAACACATGCCTTGGATTTTTACATTTTGAAGTTAAGGTGAATCCCTACAAGCTATAAATTAAAGGCAATATGGAATAAACATTATTTGTTAAACGATTCCTTAACATTAACATAAAATGAACATTTTAATGCCATGAAGTGCAGAACATTGTCAACGTTAATGTTTGTGTGCTTGCGAAAGCTACAGCATGAGATTATTTAATTAACAAGGATGGCAATTTTAATGATTAAGTGGCAAGTAGTCCCAAAGCTCTTAAATGTTTCACATTATAGCTTTCTTGTGTTACAAAATTCAAATGACAAAACAGAGCTAATTTTAGTTAAATCGATTTAAATTACTGAGAATAAACTTTTAGGTTAGGTTGAGTGCAATGAACAATAACGTTTAGAACACAGACCTCACAAAAACTGTAATGTGTCATTAGCATTTAATGTAATTTAAATCGACAAATGCCATCCTTGTTAATTAAACAATCTCATGCTGTACCTTTCACAAGCACACAAACTACAGACAATCTGCGCTGTTTCACGAGCATAATAATTTACTCTATTTACGTGATTGGTGTTGATTATTCTTTGAATTATTTGTTTTATTGTTAATCAAAGAGGATAAAGGGGAACAGGTTGAAAGTAATGATAGATTTAAAGGTAGTGTTCGGGCTTCCCCTGGTTCCAGCTCACCAGCCGCCACTGGTTGACACAAGTTGCGTTTGACTTTTTTTGGATCATGTTTGACTTGTTCAAAATGCTCCCACACTTTTGAAGTTTTTTTTCCCCAGACATTGTGAGCTATTAGGTAGCTAAAAAGATTTAAAGCCCAGCCAAGATGCTGCTCCGATGGTCCCGCCAAATTGGATAGTGAAACTTAGTCTACCATGGTGATTTATTCACGCACACTAAGGATTTTGATTAAAAGCACATGAGTTATTTTCCAATTTTTATTTTTTTGTTTCATAACCACATTTTGTAACTGTAAGATTGGCAGTCGAATCAGGCTCCTTAGATCGAATCGTCGAATAGTCGACTATTCGGGGTCACCCCTAATATATATATATGTGTGTGTGTGTGTATATATATGTATAATATAAAATATACATACACAGTGCCTTGAAAAAGTATTCACCCCCAACCCTTCTTTCACACAAGTGATTTCCACAACCTTAGATTTTGACTAGATTTTTTTTTGTGAATCACTCAACTCTGCAACAGTGCAAGAAAGAAATAAAGTTATAAACCATTAAAGAATTTTTAAAAATCTCAATGTCAACAACTAATAAGTATTCATCCCCCTTCATTAGTACTAGATTGAACCACCTTTTATAGCTATTACAGTCATAAGTCTTTTTGGATAAGTCTCTATTAATTTTGCACAATGTGATGGAGCAATATTAGCCCATTCATCCTTGCAAAATTGCTAAAGCTGTACAAGGTTAGTTGGGGAGTTCACAAAATACCTGGTTTTACCGTTTTTCTTCACAAGTTTCAGAAATATTGGGAAAAGTACGTATTTTGGCTTATATCATCAGCAAGTAATCAATTACAGATTGCTTTAATTTGGTTATTAAAATTTAATACCATGTGTTACAAAAAACATGAGTTCTCATAAAACTCATGACACACTCTCTTAAATCAAATTGTTTGCCCAGAAGGTAAACTTCTTATCTTTAAATTGTGAAAACATAGCAAAATAATAGAACAGGGAGAATATACAAGAAAAACCAAAGACAATGTTTCATGGAGCTATATGTGGATGACCCAAACATAACAAGCTAAGAGTAGTTCCCTATTTAGGCCTCTAGGAGCTTCTGTACCCAGAAAAATATCCATGAAGTTACTCGTTCTCTACTAATAATCTGTCCAGAGCCCTCTGAGGCTTATTCACACACTCCAAATCAAGAAACCAAAACACTGAATTCTTATTGTTGAAATTTCTACCTAGAGGATATCTGATGCATTTGTTTATGATTGCACTGTTGTGTACCAATTTGTTTCTATTAATTATGTTTTTTTAATTAAATGAATGACACACTTTGTAATGCATACACTGAAACATATCCTTTTGTGCATATTGCAGAAACTTATAAAAGTCCATAAGAATAATATAAACTAAGCATTTTAAAAATTGTGAGTGCCAACATCGTTGTTCCTTGCTACATCATTAACTACACCAAACAAAGTTAATTTGACTTCACCTTTTTGTGAGTTGTACTCATTATGAAATTGTTTGAAATTGTTTTTACTCTTGGAATCATGTGGAACAAGTGAATTTAAAATATGTTGCTAATGTAAAAGCTTCATAACCTCTGGTCAGGCAGCTCTGTAACTGTATGGAAAAAGTGGTGTGCAGTTCATGAATGAATTAATCTTTCAATAAAAGTTACATTGGGGCAGGCTGCTATCCAGGCAGCATATCAGAGATTATATAGAACATGAACGTAAATACTCCCAAGCTCTAAACAAATAAGTACATTGTACATTTATTTGTTTGGTGCCTGCAGTTCATTTGTTCAGTAGTTCATCAGTTCTTTCAGTTTGTGGCTGTGTGGACTTGACAGACTCACTTCTGTTTTGTTCCTGGTGACTGGAGCTACTGAAGAAATTAGTGAGGCAGTGAACCAGATCTTTGTGCTGAACTGAATAAAATGGTTCTCAGTAAAAAGTGAATGCCTCTTACTGGAGTAACTCTGGCTAGGTAACGCGGTTGATATTCATGAGAATCGTTATTTACCATGAGAACCAATCAATTCTTCCATCTCAGCAACCACATCAGCTTTTGTTTTGTGGCTGGAAAAAAAATTCCATGCATCTCTATGGGTGTGTACTGGCACCTAAAATCCTAATTAGAGGAAAAATACACTGCTATTTTACCGTATCTGACTATTAATAATTTGTAAGGGGATTCAGTCTATTTAAAAGGGTTAAAAGGGCACAAAACGTGTATGAAGTGCAAAATTTTCAGCAATATCTTTTTAATTAAAACTGCTTGACAGATTTTATTTAAAGGAATTAGCCTCTTGTCAGCTGAGACAAAATGTAATCCCCAGTGATGCATAGATGGATATATTACACTTTGCATTTTTGGATTTTGAACACAAGTTCTGTTCAACTCTGGTTACTAGATAATTAGCTTCCTGGGCTGGAGACCTTGGTCTTCAAGGAGCTCAAGGAAATAATAGCATGTCTTGTTCTGTTAGACCCACACTCTCTCTCTGTCAGATGTACCCGCACATATTTCAAGGGTACATACACTCTTCCTGAAATGTGTACACACACACTCCATCAAGTATGTGTACACACTTGCCCTGACCATACACCTTTAATTTCATGCACCTTTAATTTCAAGCACCAAAATAGGCACTTACTGGAGGACAGGTGCTGCTCCACTGACGTCATCTGATCAATTTGCAGGCATCTGACAAATTGCAGTGAGACAAGGAAATACTGGCTTACCTGCCCACCCCTTTCCCCTGCAGAACAAAGACAATTTGTTCCACCCCTGCAGGATCCAGATCATTGCCATCAAATAACGCTAACAGATTGGAACCAGAGTGATTGGGCTCAGACTGCATTCAAAGCTAGTGCTTCTGTTGAGCCATGTATGTACTACATTTCTGTGTGTACTGCCAAATCTTACAACACTGAAATTACAGATAGAACAACTGATAATTTTATGTGAAAACAAAAAAGAAAAGGGCAGCAAAGAAGTAGCATTACAATTAAAGAATGTGGCTGTAATACAAATTATGAGGAAAAATTCTCTGAGTCTCATCTCTGTGTTCATTTTCTCTTCCCCCTCTCAAAGAGGAGGAGGTGACTGTAGGTAAATTCTACGCCACCTTCCTCATCCAGGACTATTTCAGGAAGTTCCGCAAGAGAAAAGAGAAATGTGGACTGGGGGAGCCAGATGTCAACAACTCTTCTGCTCTGCAGGTAGAAGGATTGTCTCTGTTACCACATTACTGATCCTGGCTTAGTGCTAATCAATGCATTTCACTGAAGGCACCAAATCTACAGCTCAAGTTAAACACTGCTTGAAGAGGCTGTGTACCTCTCAGGAATTAGAAAAATCAGCAAACTGCTCTAATGAATCTACTCATTGTCAGATTCTGAAACTTAAGCTGAGTTTGACAGAAATGTTCAACTATAAATTTGAAGCTCTTAAAGAACATATGTGCTGTTTTATAGAAGTAGAGATGCATTAACGAGCCAAGAAGAGAAAGAGTCAGTATTATTTTATGATTTTGACTGCATATCTTGCTTTGTGGTGGGAGAAAAAAAAAAAAAAAAATATATATATATATATATATACATACATACATAATATACACACCGATGAGCCAAAACATTATGACCACCTGCCTAATATGCTGTTGGTCGTCTGTGTGCTGCCAAATCAGTGCCGACCCGCCAAGGCATGGACTCTACAAGACCCCCGAAGGTGTCCTGTGGTATCTGGCACCAAAATATTAGCAGCAGATCCTTCAAGTCCTGTAAGTTGCGAGGTGGAGCCGCCGTGGATCGGACTTGTCGGTCCAGCACATCCCACAGATGCTCAATCAGATTGAGATCTGGAGAATTTGGAGGCCAGGGCAACACCTTGAACACTTCATCATGTTCCTCAAACCATTCCTGAACAATGTGTGCAGTGAGGCAGGGCACATTATCCTGCTGAAAGAGGCCACTGCCATCAGGGAATACCATTGCCATGAAGAGGTGTACCTGGTCTGCTATGATATTAAGGTGGGTGGCACATGTCAAATTGACATCGACATGAATGGCCAGACCCAGGGTTTCCCAGCAGAACATTGCCCAGAGCATCACACACCCTCCACTGGCTTGTCGTCTTCCCACAGTGCATCCTTGTGCCACAGTAGACCTTCTGTCGGTTCGGACCAGACAGGATAGACTTCGTTGCCCTTGCACATCGATGAGCCTTGAGTGCCCAACACCCTGTCGCTGGTTTGTGGTTTGTCCCTCCTCGGACCACTCTTGGTAGGTACTCACCATTGCTGACTGGGAGCACCCCACAAGCCTTGCCGTTTCAGAGATGCTCTAACCCAGTTGTCTGGCCATAACAATTTGGCCCTTGTCAAAGTCGCTCAGGTCTTTACTCCTGCCCATTTCTCCTGCATCCAACATGTTGACTACGAGAATTGTTTGTTCGCTTACCATCTAATCTACCCACCTGTGAGTGGTCATAATGTTTTGGCTCATCGGTGTGTGTATTATCTATATACATATACACTATATGGACAAAACTATTTGGCCACACCTGTTAATTATTGAATTCAGGTGTTTCAATCAGACCCGTTGCCACAGGTGTATAAAATCAAGCACCTAGCCATGCAGTCTCCATTTGCAAACATTTGTGATACAAAATGGGTCGTTCTTAAGAGCTCGGTGACTTCAAGCATGGTACTGTGATAGGATGCCACCTTTGCAATAAGACGGTTCGTGAAATTTCATCCCTGCTGGATATTCCACGGTCAACTGTAAGTGATATTATTAGAAAGTGGAAGCGTTTAGGAACAACAGCAACTCAGCCACAAAGCGGAAGACCACGTAAAATCACAGAGCGGGGTCAACGACTGCTAAGGTGCATGGTGCGTAAAAGTCGCCAACGCTCTGCTGACTCCATAGCTGAAGAGTTCCGAGCTTCCACTGGCATTAATGTAAGCACAAAAACTGTGCGGTGGGAGCTTCATGGAATGGGTTTCCATGGCCGAGCAGCTGCATGCAAGCCTCACATCACCAAGTCCAATGCCAAGCATCGGATGGAGTGGTGTAAAGCACACTGACACTGGACTGTGGAGCAGTGGAAATGTGTTCTGTGGAGTGACGAATCACACTTCTCTGTTTGGCAGTCAGATAGGAGAACGTTACCTGCCTGACTGCATTGTGCCAACTGTGAAGTTTGGTGGAGGAGGGATAATGGTATGGGGCTGTTTTTCAGGGTTTGGGCTAGGCCCCTTATCTCCAGTGAAGGGAAATCTTAATGCTTCAGCATACCAAGACATTTTGGACAATGCTATGTTTGTGGCAACAGTTTAGGGAAGGCCCTTTCCTATTCCAACATGACTGTGCCCCAGTGCACAAAGCAAGGACTATAAAGACATGGTTTTATGAGTTCGGTGTGGAAGAACTTGACTGGCCCGCACAGAGCCCTGACCTCAACCCCATCGACCACCTTTGGGATGAACTGGAATGGAGATTGCGAGCCAGGCCTTCTCGTCCAACATCAGTGCCTGACCTCATAAATGCTCTACAGAATGAACGGGCACAAATTCCCACAGAAACACTCCAAAATCTTGTGAAAAGCCTTCCAAGAAGAGTGGAAGCTGTTATAGCTGCAAATGCAGAGATCACTCAGACACAAAGGCATGAGAGCATGCACAAAGCATGGCAGGTCAAGACTGAGTAATGAGTAAATGCACAAGCAGGGCTTAAAAAACAAAGCACATGACCAAACTAATTAGACACAGGTGTTACACATTAACTAAATTAGACAATGAACAAAACAGGAAGCAAGGACATCAGGTGGTAGTCCAAGAGAGTGACAGCCAGAAACACAGACATAATGTTATGAGGATGCCTGTCGGTCACTGTGGGAAGCAGCAGCTAAAACCCTGACAGCACCCCTCCCCCTAAGGAACTGAAGTTCCCAAAGAATCTCCTTTAGAGGTTGGTGAACCCCAGGAAGCGTTACACCTGTTTGACAGATGAGGGAACTGGCCAATCATTCACTGCTTGGACCTTTGTTCATCGGGATGTTGTTCTTCAATATGATGAAGCCCAGGAAGGGAACTGTGGAGACATGGAAAACACATTTCTACAACTGAACAAAGAAATTATTACTGAGAAGCTGCTGCATGACGTACCTTATATGATGGACTTGGTCAGAAGATTTAGAACATTTACATTTACATTTATTCATTTGGCAGACGCTTTTATCCAAAGCGACGTACAAAAGTGCAAATAGTGAGCAAACAACAGGCACAAGAGCAAGATGTGTACAGGTCATACAATGCAAATAGTGCTGAAGCTGAGCGCAAGGTCAGTGACGCGAGCCAACTAATCTGAACTAGGATTGCATCTCAAATACAATTACAGAAAAAATGGAGTACCGCTATACTACCTAGGTAAGTGAGCAACAAGTACAAGACAGGAGTCAGATTCTCAACGTCAAAGTTACAAGGTCGAAGAGGGAGAGGTATCAGTCCAGGTAGAGTCTGAAGAGGTGTGTCTTCAGCGCACGTCTGAAGGGTTGGATTGAAGGAGTTGTTCTCAGGGGGGTGGGGAGTTCATTCCACCACTGGGGGTGATGATGGAAAAGCGTCGTTGTGAGGAGCGTGGGCCTTTCGTTCTGTTGGTGGGTGGAGCGAGGCGTCCGGATGTAGCAGAGCGAAGTTGACGAGCGGGTGCGTAGGGTAGGATGAGGTCCTGGAGGTAGGTCGGGGCAGTCTTTCTTGCAGCGGAAAAGGTGAGAGTCAGGGTCTTGAAGCGGATCCTGGCTGCGATTGGGAGCCAGTGGAGGGATCTCAGTAGGGGGGTGACGCGGGAGAACTTGGGGAGATTGTAGATCAGCCTAGCAGCTGCATTTTGGATGAGCTGCAGCGGCTGAATGGTGCAGGCTGGGAGGCCTGCAAGGAGGGCGTTACAGTAGTCCAAGCGGGAGAGCACAGTGGCCTGGACGAGCAGCTGGGTGGAATAGGTGGTCAAAAAAGGGCGAATCCTCCTGATGTTGTAAAGGAGAAATCGACAGGAGCGTGCTGTCTGGGAGATGTAGTCGGTGAAGTCCAACCTGTTGTCGAGGGTGATGCCCAGGCTCTTCACCGAAGTGGAGGAAGTTACTGTGGTGCCGTCAACAGTAACCGAGAGCTCTTGAAGAGGAGAGGTCCTGGCCGGGATAAGCAGCAGATCGGTCTTGTCCAGGTTAAGCTTGAGGTGGTTGGAGGCCATCCATCTGGAGATGTCAGCCAGGCACGCAGAGATCTTTTCGTTGACCTGGGGGTGGAGGGGGAAAAGGAAAAAATTTGTTGAGTGTCATCAGCATAGCAGTGGTAGGAGAAACCATGTGAGCCAATAACTGAACCAAGAGAGTTAGTGTAGATGGAGAAGAGGAGGGGTCCCAATACAGAGCCCTGGGGGACACCTGTAGTGAGGGTAGTGGGTGTGGAGGTGGAGCCTTTCCAATAGACCTGGGAAGATCTACCGGTCAGGTAGGACCTGAACCAGGAAAGGGCCGTCCCAGAGATGCCAAGCTCAGAGAGCTTGGCGATGAGCAGCTCGTGGTCGGCGGTGTCAAATGCAGCGGAGAGGTCGAGGAGGATGAGGACCGAAGACAGGTCAGAGGCTCTGGCTGCGTGGAGGGCCTCTGTCACCGCCAGGAGTGCCGTTTCGTTTGAGTGCCCGGGTCTGAACCCGGCCTGGTGGGGATCCAGAAGGTTGTGCTTGTGGAGAAAGGGAGACAGTTGATTAAGTACAGCACGTTCAAGGGATTTGGATACAAATGGCAGGAGGGATACTGGACGGTAATTGTTCATGTCAGATGGGTCAGCGGTGGGTTTTTTTAGCAGGGGGGTAACCATAGCATTTTTCAGATCAGTGGGAACGAGGCCAGTAGTCAGAGATGTGTTGATGATGGAGGAGAGATACGGGGCGATCTCACCGGACACAGACTGGAGAAGGGTGGAGGGAATGGGGTCGAGGGGGCAGGTTGTAGCTCGGTGGGATGTGATGAGTTGAAGAACTTCAGAGTTGCTGAGTGTAGAGAAGGAGGACAGGTGGTGGCTGGGTGCCTTTCCGGTGGTTGAGGCTGTGGATGGAGGAGTGATGGAATCCCGGATGCTGGACACCTTCTTCTCGAAGTGGGCCTTGAAATCTTCTGCAGAAAGGAGAGAAGGGGAGGGGGAGGAGGGGAGAGGAGGGTTGAGAAGGTAGAAAAGAGATTGCGGGGGTTAGTGATGTTGGCGTTGAGAAAAAAATGAGATTTTTATCCAGTAACATGAACACAAATCAATTTAACATGTCACATAGAATCTGAAAGACAGCAGGGGCGATGACCAGCCCAAATGGAATGATCAGTGGGTATGTTGAAGGCCATATTCCATTCATCCCCTTCTTGCATCTGGACGAGGTTGTAGCCATTTGTGGAGGTCCAACTTTGTGAAGATGGTCACTCCCTGAAGCAGCTATAACAGGGCAGCAGTTTTTGACTGTAATTTTATTAAGACCCCTATAATCAATGCATAGACAGAGGGAGAAGGGGGAGGAAAAGACATGGCTCATTTCTTACCAAAAACCTCCTGGAGGTCAGTATACTCCGCAGGAATCCATGGTGACTCAGGGGAGCAGGGAGACAGATGCAGGTGCTATGACATGAAGGCCCCCGCTTGACTGAGGATTATGGCCATCAACTAGGGGTACCCCGAAATCATTGACACCTCGGGTGAATGGATTAGGTGAAATTGAATTATTTCATGGTGCTGTGCTATCTGCAGATGAAGGGGAATGGCACATTTTTGTACCTGCCCAGAGTCCATGGTTGTTATAGAGAGCCATTTGTTGAGGTCAGCCAGAGGAATGTTAAGACATCTGGAAACCATGAGGTCCAATAAATTACCTGCTGCTCCTGAATGCACGAAAGCATTCAGGCTGTGCTCCCCTTTTCCCCTTGAGATGTATGTGGTCAGCCGGACCCCAGGAGTAGCGTGCTTGGGAAAGAAGGTTCACCTCGTTACAGGTCTTCCGTCCCTGGATGAGACCTGGCTTTTCCCTGAAGCTCTGGGCAGGAAATGCGGAAATTTTTGGACACCCCACAGTAAAGGCAGCACCCCTTTAGGGCAGTCGGGTGAGAACAGTCGGGTGATCTGTGACTGGAGCTGACATCTGGGTACAAAATGGTGGATGATAACCCGGATGATAACACTCTCTCCTTCTCTCCCGAAGGCAATCATCCACATGGATGGTTATGTTGATGAGTGACTCCAGGTCGTTCGCTGACCCCCTGGAAGCCAGCTCATCCTTAATCTCCTTTGTGGTGAAAGGGCCTCCAGATTCCACTGGTTCTGTGCGGTGAGCGTGTGAAACTCAATAGCAAAGTCAGCAACGTTACGGGAGCCCTGGTAGATCCAGAGAAGCTTCTTGGCAGGGTCACTACCACTAACAGGGTAGTCAAAAACTCACCTTATTTCCTCCATGAATAACAGAATATCTGAACAAGCATGCATCCTCTGCCCCAAATGGCTGTGGCCTAGGTGGGAACCTTAACGTGGAGTAATGATATAATATATGCCACCTTTGAGTAGTCAGACTGGAACAGACACGCTCGCAGTTCAAAGCCTAGTGAGCACTGGATTACAAAAACCCCAACACCTGCCTGGAGTGCCATCATGCCATTCTGGGGTTGTCAAACGTAGTTTTCTGCTGTGCTGGGGCAGTGGATCTTTGAACCAAAGGCGGCAATTCAGGTGGGGATGCGGGTGAAGCTACCTGTGCGTGACGGATTTGAAGAGCCGAAGAGAGGGACTGCAGATTTTCTAGGATCCCTTGCAAGTATTGTTCACCATAGCACCTTGAGAAACCAATGCAGCCTTGAACTGGTTTATCTCTGCAGAATGCATTTCTGGCTCAGTCTTGCTGTTGGTCGTTGTGGGAAGCAGCAGCCGAAACCCCAAAACTTCCTTTTTTATTCTGTCCTTTTCTGGAAACTTTTTAAACTTCTGTATAGCACTTTGTATTACAGTTATGTATGCTGTAGAAATGTAGACAGTGATGTAACACTATGAGCTTAAAGGAGGTTTGCTCTGTGAGTTAATGAGCTGTAATGATGGGAGTTGTCCTGTTTGCCCTCTTCCAAAGTGTGTGGAGTTCATACTGCCACATGGAGCTTTAGATCTGAAGATCAATGAATTATACCTCTCCCTATAGACTGTGTATGTATGTGTGTAGTAGGCAGCATATATACTGTGCCTCCCTCTCTCTTCGCGTGTATCTGTGTCAGGCAGGGCTGCGAACCCTACAGAACCTGGGGCCAGAGATGAGACTGGCCATGTCCTGTGACCTAGAAGAGGAGGAGGAAGAGGAGTTACTGGAGGAGGAGCAAGAAGACATAGCTCATTTCAAGGTCTGTCTTATATAACTCCCTGATTTCACACTGCCAACTTCTGTCCCCTCTGCTTATCTCTGTTATGCATCCATTACCCTTTGTTATGTGACTACAATTACATTCTCTCCCAGCCCCATTATTCCTAGTGGAATGAGTGGCTTTCACTTAGAAAGAGATCTGGCAGATGTACTGGATTTTGCATACAATAGAAGTCAGTTCAGTGACACATCATTCATGCCCCATCTTCACACCCCTTAGCTTTAACATATATCAACACACACATATAAGACACACTCACAATCACACATATACACGTACACATGGTTCTCCTTCCTGTGGTTCCCCCACCTGTTCCCCGCTTCTGTTCTAACATTTAATTATAAGGCTTCATATATATCATGCCATATTCTATTAAATTGTTCCCTTTTATTTCTGTCCGCAGACATTGTCTTTTCTATAGTTAAATAATATTTTATCATTCCCTTCCATGCCTGCAAAATGCTTTCAAATGCTTTAAAATAAGTTTTTTTATACACCAGGGAGACATACAGAACCTACCACCCAATAGGATACCTCAAATTGTCTATCCTATGCAAAATGCATTGCATGGGTGTTTAATCTCAGTTTTACAAATATTAGTCATCCACTTCTGAATTTCAAGCCAAACTTGTTTAAGTTTTTCACAGTTCCAGAAAGCATGTATGAGGGTGTCTTCATGAGAGCCACATTTTACACACAAAACAGAAGAGGAGGGGTTGAATTTATGTATTTTAACTTTAGTATAATATATTTTCATCATAAGCTTATATTGTATGAGTCGCAGATTTTCATTAATTGATTTTGTTGGTGATTTTGTTGGTTAGATACATTTTTTTCCATTTTATATTTGTATCTGTGATGTTAAGATCTTTAATCCAGTTATCATATATTTTTTGCAGGGGGTAATTATCTACTCCTATTAAATAGTTATATACCTTACCTATCAATTGTTTTTTTTTCTCTAGTATTCATAAATAACTTTTCAAGATATGTTGGTTCCACATCATAGTTTAACACAAAATTCTGTAATAACCAGCTTTTCAGTTGTAAATATCTAAATCTTTCATTGTCTGTCAAACCAAATTTGTTTTTAAGCTGTTCAAATGACAAAACATTATTACATTTGGAAACTTAAGACCACCATCCCTTCTGGTGTTCTCAAGAAGTTTCCTACTAAGTCGGTATGACTTATTTGACCAAATAAATGAAGAAAACAGCCTATTAACATCCTTAAAGAAATGTTTTGGGGGTGTCACCGGTATTGTCTGAAAGGTAAACAGAAATTTAGGCAACCATATCATTTTGATCAGATTTATCCAACCAATTAGATTTATGGGTAAGTCTGTCCATTTGTCTAGGCTTACCTTAAGTTCATTAATCAAGGAAACATAATTATCTTTATATAGTTTTGTTTTGTCAGAGTATATGCAGCAGCCAAGGTATTTGGACCTTTCTTTTTGCCATTTAAACCTTTAAATCTAAACTCGCTGGAATGTTGGATGAGTCTCTAGTAATTGGCATAAGTTCAGTTTCCCCACATTTGTCTTATAACCAGATAGTTTAGAAAATCAAATATAAGATCATCTGCATATAAACTCAACTTATAACTTATATAGCCAGGACGAACAGTGATGGTGATAATGGGCACCCCTGTCTTGTTATTTGAATGGCCTCAGAGAGGATCCTATTTGAGTAAATATATGCTGTTGGTGACTATAGGAAAATCATATGATTCTAAAACATTATATAAATAGCTCCATTCAAGATGATCAAACGCTTTCTCAGCATCCACAGCCATTAATGTTAAATCCATTTTTTCCTTTTTAGCAAACTGTGTTATTGATATACATGTTCTGACATTTGTTTTCAAGTTTCTATTTTGTATAAATCTTGTTTGGTTATAATGAATAATTGATGGAAGTACTTTGGCTATTTAATATTTTTGGCTATTTAATATTTTTGTAATAATCTTATTGTCACAATTGATTAAACTTATGGGTCTAAAGTCAGGAGGAGTATTACATTCTCGGCCAGGTTTTGGTATTACATTTATAATGGTTTGATACATTGTTTGTGGGAGGTTCCCATTAGTGATGACACCTTTTATGACTCCTAAAAAAAGTGGGCTTAGCTGAGACCAGAATATTGAATAAAACTCAATTGGCAATCCATCCATTCCTGGTGGTTTTTCTATTGGAAAACTGTCAATTACTTATTTAATTTCCACTCCAGAAATTTCCTTTCTTAGTTCAGTTTTTTGTTACGTGGATAGACTTTGATATTCACAGATTTCAAGTAGGAAATTTGATTGCTACTCTCAGAGGATACTTCTGAAGTATATATATTCATAAAAAGAAGCAAAATGTTAATTGATAATGTTATTATCCCTGATAATAGAGTTAGTTACAGGGTCTCTAAGCATAATGACATCTCGCCTAGTCATTCTTTTCACTAATGAGGATAGTTGCTTACCTGTCTTGTTTGACGATATATAACATAGTTTATTCGAGTTGTATTTGAAATTGTTAACTTTTTCAAGTATAAGATGGTCATATTCTAACTTCAATTTCTGTAAGTGTTCAAAATCCTTCTTGGCATGGGTATTCTTATGTAAGTACTCTGTTTGGCTTATAGCTTTTTCCAATTTTATAACTTGTTTATCCAATTCAGCCTTCTTCCTAGATGAGAATGAAATGATTATCCCTCAAATATATGCTTTAAAAGTGTCCCATATAATATGAACTGGTGGCTTGTCATCATCAGTGTTTCCAAAATTTATATTTATCAATTCATTAATATGATTTGCTAGATATTTCATAAATTCTCCGTCCTTTAAATGTTTTCTGTTCATTCTCCATATCCTATGTACTACCTTATTTTTTGATGGGCACATGGTACATGTGACTGCAGCATGATCTGATATCACTATATCATGCATTTTAGTTGAAATTACATTGTCTATCCCTATATGTGATATAAAAATGTAGTCTATGCCACTATAGCTGTTTGGTGCATGGGAGTAATATGTATAATTCTTGCTTTTTGGATACATTAATCTCCATACGTCAATAAACTCATTTGTTGATACAAAATCCAGAAGTTTTTTAGGTAAATTAACCTTTCTTTGCAGATTCGAGCTATCCTGTGCAGTAAAAACATTATTTAAGTCGCCACCAAATATGATGCTTCCTGTTGAAATAGTATCAATTCTTTTTTGTATCCTTGTGAGAAACTGCAGGTCAGATGGGGGGGATTTTAGTGTTTATTAGTATGTCTTTCTCCAAATATTTCACATGTAATGATTAGAAATCTGCCCTCTTTATCAGAGTGTTTTGAAATGAAATTAAAAGGTATATATTTACTTATAAGAATTCCCGTTCCTCTACTTTTAGATGTAAAGTTGGATTCAAATGCTTCCCCCACCCATTGCTTTCTAAGACATCGAATTTCCCCGGGTTTTACATGAAGCTCTTGCAGGAAAACAATGTCTGAGGACAGTTTTTTTAGATATTGTAAAACCTTTTGTTGCTTATCCTCTTCCTTAACACCATTGACATTCCACGTTGGAACTGTAAATTTATTGGGGATCGTTTGGATGTGATTTATCATAGAAAAGGTAGATCCAGTTAGCTGAGGTCCAGACCGGTATGACAACCCAGATAGAGAACCTTTACCAAGAAAAACAAAGAACAAATAAATCACATACATACACATACATAAAAAAAACATATATAGTACATACAAAACATAAACATCCCACACATTCCTAAAGCTTCTTCGTTGCGGAACATGCTTTGATAAGGTCAGTTTCTCCCTCTCCTCCTTACTGCGTTGGGTACTGATCCATGTGATTCATAAATACCAAATATGTACATACAATTACTAAATTGACATTGTAATTAAAGTAATAATAAATGGTCCTTTAGTTAACTAAGTGAATAATAATAATAATAATAATAATAATAATAATAGGAATAATAACTAAGAAGAAATTTTACATACAAATATACATACATGGGCTGGTTATCCAGTCCAACTATAACACCCCAAAAAAAAAAAAAAAAAAAAAACAATATCCACATGAAGAGATAGAAGTGCTTCAAGGGTGACAAGAGAAAAGGAGAGAGAGAGAGAAAGAAAAAAAAAAGAGAAAGAAAAGGAGGCAAAAGAAAAAACAAGGGGTCTCAGAGAAGGCCAGATATACATCACTCCTATACAGCCATACATACTGTCGGGGAAGTGAGGATTTAATAAAACTTCAATGGTCTGAACCCAGCGGTCTTAGAAATTAACGCCCTTGTTTATCGTCCGGCACTCTGAATACCGGACACAAATGACGTCAATTACTAAAACTCCTCACTTAACCAACATGTAAAATAATAATAAAAATGATTTAATTTAATAATTATTATCGAAGATCTTAATTATCAATTAAATCACCGAATTCGTTGATAGGAGATGAGCAGTCTGGTGGATCAACCTTTGCCAGAAATATAGAGCCACAACTGGAATAAATTAAAAAGGTTTATTAAGCAGTTACACTAAGACAAGACAAAATTCAAAGTCTGGGCTACAGACCTGGTCCACTACCATAACAGACACTAAATTACATACAGACGTTAACAAAACAAGAACATGGATGGATCACAGAATGGTCAATGAATGCGTGCAGAGAAAATTACCCAAGCCAATTGTTTACCTCTTCCAAGGAAGAATACAGGAACCACTCACAATAGCAGCAAAACTCCAAAAGGAAAAATGCAAAAAGTTGCAGGATAAACTGAGCCACGGACTGGATGACTGAACGGATGACTGAGCGTAGGCAAGGAACTGATCAACGACAAAAGACTGAGCCAAAGCGAAACTGAGCTAAAAGGCCTGTTCTAGGCCTGACTTAAGAAGAAGCTCTCTCCACCTCCCTGACCCACGCATGATTAATTTTATGGTTGGGGAGTGCCTGGAAGTTTCTCCAGGACTTAATTTTGTCCTTTCGATCCAAACATCTGGATATACCAGGTATATTTTCAAGATCCTCATCTTTGCATTCAGCTCTTCATGAGCATCGCAATGACACCAAACATTAATAGGCATGGGTTGAGAGGAGAGAGTTAGCTGAGAGGAACTGGTAAAAGGGTGGTTTTGCTGCTATATTGAGAAATACATGTG
Organism: Megalops atlanticus; assembly: GCA_019176425.1. Taxonomy (NCBI): domain Eukaryota; kingdom Metazoa; phylum Chordata; class Actinopteri; order Elopiformes; family Megalopidae; genus Megalops; species Megalops atlanticus. Next base: position 545,567 of record CM032882.1, read on the forward strand.
TTATCACACAACATTGGGTTTTCCACATTCTTCCATGACATGAGAGTACAATTACTGTGGGGTACAAAAGGGTAAATGATCCGAACGTATAGGTACACATAAAGAAACACACACACACACACACACACACACACACACACACACACACACACACACACGCTGATTGTGCTCAGGAAGGGGAGAGGGGGAGAGAAGGCAACCCCTGCAGCTGTGGTCACTGATTTTGGGGTATTTATGGTGGTAGACCATTTGCCCTCTTGCCTGCTATGTGTGTGTATTTGTTGACTTATCTTATCTGCGCTTGATCTGGTCCTGAGTAGGGAAAGGAATCCTAGAAAACCCAGACCAGGGCACATAGCCATAAAATGCATGGTACTCTCCCGACAATACACTCACATAAACATTTGTATTTGTATACCCAAACAACATCTCCAAAACTCCATTTACCATACCATTAATCTCCTCTTCATTTAAAGTTAGACTTAAACCAAATAATGAATTATTCTATCACAGTTCTACCCTTTACTACTCTCTATATAGGCATCAACTTCAATTCAATCAGTTACACCCATTAGGAAATGACAATGTGAAAGATGTTAACATTTCTAAAGATGGCAGACCTACCCCCTTCCTATCTTTGACTATGCAAGATATCCTTTTATTACATCGGTTTGGATCGCTTTGGCCGATATCAAACAGGGAAATGATGGGAATCCTTTCTATCCCTGATGGCACAGTCCAGAAACTACAATATGTATAGTAAGCCCCTTTGAGTTGTTCAGTTTTTGGGGTAAAAAAGCAGGGGGCTGCTTTTCAAAAGAAGTCACAAGGATTGGAAACTGGTCTAAATTTTCACAGTCTTACCCTGCTTCCCAGGTAACTTACATCAAGAAACACCCCCTAGCACAGCAATAATTTGCCCATTTTCCCCTGTCCATTCTTAGTGTCCACATCGTGTAAGGACAATAGGGAGAGAGACCTGGTACATAATATACAAGAATGGACCTCCTCTACCTTAGTGTCCTACATATTTCCTTTATTTGTTATCGTCTGAAGATAAAACACTCACCTTACCATCACACCTGACTGTTGCAAGTATTACAATCCAAAGTGTTCCCATGCTGTGTGTGTGTTTGCACTCACCCTCATTAAAACACTAAACCTGGATTCTGAAATCCTGAAACCTGACTCCTATATTCTTTCCAATAATAGAACAGCTGAGCACTGTTTTCCTCGCTATCTCTTTCTCTCTACAGAAAAATGGTGTGTTTGCAAGTCCCACTGACACCACCTCTAAAGAGAGACATGGCTCTGTGGCTCCATCCTCTCCCAGCACTCCAGAGGTGGCTCCAGGGGAGGGCTTGTCCAATGGGGGGGTGTCTCACAAGTCTGTCAGCCTCCCCAAAACAGCTAATGGAGGGGGTGTGAGGGAGCCTGAGGGCTCTGGAGGGCCTGAGGAAGACAGGCTTTCCTCTCACCATCACTCCCCCCATCGTCATCCCCCAAACAAGAAAGGATTTAAGGACCTGCCATCCCAGGCTGTCTCCAACAGGCAAGTCTGACAAGGACATAAATAAGCAGTGAAAACATAATTACAAATGCTGGAACTGCTATGGATATAGCAGACAAACCCAGAGCCTACATTTACATAGACACATGTAATTTTACTTGTCTTTACTTAATTACTGCTCATAATAATGAACAACAGAGACCAAAATCCATCTGTAGTACTGCACAGTTATATCTCATGTGAAATATTATGGTAAGAGGCAGGGTAATCAAACTGATACAAATGAACAAAACTATTTCACATGTGTAAAGATGTATAAAGTATAATTTTCTGCTATATAGGCCCCACACTGCAGTACAGTGAGAAATAAAAGGCTGGGGTAAGATGCAGACTGAAGATCCACCCCTTCAGACTGCATCTCGATCCCACTTCAGTCCCCACCCCCTAACACCTACTACCTCTAGCATTTTATTTTATGTGTAGTATTGTGATGTATTTTGATTCTGTGTTCTAGGGACTGTTGTATCGTAGTATACTCGGCTTCTATCAGATTGCACAGGTTAACTTGTGGTAGGGCTTGAATAGTGTTAAGCTCACACTCACTCATCTGGGAATGTTGTTATCCTGGTCTGACACTTGTTTGTTTAAATTTGAATGGATACATTTATGTTCTATTGTGGTGGAAGTCGCTCTGGATAAGAGCATCTACTAAATGCACATAATGTAATGTAAGAAAGTGTCTTTATTCCTAAGATATGTTTAGCTGAAATCTATTGTTATAAATATTTAAAATATTTCAAGTTTTGAAAAAACTTTTCAAATCCATGGTTTCATACATTTGTATCTCTACTAGCTAGCTTGTACCTTGTCTGGCCAGGTATTGAATATTGGTCATGCAGAGCTTCTAATATTGTTAACTCCTTATATGGCCATTTGCTTGTGTTGTATTCTGCCTCACTTGTCACAAGTCACTGTAGAAGCGTCAGCCAAATGAATAAATGTAAATGTAAATGTTAATATTTAGAATTTTAATAAGATAAATTATACTTACTCAGAAGCAGCAGGATGTGTTGTGCTGATAACTTGCAAGCAGTTGTTTCATCTGTATTTTACAGCAGAGTCCGCTATTATGATAAATACCTCAGGTAAGCCTTTACTCAGTTAGACCTGCATGCAGGTCAACATCTCTCACCCTCCTCATTAATTAGACCTCTCTATACATGTCTGCCCTCTCCATCAGTCCTTAATTTTGTTCCCTCTTATTCTGTTTCTCATCTTTTCTACTTAATTTGTCTTATTTATCTAGTCTATCTGTCCGTCTGCTGGTTTTCTCCCCTCAGGAGAGACTCCATTGAGGGCCACCCCCCTCTTCCTCACAAGCAGGAAGACAGCATGGACAGAGGAGAGAACAGCTACTACAGTAGGGAGGAGGAGACTGATGGCACAGCGTTACGTGACAGGTACATAGATTGAGAGAGAGAGAAGAAAATAACTACAGACAGAGTGAGACGTGCAGAGAGACAGAACTGGGTACAGATGAAGAAACAGAGACAGAAACTGGTAAAAAGATTCAAGCACTGCCAGATGGTTCACTGCACAAAATACAACTTAAATTCTGGGATATTATACCTAAAATACAGAGGGCCATATGTGTATGGTCATACATGCATTACTGGCCTCAGGGATTAGGTCATAACCTGAACACTTAAAAAAAGACATTAATGATGGTTAACTCTAATACCCTCTGTTTCAAATGTGTCAGGACATGGGCAGTTTGAAGTGGAGCTGGATGTTGTAAATTGTTGTTGTATTGTTTTTTTTTTTGAGAATATGTTTATTCATTTTTCCTTTACAAAAACACGACAAACTTACATACATTTTTTTAAAGAAAAAGGTCACGATATCAGTACAAGAAGGAAAGAAGAGAGAAAAAAAGGAAAGACAGCTCCTCTAGTTTTGTTTGTTACATCACTTTTCATACAGGTACAAATACTGGGGGGGAAAAGTATATGTGTATGTATATGTGTGTGTGTGTATATATATATATATATATATATATAATCGGGGAAGTGAGGATTTAATAAAAATTCAATGGTCTGAACCCAGCAGTCTTAGAAATCAACGCCCTTGTTTATCGTCCGGCACTCTGAATACCGAACACAAATGACGCCAATTACTAAAACTCCTCACTTAACCAACATGTAAAATAATAATAAAAATGATTTAATTTAATAATTATTATCAAAGATCTTAATTATCAATTAAATCACCGAATTCATTGATAGGAGATGAGCAGTCTGGTGGATCAACCTTTGCCAGAAATATAGAATCACAACTGGAATAAATTAAAAAGGTTTATTAAGCAGTTACACTAAGACAAGACAAAATTCAAAGTCTGGGCTACTGACCTGGTTCACTACCTTAACAGACACTAAATTACATAAAGACATTAACAAAACAAGAACATGGATGGATCACAGAATGGGTGAATGAATGCGTGCAGAGAAAATTACCCAAGCCAATTGTTTACCTCTCCCAAGGAAGAACACAGGAACCACTTAAGATCCAAAAGGAAAAATGCAAAAAGTTGCAGGAGAAACTGAGCCACGGACTGGATTACTGAACGGATGACTGAGCATAGGCAAGGAACTGAGCCGGGGCCAAAAACTGATCAAAGGCAAAACTGAGCCAAGAGGCCTGTTCTAGGCCTGGCTTAAGAAGAAGCTCTCTCCACCTCCCTGACCCACACATGATTAATTTTATGGTTGGGGAGTGCCTGGAAGTTTCTTCAGGACTTAATTTTATCCTTTCGATCCCAACATCTGGAAATACCAGATATATTCTCGAGATTATCAATTTTACATTCAGCTCTTTGTGAGCATCGTAATGACACCAAACATTAATAGGCATAGGTTGAGAGGAGAGAGTTGGCTGAGAGGAACTGGTAAAATGGTGGTTTTGCTGCTATATTGATAAATACATGTCTTATCACACAACATTGGGTTTCCACATTTTTCCATGACATGAGAGTACAATTACTGTGGGGTACAAAAGGGTAAGTGATCCGAACATATAGGTATACACAAAGAAACACACACACACACACACACACACACACACACACACACACACACACACTGATTGTACTCAGGAAGGGGAGAAGGGGGTAGAGAAGGCAACCCCCTGCAGTTGTGGTCTATCAGGATGTTACAGTTTAAGTAACTTAGATTGGCTAAAAAGGCAGTTCTTTAAAATTATATTAGAAGTATTTGGTGCCTAAACTTCTTTCAGATTAAACCGAAAACGTGACTGTAGCCACCATTTAGCCAAGGATTCTACATCTGAGGGGCAGATTAATGCTTACCAATAAACAAAGCGGACGTACCACGCCCTACTTCCACTTTTATCTGGCAAAATCAAATGTGAATCCAAAGTCAATCATTAGTTTGAGGTTTTAAGTATCTGACTAGGTTTTAGGTGACTTCTTGCAATCTTAAAGTGATGGCTGCTTATTTTAAGTAGGTATGTGACCCATGGTCACTGGTTTTGGGGTATTAATGGTGGTAGACCATTCGCCCTCTTGCCTGCTATGTGTGTGTATTTGTTGACTTATCTTATCTACGCTTATTCTGGTCCTGAGTAGGGAAAGGAATCCTGAAAACCCAGACCAGGGCAAATAACAATAAAATGCATGGTACTCTCCCGACTATATATATATATATATATATATATATATATATATATATATTTATATTTATATAATATTATATTTATATATTTATATACACATACACATTAGGGCTGCATGACATAGCCGTCGCGATATATTGAATAGCTATTTTTAGCGCAATAACAGCTATCCCGGCTATGTGGCGTTAGGATTCTTCCTGTATTTTTTTTGTCATACCTGATGTGCGAGCACACCTCCAGTTTTCTGGGGCCATGTGAAATGCTGCCGGGGGAAAAAAACGCCATTCATATCTATTCAATGTTCATATCACAGCAACAGCACTATGCTGCTTCCATGCGGTAGATAGAAACACTTGGTTACAAAGATAAAGAGTGAAAACATATGCTATGTGTTTTTCAAAGCTAATAGGTAAGTTAACCAACATATAGATACAAGTGATATTTTTCTGCCCCGGAAGCATTTCACTGAACTTTGGAGGTGTGCTCCCGCATCAGGTATGACTAAATGGAAAAACATACAGGAAGAAACATAACGCCACGTACCGGGGATAGCTGTTATTGCGCAAAAAATAGCTACTCAATATGTCGTGATGGCTATATCGTGCAGCCCTAATACACATATATACATGTATGGATTCAGGAGATACAAAGTGCAGTGAAAACTTAGAACAGAAGTTAAACAAGTAAGAAAATAATGTTCAATTTTTAATTTATGCCTGGGGCCTACCAGGACATTTCCTATACAAATGCTCAAGTCATTATAGCTGATATGTTTGTGTCAATATAATCCAGAAATGGTTTCCATGTTCTATTAAAGACCTTTGTTTTATAATGCAAAAGGCAGGTCAGGAAATCTAAGGGGATGTTCCATTATTAATTTATGTCAACCCAGAATTGAAGAAGTCTTATCCGAAATCCACTGAAGAAGTATATTCTTCCTAGCACAGAATGTTAAAACATTGTAGTTTTTTCTTATGTGCATCAGTTAAATGGGCACTGGGAAGGCCCAAAACAAGAGAAACTGGATCAAATTCAAGTTCCACATCCAAAATTTTCTAAATTTCAGACAAGACATCACTCCAGTATTTTTGTACTTTGGCACAAGACCAGAGACAATGGGTAAGGTCACCAGTCTCTGTTTTACATTAAAGACATAGCGGGGATGTGCCTTTTTTATATTTAGAGAGGCGATTTGGAGCTATGTGTGCTCTGTGTAATATCTTAAGTTGTAATGCTCTTGTCCGATTGCAGACAGTCATTTTCCTTGCATTATCCCAAATATCCTCCCACATCTCTTCTGTTATCTCTACACCCATTTCCCTCTCCCAGACCGCTCCCAGCGCCAAAGTGCCATCATTGGAACAGTCCCTCAAACTATCATGAAAGACACTAATGGATGCACCTACTTCAGCTAGAAGCACCTGTTTCTCCACCCGTGTAACATTCACATCAATGAGCAGTGACGTTTCTTTCATTATATAGTCTCTAACCTGGAAATAATGAAAAATATCTTTTCTTGATATGTCATATTTCTCCACTACCTGGTTAAAGTTCATGAGAACAGCACCGTCAAAGAGATCACCTAGGGTGGAAATTTCCTTAGCTGCCCAGTGTTTGAAACCTGCGTCCAAGACCCCTGGCAGAAAATCAGGGTTATCAGTGATCGAGTTAAAAATGGATGTTAGCCCTGATCTCCCTTCCATATGTTGCGTAATCCTCCATGCTTTGACAGTATAAATTGTAACAGGGTTGCTGCACCACTCCTTAACGGATTTCAATTTTTTAATAAAAAGCAAATTTCTAAGAGGACAATTGGATTGAGACGTTTAAACATCAAGCCAAGCTGAAGCAACGTCATTTTGAATCCAATCAGCTATGTATCTTACGTGGGCATTTAACTGGTACTTTTTAATATCAGAGAGATCCAGACCGCCCTTATCACTTGGTAATTGCAATACCGACATCCTAATCCCGGGATTTCGTTTGCACCAGATAAAAGAACTGAACCAGCTATTCAATGTTTTACTACTTTGTGAGTGAATATAATGTGGATCATCTGTACTGGGTATAGCAGACGTGGAAGGACATTCATTTTTAAAAGTGAAATTCGGCCCAGCCAGGTTATGGGAAGAGTATTCCATCTCTCCAGATCCTGTCTGATTCTATCAAATAATGGGTTGATGTTGGTTTGAAACATCTGATTAAATCTGGGTGTAATGAATATACCTAAATATACAAATCCTGTGGGGGACCACCTGAAAGTGTTGGGATCATCAGGTTGCTGCAAATTACCCAAAGGCATCACCTCAGACTTGGAAAAGTTAATTTTGTATCCAGAGAATGCACCCAACAGTGTAATAGCCTGGATTAAATGAGAAGGATTTAACAGAAGGATTTAACATGAAAAGTAGAACATCATCCGCATATAGTGTGATTTTATCCGACTTTTAGCCCATATCCAATCCAGATATTAAGGGGTCTCGTCTAATAGCTTCTGCTAGTGGTTCAATCACCACTGCAAACAGAAGTGGAGACAAAGGACAACCTTGTCTGTTGCCCCTCTGGATCACAAAATTTTTGGACCTGAGTCCATTAGTTAAGACTGCAGCCATTGGTTGATTATAGATGACCTTCACCCATCTAACAAAATTATCACCTAAGCCAAACTGCACCAGTGTGTAAAACAAGTAAGGCCATTCGACACGGTTGAAGGCTTTCTCTGCATCTAGGGAAACCACAAGACCATTTATTGCCCGATGCTTACATATCTGCATAATATTTAGTAGTCTTCTGATATTATTATATGAATTACGGCCCCTGATGAAGCCAGTTTGATCCTCTCTCACTATGAGTGGTAAAAGGCCCTCTAAACGTGTTGCTAATACTTTAGATAGAATTTTTGAATCCACATTCAATAATGAGATTGGCCTATAGGAGGCACAATCCTCCAGGCATTTCCCTTTTTAAGAATTAAAGAGATATTGGCCTCTCTTAGTGATGGAGGGAGAATACCACACTCAAAGGAATGATTAAACATATTTAGCATGGGTTCCACTAAGAGATCTTGGAATTTTTTATAGAACTCACTATTGAGGCCATCGCAGCCTGGTGCTTTCCCTGTCTGGAGGTTTAGAATGGCTTTGCACATTTCATTTGCAGAGATCTGAGCGTTGAGAAGGGATTTCTGATCTTTTGATGTATTTGAGAGGTTGAGTTTAGAGAAAAAAGCCTCCATTGATATTTGTGCATCATTGCTTTGCTCTGATTGGTATAGACTTATGTAAAAGTTCCTAAAAGCATCATTATAATAATTTCAATCAAATCAAAAAGAACGGGTCCCTGTCCCGTCTATAAATGAAGCAATAGTTTGAGAGGCTACTCTTTTCTTTGTTAGGTAGGCCAAATGTTTACCTGGTTTATCACCATGTTCAAATAGTCTTTGTTTTGCAAATCTTAGTTTTACCTCTGCTTTCTTTGTTAACAGGGAGTCTAGAATGAACATAGAATGAATGGCAATAATTTCCTTTAATTTAGCTGCTGTGGGCTTTTTAATGTATTCCTTCTCTGATATACTAAGTCTTTTTTCCAGCAGGTTCTGTTGTTCTGTTTTTGCGCCTTTTACTAGCTGTGTAAGAAATTATTAGTCCCCTAGCGTAGGCCTTAGAGGTCTCCCAGAGCAGAGAAGGGTCACTAGGTGAAGGAGAATTAATAGAGAGAAATTATTTGAATTCCGAAGGGAAATAGGTTATAAATTTGTAATCTTTTAAAATTAGAGGATCCGGTCTCCAGTGCTTAAATATTTTTGGAGAATTTTTCAACCTAACGTCTAAATATACACATGCATGATCGGATATAATATTTCAGATTGAACAGGAAACAACAGATTCTAGAAACTTTTTAGGGGTAAAAAAATAATCTAATCTTGTATAACTTTTATGAGGATTAGAATAAAAGGTGTACTCCTTATCCGCAGGATGAAGTATCCTCCACACATCTACATATCCCAAGTGTTCACAAAGACCAGCGATTTGTTGTGACTGTTTTGAAAGGGTCAAAGCACCTATAGGGAACCTGTCAATCAGTGGATTCGTAATACAGTTAAAGTCACCTCCTACAATGCTACTCTCTACTGATAGGTCAGATAATTTTATGAATGTCTCAATCAGGAATTGAAAGGGATGACCTGGGGAACAATAAACATTTAAAATACCAAAGTCCTCTCCATATAAAGAAGCTTTGATAAGCACAAACCATCCATATTTGAATTGACACAATTCAACACCTTAAGTGGCAAATTCTTCCTAATTAAGATTGCCACTCCTCTCCTTTTGGTAGTGAAGGACGAGAAATAAACTTGATCAAAGCCACATTGTTGCAGTTTTAGGTGTTCCTTGTCATTTAAATGTGTTTCTTGCAACAGAGCTATTTCAATTTTTTTCCTTTTTCAAGGATGACAATATAGTCTTCCTCTTGATTGGCGAGTGACTTCCCTTAATATTCCATGTGCATAGTCTCAATGTATTACTGGCCATAACATTTTTTTGTAAAACATATGTAAACTTCAAAATAAGTTGTAATCTACATATTGATTATGTACCTGACTAGATCTTAGCTGAGCATTAACAAACAGAAAACATGAATTATAAATAACAAATGTGCCAACAGCACTATCAAAGAGGGCTTCCCCACACAGTAATAAGGGGATTACCATAACCTTTTTCATAACCAGAAGAAAATTTGGTTAACTTTCCCTACTGTTCCGAACTCAAACAGCACCACTTAAATAACATTTTTAACCCGTACTGTAACACGTGGTCAAAAGTCAAAATAATGGAGTCCCTAAATTATTCACTTAAATAAGTGTTCTGTCTTCAACCAACGGGCAGCGCCATACGTGAAGAGAAAAAAAAAGAATCTTGTAGGGCAATAGTAAATAATAAATGAATCAGTTCAAAGTTCAGTATATGTTCTGAGTCATAAATAGTATGTGAACAGATTGTTTAAATGATTTAGCTCAGAATAACCTACTCCTTAAAATAAAAGAAATTGCCCATAAATATAAACAAGCCGGCTGGCAACTCACATGTAGTTTATTTCAGCGCATCTACAAAAGCCATGGCTTTAGCGGGGGTGTCAAACACCTTGGTGGTCCCATCTGTGGTGTAATGGTATGTTACAGTATGTGTTAAGAGCGGGATGACATCATCAGATGCGTCAGGGGTCAGGGCAGGTGATGTCATGTTTTCGGTTATGCTTGGTATACACTCCACGTTAACGACACAGTCGGACTCACTCGTGTAATTATACACTTTGACATTGTGTCAGAAGTCCTGTGAATACGTGGAGCTAAGCGCAATTGTCGGACGTATCATTGGGGCAGCTCATTGACGGTGAAAGGAAGAGAAAAAGACAGTGGAATGGCAGACAAATGTGCAGGTGAGGAGGCAGCGGCAGTTGCACAGAGAGCAGCATGGCCGAGTGCTAGCTTTAGCATACAGCCACCGGAAAGCTTTGACTTTTCAAGACTGTAAGAGTGGGCCAAATGGATACGAAGATTTGACAGATTTCGTATGGCAAGTAATCTGAACACTAGCTCAGAGGAGAATCAAATCAACACCTTGATATACTGTATGGGAGCTGAGGCGGACGATGCTTTGCGCGGGCTGACTTTGACTGAGGAAACAAAGAGGACTTACAAGGGTGTCCACGATGCCTTCCAAGGGAGGTCACCTTTTAGCTCCCCATCCCATTCAAAGCGTGATTGTCCCGCTAATGATGTAAAATGCCACTCATGCAGGAAAAGGGGACACTACAAGCATGTGTGCACTGCATCTAAAACTGTGCATGAGATAGAAGAGGATGTTGAGGAAGGAGTGTTCCTGGGCAGCATCACAGCCGATGGCAAGCCTTGGATGGTTAACATCGACATCAACAACAGATGGGTGCCATTTAAAATTGACACAGACGCGGACGTTACCGTCTTTCCACACACAGCGTTCAAAGAGCTCTTCAAGAACTCTCATCCGCCCACCCTCGCTGTTGCATCAAAGCCACTGATGGGACCTGGGAGAAATCCATTGGATGTCGTGGGCGTCGCAGAACTGCTGTTGAGGAAAGGTGATAGAAGGGTGATGGAAGAGGTCACCAGACACCTGCACATGGCATTGCTGGGGAGGCCTGCTATCAGTAAGCTTGAGCTGGTTGCACGTCTAGACAGCACCAGCATAGAGACTCTGAGAACAAGCTACCCAAAGCTGTTCAGCGGCCTTGGAGAGGTGCGTCAGCCATATGCCATTCGTCTCAAACCAGGTGCCGAACCGTTTTCCCTGAAGACCCTCAGACGGATTCCACTGCCGTTAATGGACAAAGTGAAACAAGAACTGTCATGCATTGAAGGCCTCAGAGTGATCAGCAGAGTGGAGGAACCCACGGACTGGTGCTCCGGCATCGTGTTGGTGCCAAAGAAGAGGGGGGCAGTGTGCATATGCGTCGATTTCACAAAGCACAACATTGGTCGAGGAAACACTGGGAATGCTGGCAGGGGCGAAAATCTTCAGCAAATTGGACGCCGATATGGGGTTCTGGCAAATACCCCTGACTGAAGATTCAGCGAAGTACACCACTTTTATCACACCCTTCGGGCGTTACCACTTCAACAGGCTGCCTTTTGGGATTGCCTCTGCACCAGAACACTTCCAAAATAGAATGGTGACAGAGGTCACAGATGGCCTCCAGGGGGGTCGTCTGCCATATGGATGATGTGCTGGTGTGGGGTTGGTCGCACAAGGAGCATGACACCCCACTGCATGCTGTGCTGGAGAGGGTCCAGAAGGCAGGCATCACGCTAAGTGTTGACAAGAGCGACCCATCAAAGCAAGAGGTCACCTTTTTGGTCACATAATATCCGGCAGCGGCATTAGTCCTGACCCGACGAAGACAGAGGCTATAATGAACATGGGTGAGCCAACCAATGTGAGTGAGCTGAGGAGCTCTCTTGGCATGGTCAACCAGCTGAGGAAGTTCATCCTGCAGTTGGCTGATAAAGACAAACCTCTGCAAGACCTCCTCTCAAAGAAGAACCGCTGGGTGTGGGGCATCGAGCAGGCCAGAGCTTTCCAGAGTCTGAAGGATGCACTGACAAGCCCACCTGTGTTAGCTATGTATGACCCAAACAAGGAGGTCAAAGTCTCAGCGGATCCCTCTTCCTACAGCCTGGGAGGGGTTCTTTTCCAGAAGTGGGACGATCAGTGGAAGCCAGTAGCCTACGTGTCACGGACTCTCTCACACACAGAGCAGAGATACGCACAGGTTGAAAAGGAGGTGTTGGGACTGACCTGGGCCTGTGAGAGGTTCCACAACTTCCTCATTGGCAAACACTTCCAGCTGGAGACTGACCACAAGCCGCTGCTGAGTCTTTTGGGGTCTCAAGCATTGGATGCCCTCCCCCCATGGATTCAGCAGTTCCGTATGCAGCTGAGGCGCTACTCCTACTCTATCGCTCATGTGCCAGGGAAGTGTCTGTGGACAGCTGACATGCTGTCACGGGCTCCGGTAAAGAGGAGTGCAACAGCACAGGAAAAGGATTTTCTGGAAGACACAAACATCTACACAGACACCATTACAGGAAACTTACCTGCAAGCACTGCTTACCTGGACAAGCTGAGAGAGCAGCTGAAGAGGGACAGCGTGTGCACACATGTGATGCAGCTGTGTGAGGAAGGGTGGCTGGCGCACAGCAACTGGGAACCAGCACTCAAGTGGTATTGGGCAGAACAGGCGTTTATCACAGTAAAAGATGGACACTTGTTGAAGGGAACCAGACTTGTCATCCCCTCAGCTATGAGAAATGATGTGCTCGCCAGACTGCAGGAAGGCTATCAGGGCGTGATGAAGTGCCGGGAGCGCACACGACAGTCAGTGTGGTGGACTGGCCTGAGCCAGCAGCTGAATGAACTGGTCCTCAACTGCAGAATATGCTGCAAAGAGAGGCAGAACAACAAGGAGCCGCTGATGCCATCACACTACCCTGACAGATCGTGGCAGAAGTTAGGAGCTGACCTCTTCATGCTGGGTAGCAAGACTTACCTGCTGGTGGTGGATTATGCATCCAGCTACGTGGAGATTGCTCAGCTCACTACCAGATTGACAGATGTCTTCGTCCACCTAAAATCCATATTGACACGCCACGGCGTCCCTGAAATGCTGATGACTAACAATGAGCCACAGTTTTCCGGGATGGCCTTTGCTTGTGATATGGCTTCCGCATTATATCACAAGCAGCCCGAAATTCCCCCAGAGTAACAGCGAAGCTGAATGCACAGTCAAGACTGTGAAAGATCTCCTCAGGAAAGCAGCAGAACCTTACCTTGCTCTGCTTGCATACAGGGCCACGCCATTGCAGAACGGGTACAGCCCGGCCCAACTCCTCATGGGGAGAGGACTTCGCACAACCGTGCCAACACTTCCAGCATTACTCAACCCTGCTCTTCCCGATGGTGAAGCTGTTGCCCTGAAGGAAAAGGCAAGGAGAACGATGGATGCACAACACTACAACAGGCACCATTGTACATGAGCCCTCAGCGAACTCCCACCAGGACAACAAGTGTGGGTGACAGAGTAAAGAATGCCTGGAACAGTGATCAGCAGCCACACCACTCCGCATTCCTACCTTGTGGACGGACCCCATGGAACAGCGAGATGCAACCGCCATCATCTGATAACCGTGCGAGCATCTCCAGAGCACAGCAGCAGAGGGGTACAGGAGCAACCCTCAGATATTGTTCCAGAGTTCTGCAGAAACACTAAAGCAGATGGTTCCTGATCTGCCATCTACTCTTAGAACAAGGTCTGGGAGACCTGTGGGGAGACCAACAAGGTTGGACTTGTAACACACTCACACACACACAAGAGAGAGAGAATGACATGTCATGGAAAAAATGTGAATGTTTAATGAATTCATTGGGTTGAAAATGAAATCTGTAATTTTGTTAAGAAAGTAACATGGTAGAATGTGTTAAAAGCCAAGTTTACATGTGGTAAGAGTTATGTGTTATGTTTACACTATGAGATGTTCAGTTTAAAATAAGTGTTTGTTTATGTTCAGACAGGGACAGACCTTCCAGCAAGAGAGGCAGAATAATCCTCCAAGGTCTGATGAATCAATGGCAGTCTACCCATTGATTCTAGAAAGGGGAGATGTGGTGTAATGGTATGCTACAGTGTGTGTTAAGAGCGGGATGACATCATCAGATGCATCAGGGGTTAGAGGGCAGGTGATGTCATTTTTTCGGTTATGCTCGGAATAAATTCCACGTTAACGACACAGTCGGACTCACTTGTATAATTATATAACACGACACCATCATGGATTATTTTCAGTGTGGCCAGGTAGAATATCATATATTTAGCTCCAATATCTCTCAGACGTGTCTTCACCTCGTCAAATCCTTTTTGTTACTGTAGAATTGTGGCTGAGAAGTCTCGGAAAAACATGATTTTTGATTCCTGGTACATCAGGCTTCCATTGCATCTTGTAGCTTCCAATACCTTCTGCTTGTCAGCGAGGTTATGAAATCTGATGAGGACGGGTCGGGGTCGTTGGTTTGGTCCTGGCTTTGGAGCTAATGTGCAATGAGCTCTTTCAATTTTAAGACGGCCAGCTTTTGTCTTCATACCGAGAAAGTTGGGTAGCCAGTCCTCGAAAAACTTAGTTGGTTGACCACCCTCTACATCCTCTGGTAAGCCAATAATCCTTATATTTTTTCTCCTACCTCTATTTTTGAGGTCGTTGATATGGTCAGCCATGCTTTGTATTTGTTTTTCGAGTGCCTGTAGCCATGATTCTGCTTGGTTGGAGGCCTGTTCCACCGCTACGATTCTGTTCTCTGCCTTGGTGGATCTTTTTTCAAAGTTCTTCAGTTCCAGTGCATGTGCCTGGAGCGTTTGAGATATAAGGCTCAATTTTTCATCAATAACCTTGGTTATATTCGCTGTAATATTCTTAATGGTTTGACGAAAAGCAGGGTCGAGCGAATCAACTGTGTTAGCTGTAGCTGGCTGTTCTTCCTCCAGAGAAGGATTAGGCAGGCTAGCGACGGCTTCTGGCTTGTTTGTCTTGTTCGATTTCTTCCCTTCTTTTAGTGGCATCTTTTTAGGGTGTTTCAAAAAATATTCATCTATGCTCATATTTATGTATCCAAAACATGAATAGTCGTAAATGTAAGGTTTGATGGGGTTATATCTGAAAACAATCAGTGTCGTGGTGCAGAGCTCAAAAAAGTAGACCATTCTCTATGCTGCCATCTTGCTCCCCCATTGTTTTTTTAATGTAATACATAACCTCCTCTACAAGAGGCAATTCATGTAAAATATTAATTGCAATGCTGATATAGTTTTGCTACTGAGGTCAAGTGACGTAAATGTAGTGCTTCTACTGGGACAGTTCCCTCTTCCTTTAAATCAGTATGTCAGGACTGCGGCATCTTAAGCCGGTTGTTTTTGTTTTCCCTGTCCATGTGCTCTGGTTTACTGTTTCTCTGTGTTCCAGCCCTGCCCTGCTCTCCGCCCTGTTTCCACCCACCTGACTACCCAATCGTCTCCACCTGCCTGCCCGCGCACCTGCATCCCATCTCCTCATCAGCCTCGCCCTATATCTTCCCTGCTTGTTTCTTGTCTCGTTGCCAGTTCGTCTTGGAAAACACAGGCATATTAGGAAAATGAATTATTCCATAACTGTGGGAAAAGGCAGTTCAGAGACTGCTGACACACAAAAAATATATACTTCATTTGTACTATTTTCCACATTTTAGAGTAATCAAAACTATGAAATACCACAAATAGAATTATGCAGTGACCAAAAAAGTGTTAAACAAAGTCACAAAACTATCTTATATTTTTGATTCCTCAAAGCAGGCAAAAATACTCTTTAAAAGTAAATGTTTTCATTTATACATAAGCATCAACTTCACTATTTATATTGGTCTAACAAACAAATTTTGAGCATTTTAAGTCTTTAGATAAAGATCCAAACTTTTGACTTTTGTCTACTCCAAAATATTACTGGAATTGAGAAGGTTTGCAAGCTGTTCAGCTGTTTCTTCAGATTTTTTACTAAGAAGGGAAGCTGTTATTTGTCTATAGTTACTAAGATTTCTGAATTGAATGCTACAGCCTTGACTTGAGAAGATACACCGATGAGCCAAAACATTATAACCACTCACAGGTCAACCCAATAGCGTTGATCATCTCCAAACAAGGGCACATGTCAAGGTCTGGGTAGATTAGATGGTAAGCGAACAATCAGTTCTCGTAGTCAACGTGTTGGATGCAGGAGAAATGGGCAGGAGTAAAGACCTGAGCAACTTTGACAAGGACCAAATTGTTATGGCCAGATGACTGGGTGAGAGTACAGTATCTCTGAAACAGCAAGGCTTGTGGGGTGCTCCCGGTCAGCAGTGGTGAGTACCTACCGACAGTGGTCTGAGGAGGGACAAACCACAAATCGGCGACAGGGTGTTGGGCACCCAAGGCTCATCGATGCGCAAGGGCAACAAAGGCTATCCAGTCTGGTCTGAACCGACAGAAGGTCTACTGTGGCACAAGTCACAGAAAAATTTAAGGATGGTCACGGGAGGAATGTGTGACAGTGAATTGCACCCTGCTGCGTATGGGGATGCATAGCTGCAGACCGGTCAGAGTGCCCATGATGACCCCTGTCCACCATCGAAGGCGCCTATAATGGGCACATGAGCGTCGGAACTGGACCTTGGAGCAGTGGAAGAAGGTCGCCTGGTCCGATGAGTCCCGTTTTCTTTTAGATCACGTGGATGGCCATGTACGTGTGCACCGTTTACCTGGGGAACTGATGGCACCAGGATGGACTGTGGGAAGACGACAAGCCAGTGAAGGGTGTGTGAT
The DNA here is from genome assembly GCA_019176425.1 of Megalops atlanticus. Lineage (NCBI taxonomy): Eukaryota > Metazoa > Chordata > Actinopteri > Elopiformes > Megalopidae > Megalops > Megalops atlanticus. The sequence continues at coordinate 562,683 of CM032882.1, forward strand.
GCTCTGTTTTGGCCGCACACGGAGCATCAACAACATATTAGGCAGGTGGTCATAATGTTTTGGCTCATCGGTGTACATGTCTTTTCAGGTGCCTTGACCCCTTGGCTGATATGACCCAGTGGTCAATGTAGGGATCTGGATCAAAATCTTTAAAATCTGGAACATCACTATGTATTTCAATCAATTGACATTTTCTTCTCTCAGTTAGGTTTACTTCTTTACCCAGGGCCGTCATGCAAACCAAATTTGTGGGTGGGCACCATTTTCAGACATGTTCAAAACCACACACAAGACATAAAAAATACATACACATATATTAATGTTATTGAAACCATGTAAGTACATACCGAACAATGTAACTATTTACGGTTGCCATAGTGCATTATGCGGCAAGCATGAAATGAAGTAAGCAAGTTTGGCAGTGTAACATTTAGCTAGCTAGCTAGCTAGTTAACGTCAGCCAGAAAATAGTTCGCTAGTTGTGTTCAAAATATGTGACATGGAGAAGGAAAAGGCTGTGTTGTGTTGGTGGCTAGCTAGCAAACACTGACGGACATCGTAATTGGTACAGGCAAAACTACAAACTGACAAACGAGCTGTAGCTGGTCTGCCCTTATAACAAAGGATGGGAGACCTTGCTGGCTAACGTTAGCTAGCTAACATTAATATAAGTTGATAACGCAGCTTCACAGTATGTCTGTGCTAACATATTGATTAAATAGGTAGCCAAGTAGACATGTGCGTGATATATTTTGACAGTTTTAGGCTACTGCAGCATATGTCTGTGGGACAACACAGGAACAATTCAGTTGCCTTCTTATTCTTGCAGCAGCATATTTGCTTGGCTAGCAATTGTAAACAGCTAAATATAGCTAACCTTGTTTACTGCTGCTGCTATGTGAGATGAACTTGTGGATGATGGGGAGCTATCAGTAGAAGACGGGAAGGATGGGGGGGTGGGGGATGGGGGATGGGGGAGGGGATTAAGAGGTTTCCTTTTCCTTCTGCGACATGGATTTTTGTAAGTTTACACTCTCTTACAAGTGAGTCCTATATCTTCTTTCCCATATTGTCTTAGCACTTCTATCTCATCTGGCCATTTCTTTGAATTAAAATGTGATACAGGGGCATTGTCAGAACAATTAAACCTTTCATCAAGCTACTCACATGAACAATATACAAGTTTCTTAAGGTCAGAATGAAGATTTTCTGCATAGTAAGCATCTGGCAATTTCACACAGTTGCCATGGTATCAGTGTATACCTTTATTTCTCTGTTGAAACATGCATTAAATGAGTCAATGGCTATGCCATCATTCTCAGCCAAAACAATAAAGACTCCTTTAGGAGATGAGGATTTACTGTTATTTCTGGTAGGAGGTAATTTTGCTTATGAAGTATTATCAACCCTTTTGTTATTTCAATTAAGATGTCTTGCATGATGTGAAGAAAATGTACAAATCTAGTTGATGCTTTGGACTTAAACCTTGTCTTTGCCCTGGCAGCTTCCTACACAGTACTGTTACTCTTGTGTTCCAAATGAACAAGAGTTGTCAAAAATGAGTTCTGAGTGCTGTCATTGCTCTTAATTTGGAGCAAACCCATCCTTCCTAAATCTGTCAAGATTAACATGCTTTTTAAGCCCCTGCCTCTTTTTTAAGGTCCCACTCCTTGCAAGAAATAGTACAAACTCCGTAAGGTACCTGCACTCTTCCATTGTATCTAAAATGCCTAGTTCTAAATTGTGGTTTACACAATGAATAGGTATGATCAAGTTCAGCTCAAGTTCAGCTCTCAGTGACATTAGCTAGCTAATAAAGTAACATTAGTTAGTCAGGTAGTAACCAAGTAGTAATTAGCCAACATTAATAAAACACTGGTTAGCATTGATTAAAAAGTAGCTAATTTAATGTTGGTAACTTTTTGTCTTTAACTTAACATTAGCTGGTTGACCAGCAACATGGATAGGCTATAACATACACTGCCATATCCTTTAATAGCTTTAATAACATAATTGCCTACCATATGGCTAGCTATATCCTAGAATATTTTCATGATAGTTATGTTAACTGTTGGCCAATTACTGAATAAAGCTTTTCAATAAAGCTTTTCAAACTTTTCAAACGTTACTGAGTAATTCATGTTAGCTTAGTTATGAAGCTAGCTATACAGACATCAGTACACTAGAGGTTTGAGTCAAAGAAAATAGTTATTTTTCACTGGAGAAACAAAACAGGCTAGGTACAAGAGTTCACGCACGCACGCACGCACGCACGCACGCACGCACGCACGCACGCACGCACAAAGCATGGCAACTCAAGACTGAGCAAATATATGGACAAAGGGCAGGACTTAAATAACAGAAAACATAGGTGAAACCAATAACTAATTAACACAGGTGAAAGGCATTAACTAAATGAGACAGAGCACAGGAGGTTATGAGGCCATCTGGTGGCCATCCCGGGAAGCAGCAGCCATATCCTTGACAGTGTCATATAAGGTCCTCTGATACTTTCATTTAGTCTGTACCACTTTCTAAGAGTGCTGGGTCATCTCACTCATTTTTACATGCGCCATTATCTTTCCAAGGAAGACGAGACCTTTCTCAAATGGATTCATTCATACCATGTTTGCTCCTGTCTTGAGGACAGCTTTTTCATGCATGATATATCATTTTCCCTTGTGGATACCTTCAATTGCATTTTAAGTTTTATCCACAAATTTTGTCCATTTCCTTTTTTGTATTTACTAGTGTCTACAGTATTAACTAGCTCAACAACATTTCTTTCTATGGTGTCTCAATTGAAAAGGTCTTAGAAACTGTTGGCCACTCATATCAAAAGGGAAAATTTCTTACATGTCATATGTGTCATCCTCAGACACAGAGAGAGTTAACATTAGCTGTGTTATCATCCATCTCTGTAAAGTATGTGTGGTATTCATACTCATGGTGAAAATAAAGTAGGATTGGAACCTCTAATAGTGGCACAATGTATCAGGAGAACATGGAAGTTATACAACTGCAATTGCTTCCTTCAACTAAGGCCTTGTCCACACATACACGGGTATTTTTTAAAACGTAGCTTTTTCTATGCGTTTTGGCCTTTCGTCCACATGCAAACTGCGTTTTAGGTCACTGAAAACAGACCTTTTGCAAAACTCCTTCCAGGGTGAAGATTTTCAGAAACTCTATTTTCAGTGTTGATGGGTAAACAGGGAAAATGTAGTTTTTGGCTTGTAACTTCAGCGTGTGCGCCGTAATAACTTTTTTCAGGCTTCTGATTGGCCAACATGGCTTTACGGTTAGGGTTATATCACCGCCTGTTGGTTTGGCATGCTCTTGACAGCATGTTTTTGCGTTTTCATGTGGACGGAGATTTTTTTTTTTAATTTTTAAATGGGGGAAAACCCCCATTTTTAAGTGTTATGTGTGTAAGTGTGGACTTGGCCTAACTTAACTACAATGGCACCAGAGTGCCTCTTTATATATTTGGTATCCATCCATGACAGGTGAGGCACAAATACAACATTCCCCACAACCTGAAAATGCAATTACCTGTAACCAGGAATGAAAACTTAATTATAACACATAAATCTTCACTCCCTGTAGTATACTGTAAGTTTGACACAGCAGTAAGATTTCACAAGCCACACTGCAATAAGACTGTACAGGCAAAGATAGGGCTACATACACAGGCTAGGTGATAATAACCAAACAGTTCCCCTTGTACTGAACAAGAAAATGACAGTAGTCAATAAGAATGCAACATTAAGTAATACTGCACTATAATGTTTAGAGAAACACAAAATGCCTGTAACTGACATTTGTTACATATGTGTGCAGGTATAATGAGAACATTTAACTGAAATAAGCGAAATACAAATTTTCCTTTGGAAGGACATGGGTGAAGTGAATTTTTGAGTCTGTTTCTGAATATGATCAAGTCTTTTCACTCTGACCCAGTCTACTGTGTTGAATATGAGAACCTTTGCTCCCATAGAGTTTGCTGTATTTTGTTTGTGCTACACAGTTTCTCTTACATTAAGGCATTTGTCACTTGTGCTCCAAACTGGAAATATATCCACTTTGGTTTGCATTCTCCCATGGTACAGCAGTTCAGATGGGGAAACACCTGTTGTGTCTTAGTTCTGCAGAAAGTCAGTCACTGTCTGTTTCTGTCATTTCCAATCTGTTCCAGATATGGAATATACTCTTTAAGCACTGTTCCAGTGTTCCACCAACCCCTTACACTGGGGAGAGTAAACATGCAGATGCCTTATTCCACTCTCTGTGAGGAATTCAGCAATGGCAGTTGAAAGAAATTGGGGACCATCGTCCATTACCACTTATTGTGGATTCCCCTCCTCGCTTGCAGGAAAGTTAATCACCTCCTTAGGAATATAGGACAAAACGGAGCCATGTAGAGAGGGAGTCGTGTCAACGGAAGTTCAAAACGCTTGATCGTCACGTGATTCATGTAGACTTCAGAAGTTCCAGGAAGCTCTTAGCGGGCAATTTGAATGCATAAATACAGAGAGGCAGAACTGCGATTTTTGGTAATTAGTAGTCAATAAATGCATTGATTTACAATATTTATATAGCACACCGACATGTGTATGTAGTTACATCAATATGTTTTTTTAAAAAGTAAAATTCGGTACTATTTGAGGATTAGTGTGAACAGCTAACGTTGCCTGCTTTGTTGACATATTCTAGGCATTACCTTGGTTAAAGAGCGTGTTGCTGTTGTTTATTGCTTTGAATTCTTTTTTATTATTATTATGTTCTTAAACTTGTATGGTAGTCAAGAGCAATCATATCCTAATGTTTATTGATATATTTAGAGGGAGGGGAAGGGAAGGAATGTTTCAAAATTCAGATCAGATTAATTTTCTAACATTAATTCATGGTGGTTTCAGTAATCCCATGGTAACTGAGGGCCTAAGTAATCTTTATGACTTTCAGATAGGACAGAAGGAGACCAACAGGTGACTATCCATGATTGTCATGAATTCATTGAATAAATCTCTAATAAACTCAGAAACATGAATAGCATGTCAAGTAGTTTGTCTGTGCCCTTTCCTCCATGTTGTCCTTGCATATACAGTAGTCTCCACCATGGTTTGCTGTGCTGCATGGGGATGCTCCAATCGCTCGGAGAAAGGAATGGGAATGTACAGTTTCCCCACTGACACGTATCAGGAGAAAAAAATGGTTGGCTCAAGTCAGCAGGAGCAATCTATCACTAAAGATAACAACAACAATATGTGAGGTAATCATATCAGGGCTTGACGCTTACTTTTTTCCCAAGGAGCACATGTGCTCCTAAGTTGAAAAATTTAGGAGCACATAAATAACTTTAGGGGCGCAATGAAAATTTATCAAATGTGTTTTTCCTTAAAAAAGGGATACGAGGAGACATTTACAAGCAAAATGATTTCATCTATTTGAATACAAAAAGTACAATAGGTTTTTAAAATTTCTGCTTAAAGCTGTATTTATTTAATCATTATGTAATTATTTATACTTTAAACTGCTTTAAGCTATATAAACAGTATAAACAGAATGAATAGGGTGACCAGATGCACACAGACTAGATGTGGGACAAGTAGTAAGTTTGTGTGGGACAATGTAGGACATGTTACCAAGCCTGAGAGGTAACCTAAAACTTTGATATAATGTCTATCTAACTGAATAAGAAACATTTGTATTCTGCCTTTCGGCTCGTAAACACCTACACTTTGTCCTCTAGTCGATTGCACAGCACACCAGTTAGGCCATAAAAGATACAGGCTACAGCTTTTGCTATATGAAAAATATGATGAGTACACTGCTGTTTGTCATTCCAAAGGCACACTAATTTTGCAACATAACATGTCACCAGCCCCACGTCTGCAGTTTGATTGACGGCCATCACAGCCTCTTGATGACCGCCTTCACTGCTCTCTTCTCAGCCATTGGATGAAAGCCAGGCTTTTAGAAAAGCTTGGCTATGTTGCACATAGATATCGAAACATAGATACCGCGTTTGCAATTTGATGTGTGTAGAGAGGTCTGCATCTCTCAATATACATTGGATTTGTTTACCAGCGGATCTTGACTGCTCCAATATGGCAGACGTGCAGACGCATAGCGGCGACATACAGCAGCGGCCAATGACGTATCTACGTTTCTACATCTATGATGTTGCATTTGTATGAGCCAGGTTTCTGCTTTTGACATAGCGCTATTAACCCTTTCGCGCGTACGGTCACACTGGTGTGGTTAGCCGTTTAGCATGTATGCTAAAACCGGTGCAATTAGAACACTAGATTGGAAAAATTCTAGCGAATTTTAGCTTTGAGGAAACAGCGATTTAATGTTAAAAAATATAGCAAATGCTAACTGAAAACTATGAGAAGCTTAATAACGCTAATGAAAACATAGCTAACCATGTAACGTAACACGCGCTACACAGCATAAAAATAAGTTACATGTGAAAGGGTTAAATAGAGTAGAAACTTTACCGCAACGGCATAGGCGGTAGTTCTTCTTACCCTGCGCTCACAATGGCAGCGACGACGAGCGACAAAACGGCCGGAAGTCATTCATTTTCAGTGGTCGCTGGGCAATGCTGAGTGACATGGCGATGCGATCGCCACAATTTGGCGACGAAAAAAAGTTAAGCAAACTTCAACTTTATGCAAATAAGCAGCGACAGAGTCGAGCGACGGCCAATCAGGGCAGACGTGTTCCTCTTATATTCTTTCGCTGTGAAACGTTTTCTGAAACTTTAGTTCCTATATTCGCATTTTAGTTCCCATAGTGGCGATTGCGAATGCTACTTTGCGGTCCATGGTGAAATGGTAGTGTTCGAAGCAAGATCACACTCTTTATAGGAAAATAAATTCCCTCCAAAACATATTTTTCAGCGGGAATGCACCTGATTTGTGGGTTCACGCATATATTGGGTGATATATTAATAGGGCTGTCTTAAAAAAAATACGAACATACAACTCCACGATGAATATAATATAAAATATAATATATATTTATAATATTTATTAGTATATGCATTTTTTAGAAAATCGATACATCTCCTGTCAATACCTTTATAGCCCACTTTCTCAAAACTACGTTTGCAACGCCCACAAGCTTTATTGTACAGCGATAAAGTTGCTGCGGTATGTGCGCAAGGTTTAAACGCCGAAAGAAGTCTGCGATCACGTGATTTTTTCAACGGACAACATTGGTTCAGCGCAGTGAGTGACAACAAAAGGTTGTGTTATCAACCTTTTTGTTGGAAAAAAAAGAGGCTGACATTTTTTATTCGCACACGTGCTCCTAAATACATTTTACAGTTCGCACACATTTATTTTTAGTCGCAAATGCGAGTGAAACGCTCGCACTGTCGAGCCCTGCATATTAATAGGCTGTTCATGGTTAATGGTATGTGTTGCTAACTTTATCCAGTATATCCTAGCCTAATCTGTTATCTGTTAACGTTCCCTAAATCTACTAATTTAGCGGGGGATAATCCACTAACATGCTTTAATGCACATGTTAATTTGATTCAGATGTGCTGACAATGTACAATATGATTCTTTAAACATCTTACCCTTTAAAAGTGCATCACAAACGGTCCATTCTACTGCAACTCTACTGCGCTGCTAGTATTTGCTGCTAACTTCCAGGAACTATTGAGAGGCCCCACGATCTGCCATTGCTGTAAAAAAATGGTCCATTGGAGCAAACGGAGTTGACACGACTCTCTCTCTCTATATGGCTCTGGGACAAAAACGGCACTGTGCTGGCAGTATTCCTCGAGCCAGGTTATGCCATAGCCCTTGTCCAGTGGAAGCGAGCAGGACCAGGTTGTCTGCATAGTGAAGGTCAATCATTTCTGTGTTGTTCAGAGTGAGGCGAGAGGCAACAGTAACACTGCAAAGTTATTGACACAGATATTGAACAATGTTGGAATTAGACTGCAGCCATTCTGCTCTGTCTGCACCTTTTTAAAAATTAATTTTGTGTCTAGTTTATTCCATACCTGATTTAACTTAATTATGTGATTGTTTCCCCCTACACCTTTCTGCAGAATTTCTACATCTTGAATAAATCTTGAATTTCTGTCTTTTTTCCCTCCCTTGCACCCCCACCCTCTTTCGCAGACACTTGTATCCAGACAGCCCCCCATTGTACCATGGACACCGTGACAACATGTATCAGTCACAGTCCCTTGGCCATCCTCTCTATGGTAATCACTATGGCAATGGTTATGGTGAAGGTCGACGGATGGCTCGGCGACGCCTCCTTCCAGCTACACCCACTGGTAACACAGAAGTTATTGGTGTGAATGCATGTGAATGTCCTGTTTGTAGGATTGTGAGGGTGTATTTCAATACAGAACACTGATTCTGTATTGCTGCTGCACGACTTGTCTATAATCTCCCTAAACATGGTCAAGTTACTCCCCTCCTCATCTCATTTCACTGGCTTCCTGTTATCACTCCCATCAAGTTCAAAACCTTGGTGTGGGCATACAGGCAGGGTTAACGGAATACATGTAACGGCGGTACGTATTTAAAATACAAAATATGAGTAACTGTATTCCGTTACAGTTACCATTTAAATTGACGGTAATCAAATACAGTTACATTTTAAAAATATTTAACTACTGAAGGGATTACATTGGATTTTTTCCATTTAATTTCTTTTTTTTTTCATTTAATGATTATTCAGTTGTAAAATCTATCCAATGATAGGCAACTCTGGCGTGTATCTCCCATATGCCCCTCACGAAAAAAAAGAGGAAGAAAAAAGCATGCAGCCTGCCTGACTCACAAGACAGTAGAAAGGAGAGTGGGACAGAAAGCAACCAGCGCAACGTGTTTATGTCATGGAAATACCGGGACCATTTTACTTTCAAATTTGGCAAAGGTCGCAACATAACAGTACAATGCAAGCTGTGTTTGTCAGCAACCAAACTGCTGTCCGCTTCAAAAGAATCGACCTCTAACCTGAAGAAGCATCTTGAAGTAAGTTCTCTTTTTCATTATAAGTGTGCTTGCAATGCGAACTATTGTTATCTGATAGTTTTATTCTTCTACTTCTTCTTATTCCACCAAATTTTGTCCCACTTCTCCTCCCACAGTTTTCGAGATATCGACCCCAAACCAACTGTAACCCATCCAGTCTGACCTCGATCGGTGTGCTTGTATACAGCTAAGCTGTATCCACACTCGTTCTGCGGTTTTTGTCGTTTTTTCATCACTTTTTTCCCATAGACTCCCATTCATTTTCAAAATCACCCCCCTCACCCTTCATGGCCTTCCCACTCACTTACTTTTCACCCCAGAGCCACCATACCTCACATGTTGCCTCAGGAAAAATCACCAAACACTCATCCAAGACCGTCTTGACCTGCATTTGTCTTTTTGTCATTTTTTTAATCAGTTTTTTTACTCATTTATTCATCCCTCCATCCTGCCATTGACTTCAATTCATTTTTCAAAGTCTTACCACTCGGTCACATTTCGGCCTACGGTCACAGTACCTCACATGCTGGCTCAGGTCATGCCACCCAATACTCACTGAAAACCATACTGACCCGCAGTCGTCTTTTTGTCGTTCACTCATCCCTCCATCCTCCCATTGACTTCAATTCATTTTTCAAAGTCTTACCGCTCAATCACCTTTCGGCCTACGGTCACAGTACCTCACATGCTGGCTCAGGTCATGCCACCCAACACTCATTTAAAGTCATACTGACCCGCAGTCATCTTTTTGTCGTTCACTTATCCCTCCATCCTCCCATTGACTTCAGTTCATTTTTCAAAGACTTACTGTGCGATCACCTTTCGTCCTACGGTCACAGTACCTCATATGCTGGCTCAGGTCATGCCACCCAACACTCTTTGAAACCCATACTGACCCCGCACTTGTCCTTTACTTGTTTATTCATCCTTCCATCCTCCCATTCACTTTAGTCCATTTCTCAAAGTGTTATGACTTGGTCACCATTTGACCAATAGTCACGGGACCTGATATGGTGCTTTGGGTCATGTGACCCAACACTCACCAGAGGTGGGTGTGTCCCTAGCAACCATATTGTTTACCCTAGCAACCACCTGGCAACCACCTAGCAACACCCTAGCAACCACTTAGCAACACTGTGGCAACCACCCAGCAACGCCCTAGCAATGCCCAGCAACCATATTGTTTACCTTAGCAACCACTTAGCAACACCCTGGCAACCGCCCAGCAATGCCCTAGCAATGCCCCAGCGACCTTATTGATTACCCTAGTAACCCCCTAGCAACCACTTAGCAACACCATAGCAACCACCCAACAATGCCCTAACAACCAAATCATATACCTTAGTAACCATCTAGCAACGCCCTAGTAACCACCTAGCAACCACTTTATATACATTAGCAACAACTTAGCAACAGCCTAGCAACCATCCAGCAACAACCTAGAAACCGCTTAGCAACATCCTAGCAACCACCTAGCAACAGCCTAGCAACCACTTAGCCACATCCTAGTGATCGTCTCATATACGTTACCACGTTTTCGCTGCCAGGTTGCAATCACACTCTGCATTTTCTTCAGGAAATGCACTTTTCTAGTTTAAGCTAATATTGATCACTAGCTAGCTATCTTACATAGTTTGGCTGCACTGGGTTAGCTATTCAGCCAGCTAATAGGTATAGTATTAAAGCTAACTAGCTAACAAGTAGATACAGTGACAAAACAAGTGAAATTTCACATGTTAAAAACTGCAGTTACTCCTATAATTTTACACTACACGTATTATACATAAAATTTTGAAGCTACTCCTTTCTCACTCTCAATGTATTTAGGGTGGCTTGTGCCTTTTCTAACCCATGTTTTCGTGTAATGTACAGTATTTGAATTAACATTTACAATTGTAGCGAAGGGAGAGAGCAGGGAAAGAGCAGTCACCCCACCCGGGTCTATGGGGTACCAAACTGCAGCTTGGTAGAGCCAGGCTCGTTGGTATGGCAGTCAGAACACATACTCAACCGTAGTGACGGCACTCCATCACAACAATTCTAAAGAAACTGCGATGAAATGCTCATAGACTTAACATGGGGGTGCCAAAATGTTAGCCACAACAATGCTAAGTGAACATTCTAAAAATAACCATTCAGAACCTTAGCTGGATGAACATTCTTTAAAAAACCGTTAAGAACGTTCTTCGGATTCCATCTTACTCTTTCGAGGACCTGTCATTATTATTATTATGTCAGAATTATACTGGTGCATGTCCTTATAAAACTTTCATAAAATGCTTTAAATGCTTTTTTCATGTGAAATGTTATCATAATTAAAAATATATAGACTGTATTTTATGTATTGCAGTAAAAAAATCAGTTTAGCTATTTAGATTTTGACATCACTTACATACTTTTAAAAATTAAAAACACAGTGTTCAGAAAGTAATCCAAAGTATTTAGATTATGTTACTTACCTTGAGTAATCTAACAGAGTATTCTGTAATCTGTAGTGGAATGCATGTTAAAAGTAACCTTCCCAACCCTGCATACAGGACAGTGAATGGGACAGACTCCTCATACCTACGACCCCTCTTCAAACCCTACGTTCCCTCAAGATCGTTGCACTCTGCATCTACAGGGCAACTGACTGTCCCAACCTGACAGGGTCGCTCTTTTCAGTCACGTTCCCTGTCTGTACTGGTCCCTCAATGGTGGAATGAACTCCCCATGGGGGTTAGGTCAGCAGATTCACTGGCCATCTTCCAACACAGACTGAAGACCCACCTCTTCAGATTGGATCTCGGTTCCACTTATATCCCCACCCCCCAATATCTGCTACGTCTAGCATTTGATGTTAATTTTACATGTAGTATTGTGATGTATTTTGATTTTGTGTTCTAGGGACTGTTGTATCGTAGCATACTTGGCTTCTGTCAAGGTGCACAAGTTAACTTGTGGTAGAGCTTGAATAGTGTCATGCTCACACTAACTGGTCTGGGAGTGTTGTTAGCCTGGTCTGCCACTGTTGCTCATTTAAATTGAATGGATACACTTATGTTCCATTGTGGTGGAAGTCACTTTGGATAAGAGGGTCTGCTAAATGCATGTAATGTAATGATTACTTAAGGTTCTTAAGGTATTCAATTGTATATTGCATGACTTTAGTCAAATTGCAGTTGCATGAGATTACTGCAAGAATGCTTTTATTTTTTATACTTTTTCCCCTTTCATGCAACCATATTCTGCAATAGCCAATTGTATACTAGCCTTGTTTCAACACAGCAATCTCATTTGGGCACGAGTACTGAGGTGAGACAGATGCAATCCTCCAATACACTCACACATAGTCGAGTGACATAGCGCACTACAGTGGAGTGGGCTCTCATAAGAGGATTGGCACTACTCTTCTGACATCATTCAAGCAATTTGTGGGTTCGATGAGATGACCACACACTATCTGACTTACCCACCCCTGTCCCTGGTAGAACAAGGCTAGCTTATTCCGCTGCTCTAGGCTCCCAGCCACATCAGCTATTGCTACTGCTGATATCAAATCTGGGCTGTCGAGCTCCACATGCACTCAAGAAGATGGTGTTCAATTCAATTCAATTCAATTTTATTTGTATAGCGCTTTTTAGAACACAAGTTGTCACAAAGCAGCTTTACATTATTCCCAGGCCTGAGACCCCCTGTGAGCAAGCCTGAGGCAACAGTGGCAAGGAAAAACTCCCTAACTAACAGGAAGAAACCTTGAGCAGAACCCGGCTCAGAGGGGGAGCCCATCTGCTTCTGGCAGACACTGGGTGCATAGAATTAGAGAAAGACTAAAGTTGTACAAGGTACTTTAAGACATTTGAGTTGATAGACAGCAGTAATTAACAACAGGGTAATTATAAAATCTATCCTAGGATGTCCGGTTCTTGGCACGCAGTTGGCTTGATGGGCAGGGCAGGGCAGGGCAGCAAGGTAGTAGGACTAGAAGTCGGGATGTGACTTGCTTGGGCTACAGCTCCAGGCAGGAGCCCGGAGCAGGGATAGGAAACAAATAGAAAACAGTGATTAGTGGATGTTAAGTGCGGGAGTGGAAACATAAAGGCATAAAGGCAAAGGGGGGGAACAGAGGAGGGAAGAGGGAGGGAAAAGGTGTTAACCACTGAGCACTTTGGGAGCCCCTTAGAATTCTTTGTTAAGCATGATTTACTGAAATACCTAGCTATATGAATAAATGATATGAAATTTACCCATGTAAAATTTTACAATGTCTCTGATCAAGTAGTTCCATGGCTGTGATGTCAGCTTTATAAGTCTCAAGTCAAGACAGTAAGCCTGATTTTAGTATTCACTGGCTGGAGCATCAGTCTCATTTGTGTCTCTGTGGGTCATACTATTTCAGGGCGTAAGCCTGCCTTTAATATTCAGTGTCTGCGACGTCAAGGCAGCAGTGATGACCTCCCCATTCCTGGCACGTACCACCAGAACTCGCCCCCATGTCGAGCCCGCACACAGGTAACACCCTGCACAATAGACCAGTGAGGTGTGTGTGTGTGTGTGTGTGTGTGTGTGTGTGGGGGGGGTTCCTTTGTTGTGTCATGATCTAGGTAGCCAGCTTTGTAATATCTTCTACCAACTAACACAAACCACCAGTAGATTACCAGTATGCTAGAAGCACTACCCTTCCTGTATCTAGCTAGCTTGCTCTCTACGTACTGTGTACTGCATCCATCCAAACACGTAGAAACGAGGGCATTGCATAAGACAGTACGTTTTTCCAGTGAGGCTGTGTTCTTCTGATCCTAGGGCTGAAAGTAACTAAAGTTGACTGTTTTACAAACAACCTGATAGAGTCTAATACACTGAAAAAACCTGTGACCACGTTGACACTGCTTCTACATAAAATCAGTTGCCAAATATTAAGAAAAATGCCAGGGTAAGGATTAGTAGCAGCAGATATCCAAGCAGTATTAATATCAAGCTCAGTACATTTCATGCGGCTTTACCTGCTTTGTAAAAAAAAAAAAAAAAAAAAAAAAAAGCAATACCTGCAAAGTGTCCTATGCTCAGAGATGTTTTGACTTTTGAATATGAAACCCTGTTACATGTTAAATGTAAGTGTAACATTTTTAACAAAGGGAATATGTTTTACTACACATACCTTTATCATTGATTGTTCCAAGTAACATATGTCAGTGTTTCCCAACCCTACTCCTGGCAGCACCCTGTCCTGCATATCTTCTATCTATCCTTGCTGCTTGGTTAAATCAATGTGCTCAGCTAATAAAACGTGCCACTGATGAGTTCAGTCAGGTACAGAAAGGATAGATAGAAGATATGCAGGACAGGGTGCCGCCAGGAGTAGGGTTGGGAAACACTGACATATGTAACAGCTGAGCAGGAGGAATCCAAATGCAGAGATGATGCAAAAAACACAGATAGGTTTGAAAAGACAAAGAATCTTTACTAGTGACTAGAAACAAGCAAACTTGGGGCACAGGAAAGCACACAAAGCAGGGTAGCTCAGACTGAGCACTGAACAAAGGAACAGGCAGGGCTTATAAAGAACACAAAACACATGACTAGACTAACTGCACACAAGTGATAATGGTTAACTAAATTAGACAAGGCACAGACAGGAAGAAGGGCCCTCTGGAGGAAGATCGGGGAAGCAGCAGGCAACAGGACCCGAAAGGCAGTTACGAGGATGCCTTCTGGTTGTTGCAAGTGGAAGTCTCTGAAACCCTGACAATATAATTGCTTTGTGCCTCCAGTTGTTGCTTTTCTGTTGTTGAGTACATTTGCTAATACACCTTTTGGCTGCTACCCTTTACTTGTTGCACCTGGAATCTTCCTGTTTGGATTTCAAACAGTAAACCGCATCTAATGTGTTCTGGTTTAAACATTTTTATAATGAAATTACTCCTATTCAGAAATTTAGAAAAATGTTTATAGTGTTTTCTAAACCTATGTGTGAAACAAAAATGCAATATAGAAATATTAGACTTCAGCAACATTCCAAGACCAGTGGTGGAGATGAGATGTGTAGCAGTATTTTTAAAAATATTTTACCTTGCTCATTACTCATCTGTGTTTGGGAAAGCAATGGGCAGGAAATAAAAATATGTGCAATGACCATTTCTCCAGGCGGGAATGGACCTATTACATTGAAGGCCTCAGTGAATCCATGCAGGTTGTTTTTGATCAAAGATTATGCATGTATGGTGCGTATCAAGATTTCACCTTATGTTAGAAAGTTGCAAAGCTGAAGGAGGTGCTATGGGGGGTGTGAGCATTCACTGAAGTTTAAGAACCAATGCAGTAGACAACACACTGTACATGTGATAAAACACCCTGCACATATGACAAATGGTAGTGTATCAAATAGCTGTAACCCTCTACCTCCCTTCCTTTCTCTGTATCACAGACATACAGCAGTTATGACTCACGGCGAAGTAGTAGCAGTTCCTGTGCTTCCTGGGCAAACCCTTGTCCTCGACGTGGCCGCTTGCTTTATGCCCCTCTCATTCTGGTGGAGGAGGAGGGGACAATGGGTGGAGGTTTGGGCATTTGGGGGGAGAAGAAGATGAGTGGTGGCAGCCTCTCAGCATCCTCCCAGCCAGGCTGGTACACAGGAACTGGAGGGACTGACGGCCCTGAACCCTATCGGGCATATACCACCCTAAGAGTACCCACCCAGCTCCGCCCCCATTACAGCGACAAGAGGGGCAGTGCCGACAGCCTGGTGGAGGCGGTAAGAAAGTCTCTGCTTTTAAAGACGCATGGCATGGAAACATTACTGTCAAAGCACACAACATGGGAACATTAGTAATGTAATGAAGAAGAGACTCAAACCTCCAAATCACAGAATTACAAACACCTCAGTCAACCGAACGGGTATGAAACCAGAATTATGCGATCAACGATGATTCAAAGTGATAACTAAATTTAAACAAGTTGCAGTGTCATTGAAAACAAAATTTGAAATGATAACAAAACTGGAGAGAGGGATATGACTTAGCACTATAGCAGTAGAGTGTAAAAGCTACCATTTCTGATATTGAAAAGGACAATGATAAAATCAAGTTCAAATCTTTTGCACTGTGTGAAAAGCTGAGGTTGGAAACTTTGATAAAGCAATGTATTTGTGGTTCTCCCAGGTAAGAGCCAAGGGTAGCTATCCTTATAATCGGCCCAGTTGTTATGGAACAGGTAAAGCTTTTGTATGCAACAGCAAACCCAGATACAGGGAGATTTTAAGGCTAGCACTGTGTGACTACTAAGGTTTAAAAACCATCTCTGTTAAAGACAAATTCAGCCTAATTTTAGTAGGTCTACTGATGTTAGTTAGGCTACATTGTGGATGAGGATATGGGGACAGACAACTGTTGGTTTGTGCAGTAAGTTTTAATTCTGAATAGGTGTTCTGTATTTCAGTCTATTGCAGTTCCGCAGTTGGATGTGTACACACAGGCAGATGAATTCATCCCATTTTTGCGAGTTGGGTTTTCAAAGCCTATTTTTTGTGTTTTAGTGATCTGCTGAATTTTGCATTTCGAATATTCTTTGAGGCTGTTACTGAATGTTCTGTTTTCATGTAGCTATTTTACAAGTAAGGTGCTCTGTGAACTCACTGTTGCACATGTGTGAGATTATAAACAGTAATGCAAGGGAAATGGATGTGTTTTTGGTGTCATTCAGAGTTATGAACATTTCAGAGATGCCAGAGACCCAGCATGGTCCCAACATGTTTGGGTTTTCAAGGATCTACTGTATACATTACGGAAATATTGATGACATGGTGAAGCCGCATGTCACTCACACAGGCTCTGTGTACCGGTAGTTTCAATAATTGGGGGGGGCATAGGTGGCAGATTACTCATGCTATGGTCTCCTCCCCCCTCCACAGGTCCTGATTTCAGAGGGATTGGGGCTCTATGCTAAGGATCCCAAATTTGTGGCCTTTGCCAAGAGAGAGATCGCTGATGCCTGTCACATGACCATTGATGAGATGGAAAGTGCGGCCAGTGACTTGCTGAACCGTGGAGGGGGTGGGGGGAGTTTCCTGAACCATCCCGACATGGGGCCCCTGTACAGCGATGAGGAGCCAATCAGGAGTCGTGACGAGGAGGAGCTTGCAGATGAGATGACCTGTGTCACTTCATTCTGAGGGCCACAGAGAGGAGGACCAAGACTGTCCCATATTACTTTGTGGTGAGAAGAGCACATGGCAAAGATGACGGCTGAGGGGGAGAAGTGAAGTACTTCAAGGGTACCTCCAGTGGTAAATGACATAGTTAATGAACAACCTGCTGAATTTAACAGTTGGGCATCACAATATTAATCGCATAATATTAATCATCTGAATTATATTGTGTTGGTCAGCAGGATGCTTTTAACTGCAATTACAATTTGTGTAAGTGATGCCCACGTAGCTGGCTAACTAGTCAGGTAGCTAATGACTTTAACTTATTGCTAATTACACATTAGCAAGCTGGCAAGCTAGCAATGTTTAAACAGTAGATCATAAAAAAGTGTTGAATTTGATAGAGGTTAACTTACAAAACTAGCAAGATAAATTGTTAAAATTCTGTATAGCATGCGATCAAGCTAACTAGCTAAGACTAAAGTTTAGCTTTCAATACTGACCCCCACAAGTAAGGCAGCTTTGATGACAACAATGTGAGTACATTGTTTTTCAAGCCAGCAATAGTCGTGTGATTTCGAAAGGCTGCTATTTAAAAGTCTGCACAGTAAAGATGCAATATATCAACAACAAGCATTTGCCAATGA
The DNA here is from genome assembly GCA_019176425.1 of Megalops atlanticus. Lineage (NCBI taxonomy): Eukaryota > Metazoa > Chordata > Actinopteri > Elopiformes > Megalopidae > Megalops > Megalops atlanticus. The sequence goes on from CM032882.1 coordinate 580,469, forward strand.
ATGTGTTTGAGATATATGCAGTAAATCTTTGTTATGCAAGGGAAATTGTGTTTTTTGTGTCACTCAGAGCCGAAGGCAACCTGTTATGACCAGCTACCCCAGCTCAAAAACAAATGATGCTAAATGGGTGTAAAAGGGGAAATTGTGTGAGTGTATGATATTAAACAGACAAACCCAAATAGGGCAGACACAGACCTCCTAGCCAGGAGAGCCAAGCTGAATTTAGTCATCAACTCTTGGGATTTCTTCTGGGGCCAGCTTGGTCTTCTGGGCTCTGCAGCCAAAAAAGCCACAGCGGTGGTTTTGAAGTTTAGCTAAATTTTATTGAAGTGATGGCACAGAAGCAATAGTCCAACTCTCGGCTTCAGGCACTGAGGAGGAAACGTGACTCCAAAACGCAGGCTCATGAGTGCCAACAAATAATAATAGCTACACTAAAAAACCTGGCAGTTATGGTTGTTATAGGGTTTAAACAGTCACTATCTACTGGAGTCCTGGCAAAAACAAATATACCAAAATGACCAAATCGCTAAAAGCCCTAACACAAAGGCTCTCTACTGGTCTCTGACAAGAAAAGAGGTTTATACGCTCCAAACAGTTGCACAAAAACAATAGTCACCAATATGTCTCTCAAATTTCAGCTTCACCTCCACAGTTTCTTCCTGTAACCTCGAACATGGTGGAAAATTAACACCTGCCACCCAACAAATGCTGGGATTTTTTTTAAATTTGTGGCTAAGGAGATGAATCTTGGTAAATCCCCCAGAATGAATTATTTTTGTGTCAGGTGGTGAAGATTGTGGGTACTTCATTATATCTAGCTTGCAGTATAATTTAAAAATGCTTTGAATAGCACCTGAATAGCATAGACAGTCCCTGTGAATGCTGGGCCCTGGCTGGCTAGTTATTATTAATACTGCTGGTTACTTGGAAGTTTGCTAGCTAATTGGCAAAAGCAGGTTATGCATGCTTGGCAACTGCACATATAGTATAGTGGCTAGCTAATCATTATTTAGCTAGATAATTTCTTTGCTGTGCTACTTGATACATTTTCGGTCATTGTCTGTTATGTTTAAAACAACTGAGGATTATTAAACACAAAATGGACAGCAAGCAGGTATAGCTAGTTAACTTTGTGCCACTCTTCGTGACCTGCCTCCTTTTCCCCTGCCAACTAGACAGCTCGGTTGCTGTGTCGGACTCCTGACTCCTGTCAGACCATTCAATGTCATCCTCTTCATTTAAATCACCAAGGCCCTGACAATCCCCCTCTGTAAACCCGTGAAATTCCTTGTCGCTGTCCCTAGTCCAGTTGAACTCTTTCATGATTGCACTGCCAATGATTTCTCCCGCTGTTTCTCTCCCGACTCAAAAATCCCTGGTCACTTGTAGTACCAGGGTATTCCTGTACTTGCAGAAAAGTTTCACAGAGTAAATGTTTGATTGGGTGTAAAATACAAGTATAAACTGCATGAGTTTGTCAACTGAAGTCATCCAGGGCAGTCTGGAAAATTGAGTTTCAGTGACTATAGTTGCCCAGTTTGTGTTGACCAATCCCTGGCCACCTTCCATCACAAACCTGAAGACCCACCTCTTCAGACTGCATCTTGGTTCCACCTCAACCCCCACCTCCTAACGCTGCTACCTCTAGGATTGATGTTTATTTTACGTGTAGTATTGTGATGTATTTTGGATTCTGTGTTCTACTGTACTTGGCTTCCGTTGCCTAGCCAAGTTAACTTGTGGTAGGGCTTGAATGGTGTTATGCTCACACTCACTGGTCTTTGTGTGCTGTTAGCCTGGTCTGATACTGTTGCTCATTCAGCTTGAATGGATACAGTTATGTTCTATTGTGCTGGAAGTTGCTCTGGATAAGAGCGTCTGCTAAATGCATGTAATGCAATGTAATGTAATATAACCAGTTTTACCTAATGGTACAAACAGATCTTTACCTACCTTAATCCTCCTTTCCTTTCTTCTGATTATTGTAACATTATTTATCCATTAGCTGTTACATAGCTAGATACAGTAATGTTCCTGGTTTACTACCGGAAGTACCCTTTAAAATGATTTAAAAACTGTGTGTGGTGAAAAGCTGGAGTAGGAAGCAAAAGAGAGACATTGAATTTGAGGGAGTGTGATGGAGGCACAAGGGGGTGAGGTGTCCGAATAAATCAGAAGAGACTGAGAGGGAGATGGAAACATGGCGGTGGGGAGAGGAAGGCGGAGACACATGGAAATGAAGGCACAGTGTTTCACCATTTCTACAGAGAAATTTGTCACTTCATAATGTTTTCAGTGAATTCTCAATGGAAGGACACTGAACTTGTCCTTGGAAATTGTACTGTTGTGTATTGATCTGTTACTAAATTTTTAACTTTTAACAAATTCTGTCATTAATAATAATGATAATAATAATAAAAAATTGTATAGTTTAATACTGTTGAGCTGACAGCTTATGCTCTATTCTGTTACATTACATTATACATTGCTTTGTGGTGTCCTGTTCCATTTATATTGCATTTTGTCTGTACTGCATACTGTAACTTTCTGGACAGTACTGTATTTCAGTCTGATACTGTTGCTCATTCACTTGAGCCCAGAGAGGTGCAAATCCCAGTTCTAAGTTATACGAAATCCCTAGGCAACATTCATTGGAGACACATGCATTTTCATTATATTGATAAACTCTTAATTATTTGTCACCTTCCAAGAATCACAATAAATGAAATATTTATTTCATGCCAAATATTAACATTCATGTGATCAAACAGTTGAACTCTGTAATCACATTTCTTTTAAGATGAAGACATATCTGCAGTACTTCTATGACTGCAGAATAATGGCACAGCATGTAAAGCAGAACCCCTCTTAGACAAATAGAACTTGATATTTTTTTCAAATATGTTCATTAGATATATTTGCATCATCTTCATCATTTTTTCAAACTGACCATTTCTTTATGCTGTGTTCTTTACTCAGTGATGATTGTTGGATTATGGTTTGTACTGAAACAATGGCCTGTTTAAAAATATTGACTTTATTTTATGGATGAAGTGTAATCGTATATATGACATGAAACATTAAAAGATAAAATATTTCCACCAGACAAAATGTTGTCTATATCTTGATCTGATGTATATAAACAGCAAAGCAGTCTTAATCACATATATACTGTTATGCCCAGCCTAGGGGAAACTGAGCACAACATAAAGTGACTCCCCTCTTTCCCCGCTCCCAAGTATGACCCGTGCCACAACGAATACAGTTCGCATGCAGGTGATTTATTTACAATAGGGTGGTAGTGTTAGCATCGGGGTGAGCACGGCCAAAACAATAAACAAAAACAATCTATGTATACGGCTAAATAACCTATTTCCCAAACAAAAGAAAATAAAAGAAAATACAAATGGCTTACCTAACTTCCTAATGCAAAAACAGGAGAAAAAGAGTGATCAACAAAAAAAACTTCTCACCCCTACAACTACCCGGACTGTTCTCTCGAAAGCTATTTACAATATGTACAACTTAAGTCAGATGCAACGATCGTTCAACAGCATGCACGGTCGGGCTGGGAGCCAGAGAAAACAAGAGCCAGCCAGCATCGGATAGGTGTCGCTTTAAAAACAGCGCCAACATTCCCCAGACCAATCCCCAGCCACCACCTGCAACTCAACGTATTAAAAGAAACAGACAGACAGGGTGAACAGCACCACCCTCAAATAGGGGGGAGAAAAACAACAGCACACAGGAAAAAACACAATGAAACACTCAAATGAGTCAGGGTCATAACGTCCCCCAAGATCAAACATTTCACTGTTTGATACTTAAAACCCCACACGAGATAGCATATCAACTACAATATTATCCGTTCCTTTTATATAATGAATTTCAATGTTAAAATCTTGTAACCACAACGACCAGTGCATAAGACATTGATTGTTATTGCGCATACTGGATAAGGACACAAGAGGATTGTGGTCTGAATAAACTAAAACTGGTGTTGAGCTCGAACCAACGCACACTTCAAAATGTTGTAATGCTAGAAGCAATGCCAGGTCTTCTTTTTTGATTGTGCTGTAATTTACCTGATGTTTATTGAATTTCTTGGAAAAATAACAAACAGGATGATCAATACCCTGATTGTCCTTCTGCAAAAGAACAGCGCCTACACCATAAGCACTAGCACCTACCTCCAATTTAAAAGGATGTGTAAAATCAGGTGCAGCCAGCACAGGCACACTGCAAAGGAGTGCTTTGGCAGAATCAAATGAGTCCTGGCACACAGCAGTCGAGATGAATTGACTGGAAGGGCTTACCAAGCTAGTGAGTGGCGCAATTACACTAGCAAAATTTTTACAGAACCCACGGTAATATCTGCACATTCCCAGAAACTGGCGGAGTTGCCGCTGCATTTCTGGCACAGGGAGGTCCAAAATGGCTTGAACCTTGGCCGACAGCGGGCGCACCTGCCCCTGCCCTACTTGCTTTCCCAAGTATGTAACTACAGCCTTACCAAACTCACACTTAGCTAGATTCAAAGTCAAAGAAGCGCCCTTTAAGTAACTGAATATCTCTCGCAAAGTGTCTATATGCTCAGACCAGGTGGAGGAATAAGCCACAATGTTGTCTACATTCGCCTCAAAAGGACCATATTCATTAGTCTTTGGAAGGTGGCAGGAGCATTTCTCAACCCAAATGGCATAACGGTATACTGAAGGAAATGATCAGGAGTAACAAAAGCTGAGATCTCAGAGGCACAAAGTGAAAGGGGCACCTACCAATATCTCTTCAGTAGGTCTAGCTTAGTGACATATTTGGCTGACCCTACGTGATCTACACAATCATCCATACGTGGGAGAGGAAAAGAGTCTGGCTTAGTAACAGCATTCACTTTGCAGTGATCGGTACATTATTGGAGAGTTTGGTCAGATTTTGGGACCAAAAGCGAGGGTGAGCTCCACGGGCTGGAACTTGGCACAGCCAAGATATTTTCTAGGAGATACTCAACCTCCTTCTGCATTGCAGCCCACTTTACTGGGTTGATGCGATATGCGTGCTGTTTAATGGGCTTATGGTCACCAACATCTATGTCATGCTGCAAGACTGTAGTTTGAGTGGGTTTATCACCAAATAGCGATGCGTGGGAACGAATGAGATGGCAAATAGCACTTTTCGCCGACCCAGACAAGTAAGACAAATGTCCCTCCAGGTTTTCCAGAATTTTGGAATTCTCTAAGCGCGCACTTGGGATTAAAACAGGTGGTTCACGCAACCCGTCCTCCTCAGGACTATGAGACGGTGACACCACAGTCCCCACAGGAGAGACGCATGACACAGAGGACACAGACACATCGGAGTTATCACAAATAAAATATGGCTTCAGCATGTTGACATGACACACACAGGACTTTTTCTTCTTATCCGGCGTTCTGATTACATAGTCTGTGTCACTCAACCTCATAAGGACCACAAAACTTTGCCTGGAAACTGGATCCAACGACGGGTAACAAGACCAAAACATGGTCACCTGGTTGAAAATTGCCACAGAGTTTTCTTATCATATGTATGTTTCATTTTAGACTGTGCAGCTGAAAGGGAACTGCATGCTAACTCACAAGCAGTGTGCAACCTCTCCCTGAATGAACTCACATAGTCTTAAAATGCTGTGCGCGGGGCTGGGCCAGTCTGCAAGCCACCTCTCATACAGCAAATGCAGAAGGCCGGACACAGTGTGCCCAAAAACCAGCTCAGCTGGACTAAAACCAAGACACTCCTGTGTGGTTTCATGAATCGTAAACAGCAATAATGGCAGACCCTCAACCGACTCCATGTTTGACTCAACGCAATACCTACAAAGCGTGGCTTTTAACATCTGAATAAATGAGTTGAGATGAATAAATGAGTAAAAAAAAATTATTTAAAAAATGACAAAAAGACAAGTGCGGGTCAAAACGGTCTTGGATTAGTGTTGGATGATTTGTCCCGAGGCAACATGTGAGGTATGGTGGCTCTGGGGTGAAAAGTGAGTGAGTGGGAAGGCCACGAATGGTGAGGGGGGTGATTTTGAAAATGAATGGGAGTCTATGGGAAAAAAGGGATGAAAAAACGACAAAAACTGGAGAACGAGTGCGGGTACGGCTTAGCTGTATACAAACAACCCGATCGGGGTCAGACCAGATGGGTTACAGTTGGTTTGGGGTGGATATCTCGAAAACTGTGGGAGGAGAAGCGTCCCCAAATTTGGTGGAATAAGAAGAAAACTAAAGAATAACAATAGTCTGCTTGCAATGCTTCGCACTGCAAGCACACTAATAAAACTAAAGAATAACAGTCTGCAAGCATTGCAAGCACACTAAAAAGAATAAAATTATCGAAGTATACTTTTTGGTTACTTCCACTTCTTCATTTTATCTGATGTATGTGTTTGTTATGGTCTTTTTTTCCTTAATTCTGTGTTAGGCTCAGTTATATAAAAAGGATACCAGAAAATTAAAAACCTGGATACTCAAAGGGTAGGCTTCTTGTTCTGAAGCAAGCTGAGGGGAACACTCAGCTCTTCCCTGTTCCACATTATTTTATTTTGGAGAGAAGAGTCAGAAATCAGTTATTATTCCTACATTTGGACACATTTCATTCATACTGTCAGGGTTTGCAGGCAAAGGACCCAGGTGCAGACAATACAGGCAGTACGGAAAAAAACCACAGGCAAAATCAAAGTGAGAAAAACAGTCTGAGTCAGAAAACCAAAAAATCCAGTGGAAAACAGAACATCCAAAACGGCGAGCAAAAGAGTAATCAGGGACAGGAAGAATCAGTAACAAGCAGGAACAGAGCAGGTTTCCTTACAAAAGGCAAGCACAAAACAACTACAACACAGACTATCAGGCAAAGAACAAAGAAAACTGCAGGCTATATGTAGTTAGGCAGATGATGAGAGGACAAGGCACAGGTGTGTGGGAACAAGCTTCAGGTGATGGGCATGGCTGAGCAACAGGAGGGCGGGGAGGAAGGCAGGACAAGGAAACACAAGAACCTGTAAACAAAAACAAGACACACCCTCACAGACAGACAGGGAGAACCCAAGCAACTCAGGCCAAAGTACTGACACGTACAGTCTTCACTGTGGAGACAAATGGAAATTGATTCACACAGCAGTCTACCTCTGGCTCTAGGCTAATAACAATTTGAGGCCTCTCTATGGGGAAAAAAGGGAAAATTTCAGATTGTTGATGATGGGTGCACAGTGAGTGGTAGGGGTGCAACGGATTTGTGTCACGGATCGGATCATTTTTCGGATAAGCAAAAAAAAAAAAAGGGGGGCAAATATAACTTTGCTTTCCATTAATTACTTAAAGAACACCTTAACCAAGGAACTTTTGCTTTTGCGGTAGCCATGATTTCCATTGCGGTGTAGGAACCACCGGACTCACGAGTCCGTAATATTGCGACAGCTTCGACCGCGACGTAAATTCCGAGCGCTTGTTCTGCTGTTCTTCAGCTGTGTCCAAAATCACTCACTATTCACTATATAGTGCATATAGGCTATACACATTTTACACGTGATCGGTGGATTTAACTGCCAGCTAGCTAACGTTAGTTTCAACTAATTTGAACAGATGAAGCTGGGTGCTAGTTCTTTCATTAAGCTAGCTAGTGATAGCTAGATAGGTAGCGGTATTATCTAGCTAGCAGGTTAATGTCAGTAGCAACTGGCTAGTCACTTAGCTAGCTAGCTGGCACAGACACAAAGATGTTCATACAAATGTTCGAATAAACTTGCAAACATAAAACTATATCCAGAAAATTATTTATTGTATGACTGTGAATAGTGAGTGAGTGAACGAGTGAGCGATTTCAGACGCAGCCTTCGTCTTCGCAACACTTCTGCTAAGAAAGTTTGCTGATTTTTAAAATGGTGCTTTTATCTTTTCACTGCAACTTTGCGTCGAGATTTAGGGAATTATTACTTTAAAAAGTAACAGTGGCAGTAAAACTGTATTTCACACTATTATGGTTAAATTTTGCAATTAATCCGCGGTTCACATGCGTGCCGAACCGTGGGGGGTGATCCGTACGGATCAACTACGATCCGTTACACCACTAGTGAGTGGCAATATAAAAGGCAATTAATTGGTACTGATATAACAGCGATCAGAAGTGTGATACGCTGTAGCCTACTGATAGACCAATGGAAGCAACAGTACTGTATCATTTTTAGAAGGCAGAGAAGAACCCCATTCAATTAGAAAGTATCAAATTACATTAAAGCTATTCAATTAGAAAGGCCTAATCAATAATAAAGCAGCAGCAGAATTGCTAAGTGACACATGCATCAAGCACAACTACACAACCAAGACTCTCACAGACAACACAATAGCATGTTGTATAACACACAGGCCTGTAGTCAGTGCTACTAGCATTATTTTGCTATTCATTTACACGAGGAGAGCATGACTAATCAACGACAGCAGCAAATACAGACGTATAATCTAAAATCTGAGATTCATGTGAGGTCTATATAAAGTATTCAAAATATCTGATTCATCAATTGAAACTGAGGGGGCAGTTTCACCCGTGCACTAGTTTCAGGAGAATGTTGCTGTCGCAGTGTTGTGTTGGTCAGGACACAGGAGTCAGGTTTCCAGTTCAGAGCTTTATTGAGGGGTCATGAATGTGGATGCAGTGTGTGTGGGTTTCATAGGCAAAGAGGCAAACACAACACAACAATCTGTCCCCAAGAGTTTGGTGTCCCCAATTCTTCACCCCACAGGAACTGGTGCAGCACTGAGGCAAAGGAGGTCACCACAACTTTTCCAGATCTCTCCCACATCCAGGCAGACTTACTAGATACGGAATGCCTTCACCGCTGACCACCTAGCATTGTCAGAGCATTCCCATCCAGTAGCGAAGCACCAGCAGAGGTATGCGCACCTTCAAGGTCTCCCGCTGCAGTCCCGCAACTGTGTGTGGGCACTTCTGCTGACTGGGGCTCATTACACCCACCTGATCACCCCCATTGAGCCCATGCGCCTGAGCCTTCCAGGTGGCCCAGCAGCTGTCTGTACTGTCTGTACTGAGACCATTGTCAGGTCTAGGTACTGCATATGATACTTCTTGATCACATAGTTCCTTAAAAGGATGTGTTGCAAGGTTTTTTCTTCATTTGGATACATTTAGACAAATGTCCCCTTTACATATGGCACGTTTTTTAAATTGTAATTAATTTCTCATAACTTCTCTATGAACACCAATTTTTAAGGACATTTGCAGCAGCTTATCACCTGTACTAAAAATTTCAAACAGGTCTCTGTCCACAGGGATCTTTCCTGTTAGCCAAAAGACTGCTGTTAATTCAATAACCAAAGAAACTAATCTAGATGTAACTTTATTAAGAAACTTTAGATCTGTTTTGCACCTCCCTTTTTTGGTAAAATACTCGATAAAATATTTCAGATGTAAGTGCTATGTTTACACAATGGACCATAATATACCACTACAAATGCTTGAAAACAGTAGGACTATGTGAAATGGGTCCCACAGGGCTTGATTCTTAGCCCTTTACTGTTCTCACTGTACATGTTCCCATTTGGTGACATTATTCATAGTAATGGCATGTCCTCCCATAGTTTTGTGCCATAGATCATGTGCTACTTTACTGTATGAAAGGTACTACTGTATATAAATTGAAAATAAATTGAAAATAATTCTAAAGCTAGCACTGAAAGTCATATTAAACATGAAATTATTAAACTTTACAATTTCCCCTCAACTGCACTGTTACAGGATCTTCTCTAACTTAAACAACTCTCAAAATAAAGTGCTATGCAATTGGAAAAAAGTACAAATAACAACTAGAGGTCGCAAGCTACCTCAAATGCTTCCAAGCACCAAAGGTGTAAAAAGATACCAAACAATTAAACAGTTTTTTTTTCTGCACAGCATGATTCCATAATTACATTAACACCTTCAGTGCTTTCAAAACAAATTAAACAGCACAATTCAATGACACACATTCGTTTATTCACAGCTATGTTTTGTTTTGAAGTTACACAAATTTAAATGTTGTGTATTAATAATCATCTTGTTGCAATACCAAGTTACGTGAAAATTCTACATAAGGAGGACTGTTGTTACATGACACACAGACTACTTCCTTTCAATGCATATTACCATATTAAATGAGGTGCGCTTTCTTTTAAAGTTTGAGAAGTAGAATATTAGCAAGCTATCTAGCAACGCTTTCATATACTAAACTACACTACAGAAGGCACGCCGGTTAGAGTGAATAAAGCAAAAAGAGTGCAACAACCTGCTTACCATATCAGGTTATTCAATATTAGCTTACGTAGACTCTTCACTCTGAACAAGTCGCTCCTTCGATAATGCATGCGCTCCTTTCTTTAAATACGTTCTTCCATAACAAGCGCGCTTCGGTTTTGCAAAAGTAATTCATGAATGTACTCACAATCTTAGCAAACCAGCCAACAGACTTTGATATTAAACTACATTATGAAACATTTTGATTGCAGTGAATAACGGAAGAACCTTTAGAAACATAACATCACGTGCAGCCTATTTAAAACGATAGTGGCAAGGTGACCTTCAAAATGTTCTAATGTAGTGTTTCTGCTTTTTCCAACAATAAACGGAATTTAACAAAATATCAGCTGCAGCTGAATTAAGGGTATTTAATTTCAGTGATGAGTAGCAAACTAGATTCGGTTCAACTACGTTTTAATCTACATGTACAACGCGCATTCTTTGAAAGTAACAGTCATAAGAAGATTCGTTCGAACAGACGTAAACAAAAATAATTCATGAATGTACTTACAGCGAAGGGCAAGAGCACTCACCCCAGCCGGCCTCGAACCCGGGTCTCCGGGGTAGCAGACATGCGACTTTGAGCGCAACGCCAAAGACACAGGCTCGTTCATATGGCATGCAGAGCGCATACTCAACCGTAGTGACGGCACTCTGTCACAGTATTCACAATGCTAGCAAATCAGTAAACACCCTCTTATATTAAACTACATCATGAAACATTTTCATTGCAGTGAATAACGCAAGAAACTTTGGAAACATAGTATCTTGCTTAGCCTATGTAATTCAACCGTACTGGCAAAGTGCCAGAGTGATGAACGGAATCTAGCTTGCTACTCAACTAAGTTTTAATGTACAGATACAACACGCATTATTTTATAGTGACAGTCATAACAAGATTCGTTCAAACAGACCTAAACAAGCGCGCTTCGGTTTTACAAAAGTAGCGGGGACACCATTCGTGTAGGGCTGTTAAAACGCTACAGGACGAATATTGAAAAGAACGTAATCGTTCGTTAAGCTAGCTAGCCAGTTAAGTTTGAGATGTAAATTCTAAGTACACACGAATGTAAAATATTAGCCCGCTGGCGATGTTAAAACGCTACACGATGATACAAGATACAACACGAATTATTTGAAAGTAACAGTCATAAGATTCGCTCGAATAGACCTAAACAAGCGCGCTGTGGTTTTACCAAATTAGCTAGGCAGCAACCTAGCTTCCACACCTTTCGCTAAGAGATATTAAAACGCCACACGAGTATTGAAAAGAACAACGTAATCATTCATAAAGTACATGGACATTCACTTACCTAGCTCGCTAGATGACATTTCTTTCATTTCACCGTCCTACCAAGATACAGTAGTTAAAAGAATGTAATCGTTTATACATTAGTTAGCTAGCAAGGTAGCGCAATGAGTCGGCGAAAACGCTACGCGAGTATTGAAAAGAACAATGAAATCGTTCGTAAAGTGAGGCACATCAACTTAGCTAGCTCGCTAGGTGGGCACAAAATGGTAATACAATGACGAGATGATTGCAGACACAAAGATGACAACATATTCACCGTCCTGCCAAGGTACAGTAGCTACCTGGCCAGCGCAGAGACGCTCCGCGATATTAAGAATCACTACGCATATTGAGGAGAAGAATGTAATCGTTTGTACAGTCCATGGACGTTACCTTAATAAGTACTTTTCTCAGAGAAGACCGAACATGAGAATCGTAGCATAGTAATTAATCTTTTATGCGGTGCCTGTATTCGTGCTCCGCCATCTTGTATCTGCCGAGTCTAGAATGAGTGTCCTTTTCAAAGCACGGCAGCGCCCTTCTCGTGGAAGACTGCAGTACTGCAACTATTTCCATAGACTCCAATTCAATTTTGAGATCATATTTTATAGAATTTCTTTAGAGGGGGGCTTCGCCCTCCACATCTGCAAACTTTATGACAGAATTCCATACACATATGCCACAAACCTACCAGGTTTGGTGTGAATAGCTCCTACCGTTTTAGAGTTATAGCTGTGGGAAAAATCTGTTTTCATCATTTTATTGCACAGGTACACTTTTGATCCAGGTAACTTCCAAATTATAGCAGATATCCATAAACCCCATGCACCCTGATTAATAGACCCCTTGGGATACATCCAGGACCATATTTCACACTCCCTAGACTTACGACCCCCCCCCCCCAAATGGTATATTTGGGGTGTTTTACAAGTTATACAAGTTCATGTCATAACAGACATGCATACCAAATTTGGTGTAAATCGGACTTATATTTCTACGTTTGGCCTGCCAGAAAAACAGAAGGTAAAAAAAAAAAAAAAGAATAAAAACAATATGCTTCCCAGCCCTGTGGGCTTGGAAGCATGAAAACAGAACGAAAATAATGCTTCCCAGCCCTGTGGGCTTGGAAGCATAATTAACTGAAAATGAGTTGTTGTACACACTCAACTTTATCTGAAATATTTTACTTTATTAAACAAAAGCAGGTGCAACATATTTATTCAACCAAACAAATGTCAGCCCCACCATTGCAACATCGTGACAAATGTGGCTGCTAGGTTGGCAGCAGTATGAGATCCTGGCATTTCTTGACAGTGTAGGAGTACTTGTTGCTGCCTGAAATCTTTGTCCACCCAGTGAACAGTCAGGCTCAACACTGACATCAAGCTTACGTCAGATGTCCAAATATCAAGTAGTAAAACTGATTGCTGCTTTGGGATCGGCTTGTAGCCGGCTCCGCGTGTGACATGCTACGAGATTAAACAACTCCGGTAACACGTCTGAAAAGTAACGCCTACTCGGTATTGTGTATTTTCGGCTGAGGTAATTTATGAGATTTCTGAAGCCTCTATCCTCAACTATGGAGAACGGCTGATCATCTAGGGCCATGAATTCCATAATTTTCCTTGTAATTGTTTTGGTCTTTTCACTACTCATGCCAATGAAAGATAGGAGAGGCTGCTGGCTTGTGGCTGGCTCTGACCTCTGGCTAGCTTTAGCCGCTTTCGCTTTTTTAGCTTCTTCTAACTGGGCATATTCAGCTGGGTGATGGTGTTTCAAGTGTCTAATTTGATTTGTCGTTCCGAAGGTTTTTGTGGTGGTTCCCCCACGGTTAACTTTGGCCTTACACGTATTACAAATTGCGAGTTTTGTGTATTCTTCACACACAGTGAAGAACTTTCATACTAACGACATGTTGGCATGTAGCTGTGGTTGTGCGTGCGACTGTGCGTATGACGTGAGGGTGCGTAAAACGGATCGGCTTGGAGTCGGAAATAGGCGAGACTGACCGGCTGGTCTCCGGTCTGGGCCGAGCACGCTGAAAATCGGCCGATTCCGGTCCCTGGCCGGTCGATAGGTGCATCTCTACTGAAAATGGAGTTCTACTGAAAATCAATGTCACCAATTCAATGTCAACAATTAACTGTTGATTCTCATATTCCAATGGTAAAGCATTTGACACCAGGGTGGCAGTGTGGTATAGTTTTTAACCAAAATGTTAGCAATTTGATTCCCTGTGGGGGCACTGTTGTTGTACCCTTGGGAAAGGTACTTAACCCACAATTGCCTCAAATTTCCAGTGGAAAATGGATAACACTGTAAAAATAACCAATGTAAGTAGGTCCAGATAAAAGTGTCTGCTAAATACCAATAATGTAATGTAAGGTAACACAATCAATGGTAAAGCATACTTCCTAGTTTATGCATAGATGATACCCCTCTCTTCCATTTCATGTTTCAGGGCCAACATGCAACTTCCTATACTGGGCTGGTGAGACATCTGTGCAGTAACCAGAAAGGCCTCAGTTATTATTATATGTTATTTAAAGCTCTTTATATTGATAGCTGTACTATGCAGATATTTATGCATAATCTGTTTTGTATATGTGGCCTCTTATGTCAAAGAGTACTGTTAATGCTGTCTAGAGGTATACTTGACTACACCACTCCCATCAGTGGATGGGAGAACCCTGCACCGTATAAACAGGCTTGAAACCTTCCCCGCACAAGCTCACCAGTACAGAACTGGACAGAGTACTCAGACTGATGTACAAACTATGTATTTTATTATGGAAGTTAAAAAACCTAAATACAAACAGGAGATTCATAAAAATTCATAAAAAAGGACAATATGGAGTGCAGATACTAACATGGTCACAAATCAAGGCATGTACAACATAATCAAAGTCCAGATTAGTACAAGAGGCAGAACAAGTATTCAAAGGTATGTCTAGGGGAATCCTCCTTTCACAAAGACAATGGACTCGCACACTGTGCTCCCCCTTCACACAACACACACTAGTTTGTGGTACACTTCCCCAAAGTAAACAAACACAAAAAAAAACAAAAGACTCAGTGATCACAAATTCAAAAGATTGTCCAAAAGAAAAACAAAAGCATACATCACCACTCTAGATGTCACCACAACAGAGGGGGGGCAGGGTGTGACTTGCCCAATAGGGATGGATCCAACTAGTACACCCCGGAAGATACTTAATTGCACTCCACCCGTTATATTGCACTCCACCCGTAGAAACGAAAACAGTAAAAATTGTCAGTTTCCACAACACTATATTTTACCAATATACACACTGATTGCACTGCAGTAGAATATTGCACTGGCCCTTATTGCACTACCCCCCCCGAAGAATAGTTAACAACATACAATCATACACCAGTACAATTACACAGTAACACACAAGCAAGAATACACCGCAATTCAGTATTGCACTTGTCGCACTATTGCACCACCGCCTAAAGATGTCAGGATACTACAGCCATACACTGCAAGGGTTGGCACGCAGCACCAATTACGCACTAGATTTAAGTATTGCACTGGGCCCGCTATTGCACACAAACTTTGCTACTATAGGCTAATTAATTTGATGTATTGCAATAAATCCGTTAAAACATTTTGTATGCTCAGCAGAATACACAGTTAAAAACAAACACTTGTGGAATCCATGCACAATGATCGTCTTGTGGAATAAAAATCCTAAAAACTAATTCTAAAGAGGGAAAAACCATGGTTATTGTTCCCGCTGCAGCCAATTGTGGCTGTGCCCCGCTGTCTCCGCCAGTTACCTAAAGAGTGTGAATCAACAGTTGTAGCCCATTAGCGTACAATTGCTAAACCTACATGCAACTAGGGATGTCACGAGTACAGATACTTCGGTACCAAGTCGATGCCAAAATTCTGAAAACATGATGGTACTCGTTTTTCTACAGTAGGGTACACCGGGGATGGTTGTAACAAAGGGATGATTGTAACAGCATCACTTTCACCAATAAGGGATGACCTAAGAATCATGTGATCAATTTCATTTATGACCACTTCCTTCCTGATCTTGCATGTGAAATTGTTAAGCTGTGTTAAGTAGTATGCAGATTTTACAGCAAAAACACTGGTTTTCAGGTAAGAAAGTAATTTTTTTGACCAAGTCTATATTTTGATTAGTACTGATACTGTTAAAGTTAGAGTTATGTAACTTGTATTATATTAAAGAGTAGTCTCTCGGGTATAATGTGAGCCATTTCATCAATGCTGATTTCAAACCACCATGCTGCTACAGCTAGCTAAACAATGGCTGACAGGGGTGGGGATGGTTGTAACACCTTTTAAAAAAGTGTTACAACTAACCCTGTAATGACAATTGAACACATTTTCCCTATCCTACTCCTTTTTTCAGCAGGGGGTGAGAAAAACTGATAGGAGTGTGCCTGCACACATACTTAAATCTGCATCCGATGAGGTGAGGAAGGGAAAGACAGCAAGGTCCGTCGCGAAAGAATATTCTATCTGCCATGTGACATTGAGCAGATACTGCAAGAAATTAGAAAACCTGAGAGAACAAGGATCAAAGGAGCTGCCTAGTGTGGGCTATCACAGCAGTCAAAAAGTCTTCAATGCGCAACAAGAGGAGGTGTTGACTGCTTACTTGACTAAGGCAGCAGACTAGTATTTTGGACTCACTCCACGTGAGGTAGGCCTACTGAGCATCTAACAGGTGCAGATTAGCATGTTAGACCTAAGTAGGAATTGGTTACTAGTATGTGTATCAGTTCTTTGTGTGTATGTATTCAGGTACTATTTTTATTTTTATTAATAAATTTAATTCTAAATGAATTTAGTATTTTTTTTTCTTTTAGGTCAGGAAGTTTGCATACCAACTTACAGTGGAGTACAACATCAAACACCCCCAGTCATTGGATGAGAACATGGCAGGTCCTGATTGGTTCTCAGGCTTCATGAAAAGGCATCCTAACTTGTCCATGAGAAGCCTGGAGGCAACTAGCTTGGACCATCAAGCTTTAACCATACAAATGTGGAGGCATTTTTCAAGAAGCTTGGGGATGTTATTGAGAGGTATAGCTTTGATGGATGCAATATATGGAATATGGACAAGACTGGTGTTACCACCGTCCAGACACCTAACCAGGTAGTTGCACACCATGGAGTGAAGCTGGTTGGATCAATGACTTCTGCTGAGAGAGGTGCCTTAGTTTTAGTTGCCTGTGCAGTGCAAGCACTGGGAAATTTCATCCCACCTTTCTTCGTTTTCCCACGCAAGAAGTACAAGGATTTCTTCGTGCACCTTGGACCACCTGGTAGTGCTGGGAGTGGTAATAGTTCAGGCTGGATGCAAGAAAATGATTTTCTCTTGTTCCTGGAGCACTTTGCCAAGCATACTAGGGTCAGTCCAGAGAAGGTGTTACTCCTGCTTGACAACCACAGCTCACACATTTCAGTGAAAGCAGTTAATTACTGCAAGGAAAATGGAATCATGCTACTCTCTCTACCCCCACATTGCTCACACAAACTTCAACCCCTAGATCGAAGTGTCTATGGTCCATTGAAGAAGATGGTGAACTCAGCTGGGGATGCCTGGATGAGGACAAATCCCGGCAAGACGATGACCATTTATGACGTGCCATGTCTGGTGAGGAAAGCTCTGCCAACAGCTGCATCACCCAGCAACATACAGGCTGGATTCAGATCCACAGGCATTTGGCCATTTAACCCAGATGTTTTTCAGAGGCATGACTTTGCACCTTCCCAAATGACTGACCGTCCAGACCCAGCTTCAATGGCTTCGGCAGCTTCCCAGCAAAACTCCTCTGCAGCCACCACAGCCTCCACCCAGCCTCAGACATCCTCTGCAGACACAGCAGCCTCCACCCTGCCTCAGACATCTTCTGCTGACACAGCAGCCTCCACCCTGCCTCAGACATCATCTGCAGACACAGCAGCCTCCACCCTGCCTCAGGCGTCTTCTGCAGCCTCCTCCTCTGCTCCTGCTGAGTCCTCAACTAAAGTGTTCAGTCCCTCTACTCTAAGACCATTTCCCAAAGCAGGACCAAGAAAGACCACAGGTACCACAAAGAGGAGGAGACAGTCAGACATCTATACACATACACCAGTTAAGCAAGGCTTGGAGGAAGAGGAGGAACAGTAAAAAGAATGCAAAAAAAGGCAATTTTTGGAAAGAGGCAAAGCAAACAAAATTATGCAGAGAGAAAGCCAGCCAAAAAGAGATCCAAGAATGACAAGGATGAGGATTCAGATACTTAAGAAGATTTCTGCATCGAGTGCATGGAGCCCTTTGGAAATTCCAAAACCAAGGAAAAGTGGATCAAATGTGTAAATTGCAAGTTCTGGGCCCACGAAGACTGCACCCCTGGCAGACCTACATACATCTGTCACCACTGCGACTCTGATTAAATGGATAACACAAACACACACACTTTTTTGTTCACTGCATAACTGATGTTCTCAAAGAAATCTCTTCTAAAGTTAAAAGCATCAGCACAACTGTCAAGGGCAAATACAACCACAATGACACTGTTCTTCGTTAAGCCTAGTAGCCTACATATGTTCTAGAAGAAAGTTCCTCTAAAGTTTTAAAAGTAGGCCTATCAGCAACAGCTCATTATTGTGGATTACAGTCATTGTTAGTGATTTAAAAGTCAGTGGTGAGTTTTTTGTTCTTGGTGAACCACAGGAAGATGTTGAAGTGTTGGCATATGCACAACTGATTTAGATGCATATTTCGTGGTGTGTTCTAAACAATAACGTTTAAAACACAGACCTCACAAAGGCTGTTATGTATCATGAGCATTTAACGTAATTTAAATCGATAAATGCCATCCTTGTTAATTAATCTCACGTTGTAGCTTTCTCAAGCACACAAACTACAATCTGCTGTGTTTCGTGAGCATAATGATTTATTCTAATTACGCGATTGGTGTCGATTATTCTGTGAATTATTTGTTTTATTGTTAATCAAGGAGAATAAAGGGGAACAGGTTGAAAGTAATGATAGATTTAAGGGTAATGTTCGGGCTTCCCCCGTTTCCAGCTCACCCGCCGCCACTGGTTCCATACGACGTTTGCAATAACTAAACGCTAAAGGCTACCGTGTTTAGGCTAACGTAATGTAACCATAGCTAGTAGTAGGCTACTGTCCTTACCGTTCAGTCTGTCATCAAAATATAACGTTAGCGTTTTAAATAAATATTTCCGGACTAATGATCTGTCACCATGTCAGTAAATTTAAACTACTGCTTGCACTCTGAGTATATAGAGGTGTGTAGGTGTTCGTACATTGTGTGCAGTCTTTGAGCTACACGTGATAACTGAAATCTCAATTTTCCTTTCACAGTATCAACCAGAGGAGGATGTCAACCAGGAGAGGCAAGAGCAAAGTCAACAAACACATACACAGCCAACCATATCAGAAGCTTTTCAGAGACACATATTACATTATATTATTATATATAGGCCTACTTATTATTTCCATATTTTTTTCATGTCTTGGCCAGGTACTGCAATTGAAATGCTGTGCCATCATAAAGAGTTGATTGTTTGTAATTAAGCACAGTATTGTTTGCTTTAAATACTTGAAGGCTACACGCCACTTTTTTTGTATTGTTCAAATGTTTTTAATAAAGGAGTGTATGTTTAAGTACATGGGATTTATTGTTTTGTGTTTTCTACCGTGGTATCGCATTGGGTAACAAGAATCGTGGAATTTCACTGGTATTGGTATCGACACACTAAACATTTCCCTCCGTCGCCAGTGTCCGTTTCCCGTCCAAGACCTCAACTTAGCAGCCAGCTCGTCACTCGTACGACTACTGAGGGAATTTCAACACCAGATCTGAGTACTGAAAATAGGTTGTTAGTGAGTGGCAACTAACTTCAGCACTAAAAATTCGGCACGCGTGTACCGCGAGAAAATGACAAAACTACACTTTTAGAAATAGACTGAATATCTAAAAAGACGTTACCTTCTATGCAATGTTCGGTTTCAAAATAGCTTCTGATAGCCGCTACGATGGAGCTGCAACGCTCACTTCACAACCAGCAATACTTCTGTCGGCTATTCAGACTCTAGAATTGAGGCAGGGCGAAACTGCTTCTCCGTAGAAGGAGGCTGTGCATAAGCCCAGATAGCATAACTAATTGTTACATTCACCATATAAGTCTACAGTTTAATTTTTATTCACATACCGTGCTAAGAGCTGAAGACTACTAGCCATAGGAGAGGTTTACAAACGCGATGTGCCAAAGATCTCGCGATAACCATCAGCCTAGTGCGACGCTCTTAAATAACTTGCCCTCATCAGCCCTAACCCAGTCAGAACACCCCAGGGCCCTAAGGTCCTACCCGTTACATTTACACATACTTTTCTTACAGAAACCATACATATAACCATTAATATTTATATTTATATTTATTCATGCATGTATTCCCAATATATTCACATAAACATGAAATACAGTTTTATATTAGAATACTACATATATAGAATACTACATTCTAAGAAATCCATGTTATAGATATTTGTAATATATCTATATATTTCTGATGTGTTTGAAATGAAAAAAATGAAATCTTCAAGAGCTGTGCTGCAGTACTGTGCAATACAAAAGGATCATACCTCTTATTAAAATTGGAGCTTGGTGTATGTGGTTGAGACACGAACCTATCCAAACGAATGTGAACTTATTGGTATAAATGGTACTCATGGGCATGTGCTGCTTCTTTGTCTTTGGGGGTGGGGCCCACCCTACTCTTGCAAAGCAATATGGCATGCAAACCTATAGCATGTCATGAATATTGATATGACTCGGGCGGTACCTCTGGCTCAGAGCACCCATTAGATACTGTAACTTGCATGTTTTGGCCAAACAAGATGTTACTTCACTGTTTCTTGCCCTCAAGGCATGGTTGCCTCTTGGCCACTTACAGACATTGACAGTAAATTGTTGTTCTGTGGAGATTGCTGTAGAGCACATATGTAGTTATCTGAATGGGTTAACAGTGCACTGTGTTACATTAGGGCATATTGTCAAAGGTGGATTGCAACCTGACCAATAGGAACAATGAATGGATCAAAACAATCCATTTTACAATAATAGTTTGCATTTTTGTCAACCACATATATGCTGTTCTGTATAGCCTGTGTTTCTTTTCTGTATTGTGTATTGCAATGCATAGTGATACATTAAATTGTTTTATATTGCTTCCTGTAATCCTGAGTATTTTCCCAAGTCACTTAGCTTGGAGATCATGTATTGTCAAGGAGAATACATAAATACATCTGCTAAAATACAAAGAAACTGAACCGTAGGGCTTTGGTTAATGTGGTCCAGAAAATAAAATTTCTGGAGATCTGCATGATATATAGGCTGCTTATAGGGAAAAACAGCTACACGACAAATTATGTAACCATGCAGTTTGAACAGGCTTATATACACTCACCGGCCACTTTATTAGGCACACCTGTCCAACTGCTCGTTAACGCAAATTCCTAATCAGCCAATCACATGGCAGCAACTCAATGCATTTAGGCATGTAGACATGGTCAAGACAATCTGCTGCAGTTCAAACCGAGCATCAGAATGGGGAAGAAAGGTGATTTAAGTGACTTTGAACGTGGCATGGTTGTTGGTGCCAGACGGGCTGGTCTGAGTATTTCAGAAACTACTGATCTACTGGGATTTTCACGCACAACCATCTCTAGGGTTTACAGAGAATAGTCCGAAAAAGAGAAAATATCCAGTGAGCGGCAGTTCTGTGGGCGAAAATGCCTTGTTGATGCCAGAGGTCAGAGGAGAATGGCCAGACTGGTTCAAGCTGATAGAAAGGCAACAGTAACTCAAATAACCACTCGTTACAACCAAGGTATGCAGAAGAGCATCTCTGAACGCACAACACGTCGAACCTTGAGGCAGATGGGCTACAGCAGCAGAAGACCACACCGGGTGCCACTCCTGTCAGCTAAGAACAGGAAACTGAGGCTACAATTCGCACAGGCTCACCGAAATTGGACAATAGAAGATTGGAAAAACGTTGCCTGGTCTGATGAGTCTCGATTTCTGCTGCGACATTCGGATGGTAGGGTCAGAATTTGGCGTCAACAACATGAAAGCATGGATCCATCCTGCCTTGTATCAACGGTTCAGGCTGGTGGTGGTGGTGTAATGGTGTGGGGGATATTTTCTTGGCACTCTTTGGGCCCCTTAGTACCAATTGAGCATCGTTGCAACGCCACAGCCTACCTGAGTATTGTTGCTGACCATGTCCATCCCTTTATGACCACAGTGTACCCATCTTCTGATGGCTACTTCCAGCAGGATAACGCGCCATGTCATAAAGCTCGAATCATCTCAGACTGGTTTCTTGAACATGACAATGAGTTCACTGTACTCAAATGGCCTCCACAGTCACCAGATCTCAATCCAATAGAGCACCTTTGGGATGTGGTGGAACGGGAGATTCGCATCATGGATGTGCAGCCGACAAATCTGCAGCAACTGCGTGATGCTATCATGTCAATATGGACCAAACTCTCTGAGGAATGTTTCCAGTACCTTGTTGAATCTATGCCACGAAGGATTAAGGCAGTTCTGAAGGCAAAAGGGGGTCCAACCCGGTACTAGCAAGGTGTACCTAATAAAGTGGCCAGTGAGTGTAGAAGTTAATACAATTGGGTAAGATAGTGTAAGCTTGTGGTTCTGTACATTGAGCAACCTATTTTTTTCTAGATTTTCTAGATGAGAGTCAGGACAGAAATAAGAAAAAGGCTATAGCAGCAATTCAGTTTGCCCTATTACCAATTTAGAAAATGTAGTTTTTCTTACAAAGAGAAATAATGTTGTTGCTTACTTAATAGACAGCTGAGGACTTGTGGATCCTAGAGCAGAGCAGCAGAAGTTAACTTTAGCTGGAGCTAGATGTGACGGTCGAGGTGCGACCGCACATATCTAGTGTCTTGTCTGCATAAAGTGACGAACTTTTACACGCACAAACCCAAACACAGACTTTTATGCGGACATGCGCACATAAGAAAATGCATACGGACTAGCACACAAACACTAATATGCACTTTTGAAATAAAGACGTAAAAGATCATTTTGTTATGCTTTAAACATTTATTTTGTACTTGAGTTGGCGCGCAAGCTTGGGTCTAAAGTGATGTTTATGTAGCATAAAATGTTACCGGCAATTTGCATGAAGTTTTCGTTGTGCTCCTGTTGCTGGTGTGAGTCAGTCCGGCAGCAAAAGGGTGCCGCCGGGGAATAAAGGAATGTTTATTTGGTTCCGGCCGGAATTGGCCAGGTACATTCCTGTAGTGGCAGTGGGGATGGCGGAGATGGCCTTGATCAAGCTGTTTCTGTGTGTTGTATCTTTTCACATGCCTAGGAAATGTATGATTTTGATTGTTTTTCTTAAATCTGCTGTTTTGCATATTTAGGAACATTATGCTTTTGTCTCAGAGTCTGTCTTGTGATGTACATGTTAATTGATTGTTATGTGTTTACCTATGTTTGTGAATGGTGCTGGTCACCTGAGTATATGTACACCTGTCTTGCTTTGTGTCTTCAGTCTTTTGTCAGATAGTGTGTGTGTATGGTGACTCTGTGCTTTGTACTGTAGCTTTGCTGTGTATTGTCCTCTGCTATTAGAGGCTTAGCAGATTTTTGAGAGAATTTACATTTTGTCTAGTTGGTATTTTGATAGTATTTTTGAACTTTTTTTTTCCCTATATTGAATCACCTCTGCACAGGGATTTTTGTATGCTTGGTCTTTGCAAGCCGTATTAAATTATTTTTGTACTGTAACTCTGCCTCTGAATTTTTGGCCATACCTACTCACAGATGGTAATTTTTGCTCGGTTCCATCACACTAGAAAAGTCAGCGAGATCAGACATGTTTCATCTCCAGCCCTGTCAGTGATGAGCTGTTCTGAGTAGAACATCCACCTCCTCCTACACAAAGGAAATTCTACCCCTTAGATAGCAACATCATGTGGAAGACCAAGGAGATCACATCTATTCTGGAATATCTTGTAGTCAACCTGCAGGTATCCTAGAGACAAGATGCTTTTTTTTTTATTGCTGAAGTGCTGAGCAATAGGGGACTTTTTGTCTTTGTTGTGGATGGAGCTATTGTGTTCACAGAATCTTGTTTTTATTTCACATTTCATGAAAAAGATTATATTGGCACCTTAAAACAAATCACAAATTTAGTGGTAATTGCAATTCTAATATCTATCAACAAAATCTATCCTGTGTGTGGGTGTTGAATATTCAGCTTTGGGATCACTGCATAAAATGTGCCTGTGTCTATTTACATTTTCTTTTATAGCACTTGAGATTGGCATGATAATTTGTTTTGAACTACTCTGCATGTTTAAGATAATGACCACAGATCAGTAATTTGAGCTGTCTCCACCTAAAACAAAAATAATTATGGGTAGTTGGATGTAAAAACATGCCAAGTGCCAAATTACACAAAATTTAATTAGACAACACTGAGTTTGTTCTGTTTGTGTGAAGTAATAAGGTCTAAATTGTTTAGTGTAATGTTAACTTTAATGTCAGGCCCATTTTGCCTTTTTGATTCTTATTGTCTTATTTTTCCATTCATGTCAACACTTGTACCAAATTGAAAAAACATGTGAAGTGTCAGTTAATGTGCTCAAAGTTGAGATTCATTGTTACAGCATGTGACATGCTATAACAGTCTGAGGCAGAGATGGACAAAAATACAACATAATGTATTTTAACACAAAATGCAAATAACCTTACAGTAAATGTATCAAAATTAACTAAAAAATACTGGCATGAAAAATGGCTCCAAATAAAATACAGTATTTTGTACTGTGGAAAATACAAAAATACATTTCCCAGGAAGCACCAAATGTACATTTCTACTTAATTTTATTGAGAGTAGACTTCAACTTTTCTGGTCAATAACTCTCAGTTCATCTCAAAGGGAAGAATCAAGTCAGGCTGTACCAAGTGGTGTTCTAGAGGAGCAACAGTTATTTAGCTAGCTAGAGATGATGGCAGTTTTGCTTATTTAAAGTGATTAATTTATGTAGCTATCAGATAACAAAACAAGTACTGAGCTTATGAAATGCTTAATGTCATGCTGTGATTCTTACAATTGCTTTATTTTGACAATGTAGAAAATCAATATTAACTTCCTAGCTAGCTGCACCTCCAAACTGGATAGATCTACAGCCTTGCTCGCAACCACTAAAATACCTCACAACAGAGAGCGCTGACCCCCTGAGAGAAGTACAGTATTTCTGGTTCAAAAAAGGCAAGTAGATAAACAAATCACATTACTGGATTGCAAAACACAAGTGGATGAACCTATTAGATGAACAGAGATGCAGAGAGAGGGGAAAATGAATATGTCAGCACAGAAAGTCTTACCTGTGTTTACTTGAACTTGAAAGAGACATTATAGGAAAATGAGAGGTCTGTCAAAGGCGGGAGGAGACCAGGAAGTAATAAACAAAAAATAACTCTCTCTGAGGTATCATGATACAAATTAAATCAAGATTTTTTTCAATCCCATCAAATACAATTGGCAAAATATACAAATAAATTTCAGATATGGTTTTCAAATACATGTATTAGAAATGCTACCCATCCCTGGTCTGAGGAAAACATAAACCAATGATTATGATGTAGGGATTCTCATAAATTATCTTCCAAGAATATATGAAAATAAGAACATGTGGTCAGGTAAGACATATGGTTATATTTGCACAGTAGTGAATGCTTAAGAGGAATGTTTGAAATAAATATATACAGTAACATAGTTTTGTACAGAGAGTGTGATTAAGTATATATGTTAAAACATTAATCCTGTAAACTGGCATTACATATACATTCTAACAATTGCCTCACTAAAAACCCAGTGGTAAAAAGGGTAACATGTAGGCCTAAAAATTGTGACCTATGTAAATTGCTCTGGATTAGAGTATCTGCTAAACGACAATAATGTAATGTAATATTTTACCTAGAAATCTTAACTACCTATAAGCATTGCTTTTGTGGAACCTGTGAAAAGAAGAAACTGGCAATGATGAGAGCTACACATGATTTTATTTTAAACACAAAATAGAGTATATCATGCCATAACTTTCTGGTGGTCATGTTCCATCCTTTTCTTTAAATTGATCGAGTTATATGTAATAACCCTTGCAAATTTATGCAGAGACCACAGAGATAAAAACTGTGAGAAACAGGTGACAGGTCTGAAAGATTTATCGGGGCCATCTAATTTTTCAGTACTGCCACAAGGTGGAGGCCTTACACCATATAACTAATGCTAAATACCTTCCAATAGCTTGTTTGCCTATGACGTCGCGTCACTGCGTTGCTGTTGCGCGAAATGCAGATGGTGGGGAGAAAGTGATTTTCTACATAGGAAGCACTATCACAAGCTCTCAAAATACCTACGGTTTGCGTCGTTTACGGGTGCTCAACTCGATCACACCGAGAAAGCACGAGGAGCTTTTATCGAGTACCAAAAGTAGTTGTTCATAAGGGGGGAAATGCAAGAATTTGACCGAAAAACGCCGGCAAAAATGGCTTGCGAACCTTCGTCTGCGGTCGAGAGGAGCGGAGTCGGATAATGCTCGTGTGTGTAGTGAGCACTTCGTTAAAGGTAACGTAACTTACGTGGCCATGTTTATGTAGCTGTTTCTTTACGTTGTAACGTTAAAGTTATTGTTTTTCTTTGCTTTGTTGGAGTTTGTACCCCTGTAATTGAACAACAATACGTAGCAACGATAACTAACGCTAGCTAACTACAAAGTGTTTTGCAGGGTGCAACCTTATTGCTACAAGCGATTGCGGTTTTGTTGTTCTCTTTAGGCTGCCGTAGTGCTTTAAACGACGTTGAGTCTGTAGACTGGGCTCCTACAGTTAACCTCGGCTATCAGAAAGGTAAGCCCATGTCAGAGGCATCGCGTCTACGAGAGGAGAGGATGAAGTCCAGAGACGATCAGCAAAGACGCACAGAAGGTGCAGAGGCCTTGCTGGATCTCCGAGTGAGCTGAGAACCCCGAGCCAGATGACATCACTGAGATGTTACATGATCGAAAAGGTAAATGATTTGTATTAGTAAGTGTAGCCAGTATCTTAGATTATTGTTGGATAGGGCAGACGTGATTCTGACAACAAATGTACGTAAACTTTGAATTAGGTTTACGTAATGTAGATAACTAAGTTCTCAATGAACTCATCTGGTTAAGTAAGAGTATAACAATGAGAATCTGCAAATAAATTGGACCAGATAACTTAAATCTTTGTAAGAATGTTGACAACTAAGAAGGTAAGTAGACAACAACAATTCACATCATAAATAATTTGGAGAGTAATTTGAGTAACTAATTCCTCTCCCTACTGCCATATATTGTATGCAGATGCAGGATGCCAGACAGACCTAACCAAGGATGACATTGAGAGGATGGAGGATGTTCTGAAGCAAACCACAACAGAGCTGGGTGATCTTCAAACTAAAGCAGTGTTTCTCAATCCTACACCTGGAGGCCCCCTGACCTGCATATCTTCTATCTAGCCTTGCTCCGAACACACCTGATTGAAATTAGTTGATTAAATCAGGGCTGTGTCAAAATACGAAGTCAGCTGCCTTAGATGGCAGCATTTGAAGGGAGCATTTTCACTATTTTGCACACTTGCCCTTCATAGGCATGTTCCAAACCGAAGTCATCATAAAATGCGCCCTTCTAAGGTGCCTTATTTTGGTTAAATTTGAAGGCAGCATCCAATGTACCCTTTGCCAGGTAGGGTATCCCATAAGTCTTTGCGATTACCTCAGGCTTCTCAACTTCCGTTAATGGCAGCTGAAAACACCACAGCGGTAGATGAGGTGGTAGTAGAGGAGCTTATTACAAATGTCCGTATATAGCAGAGGAAGGTCGTCCATTGAGGAAAGGGAGGACCGTCCTCCCTAAAATAAGAAAAATAGACTTCCAAGAGAAAAAATACACATACATTTAACAGATTAATCTGTTAAAACACTAATAATATTACTATTTTAACACTTCGAAGTCACAAAAAGCGTCTCCCCGTGTCAAAATACTGACAGCACCCCCTACCGCAATTGAAAATTACTGCACGGAGGTCCGACCTCCCCAAGCCTCTCATTGATGTCCATTATAAACGGATGTTACCCCAGCGGCTTGTGAGTCCTGTCTTTTAACATGAGGGTGAATGGCAGTAAGGGAGGATGAACCTCCCTTTGGGCGGGTCTAGCCAGAGGCTCTGGATTTAGCGCCTAACATCAGTGAACCAATCAGCGGAGCTGACTGCGCTGGTGAATACCCGGTCAGAATACCCCAGAGTTTTGAGGGAGGGGGTTATCAATGATATCATGCAAGAATCTTGTCTTGTGTCATTAGTCATACAGCAAGATGAAAAAATTGTCGTGTTTAGTGAAGAAGTTTTTTTTTCTGTTGGAAGCTAGCTTTGTTGATTGCTAATAAAGCCACAATGGAAACAGCGGACGTTGTCCATGTTTTATTAAATACGCCATTTCACTCTTTGGACTACAAGGTTAGGGTGAAAGCAGCAGGAAGACCAGTTCCAAAAATCGAGATTACCAAACCAAATGGTAAGGTCAGCATGTTCAACACCACATGTACAGACCTAGCCATCTACCCATGTAAAGTCTGACTGCAGCCAGATAACATTAGCTAACGTCACCTGCCTAGTCGAGCTAATGAGTATAGAAAGCTAGCTAGCTAGCAAGCTTGCAGACGTTAAATGAAATAAAATGTTTCACTAAACAGCTAGCAGTCTTAACTGTACTACTATTTTGTCTGGTCAGCTATTTTAAATTTTGTTTTGAATTTCAGACCATTTACAAAAAAAAAAATGTGATTTTGTTTTAGTTCAGAGTGTTTCAATTAGAATATGCTAATGTATATTTTAATATTTTATACGTAAGCTTTAATTTTTAAAACACAATGACGCATATATTAATGCGTATGCATATGCGTTTCAATAACAGTGTTCTTGAAAGTTTACATAATATAATAATTATGAATACATTTTTACAAAATATTGGGTGGGCACGTGCCCACCTAAATTGATTGGCACGACGCCACTGTATATATGACCAAAACTCCTTACTGCTGCTTTAAATGTGTCTGGGTTTTACATGCCTGCATATGCCCTCACCAACACCCCCCCACCAGCAAACTTCACCAAGCACACCTTCCTTCCTTCCCTACTTTTACAACCACCAGCCACTGTTTTTAAGCCTCGGGTGAACTTTCTGTGAACTAGCTAGCTAGCTTGCTAGTAATCACATTACTTTCCAATTGAACAAGCTAGCTATCTAGCTAACGTAGCGGTAGTTTGGTTGTCCATCGAACAAAGGTGAAGCCTTTTACAGCTACTGAAATACTTAACATGATAATCTGATTAAACTGAAAAAAGTAACTGATCTAGTGGCTAGTTATTTAGTTACACAAACGTTAAACTAATTTTCTCTCCAGGGACAGGAACGATGTATGACATCATCCTGCCTTCAAAGTGTGTCCTGATTTCATTGACTTTTCAGGATCCTTTTCCGTTAGGGTGCTACCTTATAAGGGAGCTCACTTCTAAGGGTGCAGACAGCAGGCAGCTGACTTCGTATTGGGACACAGCCCAGGTGTGCTCAGCTAATCAAAAGTGCTACTGATGAGTTCAGTCAGGTAGGTAGAGCAGGGAAAGATGGAAAACGTCCAGAGCAAGGGGGCCCCAGGAGCAGGATTGAGAATCAGTGGACTAAAGCATTGGACACACAGTTTAGCCAAGAGTCTTTTCAGAAGAATGAAGACAAGACAAAGTGTTACACTGGGTTACCCAACTTCTTAGTTTTAATGCAGGTTTTTCAACTGTGTGAGCCTTACATCACCTGTGGCCATTTGTCTATGCTTTCTAAATTTGAACAAGTAATTTTAGTTTTGCTGAGGTTGAGACTAAATCTTCCTCTGAAAGATTTGGCTTTCAGGTTCAATGTCTGTTACTCCACGTTTTCTAGAGTTTGGCACAAGTTAATTGGCATACTTCATGAGAGATTGGAGTTTTTAATTGAGTGGCCAGAGCAAGACGTACTTCAGGCTACAATGCCAGTGGCATTCAGGCAAGCATTTGGTTGTAGAATTGCTGTGATCATAGAATTCTGAAGTATTTATTGAGAGACCTTCTAATTTGCTTGCTAGAGCACAAACGTGGTCAAACTATAAGCATCACCACACTGTGAAGTTTCTGATCGGTGTTGCTCCCCAAGGGTAGCCTATGTCTCTTACATATCTCCTGCCTGGGGAGGAAGAGTTCGTGATAAGCAGATTACCGAAAAGAGTGACCTCCTAAAAACCTGTTACCTGGAGATATTGTTCTAGCAGACCGTGCAGGGCTCCAGACTAACTTTTCCATTTTCTCAGTTGGTCGCACCAGCACATGATTTGGTCGCACCCTTTTTTTATGGTACAGCATGGTATTAATCAATGACTTTGCATGCTGATGAATAGTTGTCTTAATTTGCATACCCTAGTTTTGCATTGATGTAAAAATTGACAGTGACTTGAGACTTGATATTTGTAAAATGTTTTAATCTGAACATTACGTTTCTCTGCAACGAGCAGTGGCTGACAAAATAGGTCATTTTCTATTATATAATTTTAAAAGAAAACATGACAAAAATGTTATCAAATAAAAGCGAAGCATAATAGCATGTATGTTTTTACATGTACTCTATGTTTTTTATTATTTTATTATATGTTGTATTTAACCCTTTCACGCGTACGGTCACACCGGTGTGATTAGCCGTTTAGCACGTATGCTAAAACCAGTGCGATTAGAACACTAGATTGGAAAAATTCTAGCTAATTTTAGCTTTGAGGAAACAGCAATTTAACGTTAAATATAGCAAATGCTAACTGAAAACTATGAGAAGCTTAGTAATGCTAATGAAAACATAAACCATGTAATGTCACACGTGCGCTACATAGCATAAAAATAAGTTACGTGTGAAAAGGTTAATTGCCTTGGGTGTTTGATCTCGTGTTATTACTGTTTTTAGTGCTGCACAACCAATTGCCCCTCTGGAGACAAATAAAGTTCAACTTAACAGCAGCATTCATTCAAGGTAGTACTTTTTCTTCTTCACTGGCTCAGTTGCTCTCTCCCTGCCTGCACCTGCACTCTCCCTGCAGCCTGCACTCTCATCATCAGTTGTATCTGAGTCAGGACCTCTCGTTGGCTCTCCCTCTCCACCAGCCTCCTCCTCTCTCTCCTCATTTTGTTTTTTAAAATAATCAGCTATAGACCGCTTCATCTTTGGAACACAGTAACAGCTAAATGGATTGTTTCGCGCATTTCATCATCAGTGCATGTGTACACTCGCGTTAGCTCTCCGCCGCCACTGTTCTAATCACTCTCTATCTCACTCACACACACACACAATTCTCTCTCCCTCCTGGTGTTTCACTTGATATATGACGATGATTTTTAAAAAAAAAAATTTTTTTTAAAAACAAATGGGGGCATATTTGCAAGTCGCACTGGTGCGCCTAGTTATAAAATTTAGGTGCACTGTCTCCAAAAATGCAGGGAGATGACCAAGGCCTTAAATCCAAAGTACACACCTCCCTCCAGAGATAGCTTTCGCAGTCTGGAGCCCTGCTGTAGGTTTAATGTTGGGGATAGGATTCTACTGTGTTTTGCTACAGATACCTGCATTCACTAAGGGGAAAAGACAGTTGTCAGCATACGAGGTGGAACAAACTAGAAAAATAGCTAATGTGTGTATTCATGTAGAAAGTGTTATAGGATTAGTCAGAAGGAAATATCAGATTCTGCAAAATAGGGCCATGCCCATCGAACACATGGCAACAAAACCAGGCGAGTCACTGTCATTTATTGATAAGATTGGAGTTATTTGCTGTGCCTTGTCAAATTTATGAGAGTCTGTCGTCCCACTGGAGTAAGAAATTACGAAAACTAGAGGAACATGGCCTACAGACGGGTCATGGTTGATAAAAGTAATGCTCTACCAAGTGGTTGATTTGTCATTTAAAGGTAAAAGTAACAAAGCCAAGCAATGCAAACTAATGCAATAATTATTGACAAAAGCTATGAAATAAAATAAACTTCTGATCATTAGTAATGATTAATATGACTTTTATGTGTCTAAAAAAACATGCTCAGTTGAGCGGTTGAGATGTCATTTCATGGTATAAAAGAAACTGACAATTGTTAGGAAATGAAAAAACTTTGGATCATTAGCTGCTGTTAATATGATTATAAATATATACGATATATAAAAATTTTGGTATACTAACAGAATAATAGCATTATAACAATACGTTGTGTTTTTAGTGAATTTTATATATACTGAAGAATAATGATGATTTAGTGATTTACCTTAGTTAGTAAGCAGTATAATGATATTATGATTAGTCTAGTATAATTAGTAGAAGCAGTGTAATAGTAGTTGTGTTTATGTAGCTCTTAAGGGGACCAGGTTATGTGACACAAATATCAGTGTGATGCTGCTATTGAACTAATCATGCGCACATGCACACTGTGATCGCATGCATGTGGTGCAGGCCTACCAACTGAGAGGCCCATGATTTCATACATTCGAGTAGTTGTTTCTAGTAAAATACCACTTAAGGGTAATGAGATAGGTAAGGAACACAACTGTGATCTTTGAGATACTGGTTCTTTACCTAATACCTTGGGTTCAGGTTCACTCTTGCGTGTGACCTCTGGTCCTTTACCTTGGTATTCTAGGCTTTTAGCCCACTCTTTGCGTGGGACCTCTGGCCTGCTTTGGGTAATACAGGTGCACACCACTCGACTATCCCATGTCTGCATCAGTGTTGGCAACAGAGAGGAGTTGGGTCAGTGTGTGCCTACTATCAATCCAAGGATACCTTCTGAGGCAGTGTTTTTCCAATTAGGCGCCAGCACCCAGGCCACACCAAGGCCGAGCAAATTCAAGCACCCTTTTAGGTTTATGTAAGCACTTCTAACTATTTAGGTTGCTATTGGCTTGCCCTCAGGAGCAGAGGGAGACGAGACAGAAACGGGACCACAAGAGGGTTGAAGAGGTGTGAGACTGTAAGCGCAAGACTTTGTGAGTGTAACATCTGAAACTCTGCTGAGCTGACCATCGCCTGTGAAGCCTTGCTGTATTGAAGATCATCAATAAACAGTCTTTTCTCTCTCCTTCAACCGAGGTCCAGACTAAAGTTCTTTGTGTTAAGTTTTATTAGTTAGCTTGCAAGTACAGTAATATTGAAGCCATTTCACTGAATTCCAACAATAGCCTAAATTCAATCAAAGGTACTGCGGAGTCCTGCAAAGTTTTCTGCGTGGAAATAAACCCCAAATTAGCTATAATCATTTAGATTGGACAAAGGACAGTTGATCTAGCCATTCACAATTCCAAATCGGCGTGAACACAGGAAGATATAAAAGCGCAAAGCTCTGCCATACTCCGTAGTGCCTTTCATTGAATTTACCCCTAGGTCTGAAAAGTTCGGACTTTCATGAAATTGAATCCAATTTATAGTTGTACTCTGTTTTAGTTCTTGTAAATAAGAAACCACTAATACCTTTGTTGTATTATTTAATCTCAATAAACATCTGATTGCCAAAAAAAGATACATTCATGTTAGTCATGTGTTTTTTACTTGCAAAACATGACTGAATCTAGTGTCTGAGCTGATGTGAGCTAGTGTCCTTTCATCATATTACATGTCAACATGTTACTTTGTAACTTGCTGTCCCAACACTTCTGGAAGTATATGGTTTCTGAAAAAATTTTCAACTTTGGCAATCACATCATCCCAAAATTCCGTATCAGGCAAAATTCTTTCAACAAAAACGTCATTATAGTTCCACACCACAAAGTCACAATACTCAGCATCCACAATGTGAAACTGTGCCTGGACTTGGAAGTAGTAAGCATGGCTCCTGTCCAGTGTAACATCTTCCCCATCATTGATAAGTAGGGTTGGGTATCATTTGAATTTTATCGATTCCAATTCTGCTTACTGATTCCCCGTTTCGGTCAATTCCCCATTTCGCTTCCAAAATGGTTTAAAAAAAAAAAAAAACAGAGGTCAAATGTTTAGATAACAAAAATATTTTTATTCTTTTAAGCGTTAACTGAACATTCACAAAGTAAATAGTATTTACTATTTACTAAATACATACAATAAAAACGCATGATCCACAGACATCTATTTAAAAAAATTATAAAGATCAATCTAGAGCAGTTAATTTTAAACTAACTGCTAGCTGTTTTGGAGAGACTATTTTAGTGTTCTGGTGACAAACACATGCATCTTTTATTTCTCCAGCCACCACTGGTCCTGTTTGCGCCGTATAGACTGCTTTTGTTTTGAGTACTTTCTGTCTCATCTTTTCCTCAATGACATAGTGTGCTGTCACTGTAAGATAATGGTCTCGAGAAATGCTTGTCCAGCTGTCACTGGTTAAGGCAACTTTGCTAACATCACTGAGCTCAGATATAATGTTTGACTTTTCCACCTTGTACCAGGCAGGAATCAGTTGATTGGTCAAACTATCTCTGGAGGGAGGTGTGTACTTTGGATTTAGGGCCTTGGTCATCTCCCTGCAAATAAAGATTCAACATAACAGTAACTGTTACTGTACAAGTACCCTACCATCATCAAACTTTTTTTTCGACAAACTTTTTCTTAACCTTGCCTACCTAAATGACAGAGATTTGACAACTGAGAAGGGATGTAGCCCTTTCACCACAAATGCCATTACCGCTCTGTGACACTCCTCAGTTTTCTCTTTGGTCAGCTTTCCCTTTA
Source organism: Megalops atlanticus (assembly GCA_019176425.1). Classification (NCBI taxonomy): domain Eukaryota; kingdom Metazoa; phylum Chordata; class Actinopteri; order Elopiformes; family Megalopidae; genus Megalops; species Megalops atlanticus. Next base: position 614,988 of record CM032882.1, read on the forward strand.
TTGCCAACAAGAACGGTGTGTCGCGGCTAGCTGTCCCTTGCTCTACTGGAGGTGCTAGCGAGATGCTACTAGCGCTGGCTGATAACACACTCGGGCTCGGAGACCGCAAGACATCAAACACTGTACAGTCTTTCAGATTGACGCCGTGCTGCCTTAAATGTTTGGTCAGTTTTGATGTGCAACCTGACTTGCAGCTAATTAGCTTCCCACATGCATTGCACTTTGCCTCGTCGTTTTCTTTTCTAAAGTGAAGCCACACTTTTTACCATTTACTGCGGTCCATCTTTCACACTGTTGTGACTTTAGCCATGCATGCTAGCTCGTATCTAAACAAATGGACACGCTGTTGCGTTGATGCGTGACGTAGTCACGTCGACAGGTCCTGGCAGATAGCTACGTACGTCCTTGCAGATATGTAGCCTTTGTTTGCAATAATAAAGGGTTATCGCGTTTAGGAACCCATAAGCAGAACTGAAATTTTTTTTTTTTAACATGTACCCGGTACTTGGCATTTTGGATTCGGTTCTAATTTGGAACCGAGTTTCGGTTCCCAACCCTATTGATAAGGCAGAATCCCTTGTCTCCAGCACACAGGCGCAGATTAACCTTGTCTTGCTTGCAGTGTGGGCACTAAAATTCACAGTGAAAAGAACATGTAGGCCTAAACAATAGACTGAAAAGGTTAATTTTGTCTGACTTTTTATTTAATTCACTGATTCTTATATGAAGACAGGTGTTTTTTACCTGACATGTTTCGACTGCCAAGCCTGCAGTCTTCATCAGAGGTGATGCCGAAGCTTATGTCAGCTGATTTATGTGGTGTGAGGATGGCAGGCAGTCAAACAGGGGAGCTGACAACAGAAATAGGGTGAACAGAACTAATTATTTTATTAAAGTGCCCAAAAAAAAAAAAAAAAAAAACAAGATAAACTAATAATAACAAACAGAGGTTGACCACAAAAGAAAACACGAAACATGAGGCAATCAGTCCTTGAATGTTTCCACCTGTGGGCTTCAGCCAGGTCTTAACTCAACCCCAGCCTTCCCCCTCTCTGATCCAGATGGAGGACCTCAAATAAGCTTACCCCCCTTAGACCCTACCACTGTTAAGATTAAAATCAATTCACTAAGGATACAATAAAAAGCTTAATTCTCTCCCTAACATATAACATGAATATACAGAAACAACACATTCAACATACACATTTACCCCACTACCAATATAGTAAAATTACACAAACATTGAAAACAATTCCCCCCTTGTACCACACCAACGTGAACTACACTTCCCACACAATGCATAAAACCACCATGTTCAGTGCGGTATGCTCCTTTGCAAACGCCACCAGACACACTAGTGAGTACCACCGGGATTTCTTTAATACTGAAAGTTTGATAGATGACATGTATAAAGTCCAAACATAGCTTACTGCTAATACAAAGGAACGTGTGCACCCGTTAAAATGTATATATACAGTTTGCTAATATACCACGGAAAAATGTGAAGTATTATTTTATTTATCTTTTTATTGTTTTTTAATGCAAACCCCTGGAGCTCATTCTACCGCTTATTTCGGCATATAAATAATAATGTATCCAGCGACTTTAACCAGCCAATAAATGAACATGAAATCAAACATGGTTTAGTGTATTTACAATATTCCAATTCCATTTTAGATGGCACACGTTTTCCCTCGCTTTCTCATAGTGAGACGGACGCCTAACTTTGGGACGGAGAATTACACAATTAGTTCTCCATCACAGTGGACATGGTCGTCCTACCTGTTACCACATAAATCTTGAAGCTTCAGCAACATTTCTGATGAAGACTGCAGGCTTGGCAGTCAGAACATATCAGTTAAAAAAAAAAAACACCTATTGTCTTTATATAAGAAATCTGTGAACTAACCATGTAAACAAGTATGCATGCCAATATCTTTCCACAGTTTAAATGCTTTCTGTCTTTACATTAAAGTGAAATTATGAATTTATATATAAGCACGTTTATAATGAACCTTAATATCACCTTTATCTCGCAAATCCCTGTTCCATGACAGTTGCAAGTGACAATCCCATCAGGCGAGGCTCCCATGTATGGTCACTTGGGATTCAGCCAGAGACCACTTTCCATACAGGAGAAGCCCTCATGCTCCACACCCATGAGGTTCTCATACTCTCTTCTGGCTTGTGCCTCATGTGTGCATCTGTAACTATAAACAGTAGACAGAAACGATAAGCAAAAAATTTAATGGTAATTTAATACTTAGTGTTGAATTTAGAAACTTTGGAGTGGGTCAGTATTGTAGGCAACATTACAGTTTAATGGTTTAAATATTGACTATTATCCTAACCCCTATGCTTAACCCTACCCCTGCCTAACCCTTGCCTTATAAGCCTATAGCTGATATTGACCCTTGTGCTAGTCTTACCCAAAATCTCACCTCTGTCTTATCCTAATTCAAACCCTAAATACCTTGTCGTGACTGTGGTGAACCTGGCATAGCGCTCCGCGCTCTTTGGGGGGTAGCTGCAGAGTCTCTGGTGTTCTGTATTCAAGAACAGTTTTAGGCAGCATGCAAGATTTAGGGACAAATTCCTTGTGGTAATTCTCCCTACCCATCAGTGCTGCACTCCTTGGACAGTTTCTGCTTAAGGAATCAAAAAACCTAGCATACATTTCTGATCCTCTCTTCACTCTTGGACATTGAACTGGTTTCTCAACCTTAGGTTGTTCAGTTGACCTCCCAGCGATGGCATCTTCCAGTTTTTGTTTTTTGGATTTTGCTGAGGAGAAGTCTATAAGAGCTACAGGAGCGGCAGAAATCTGAAAAATGTGAAAAGCATAAAGATCATAAAGTACTGCCCTACTAAGGGAAATGACAGTAACTGTCAATTTCTAACACACACTTCTGCGGTCCATAACATGGAAGATTTAAGATATGACATTGCAACTACAATTTGTGCTGTTTGTCTTAGTCTAAAACAAACCATAGAAATTGTAGTTGCAATGTTTGATCTTAGTTTCCCCGTGTTAGGGTCTGCAGAAGTGCGTGTTAGAAATTGACAGTTCCTGTAATTTCCCTTAGTAGGGTAGGGTAGGCTACAATTACATGTACATACATACAAAAACAAAAGCAATGATATGTACATTTAAATACCTTTTTTACATGTGATGGCATCAGCCACTTGCACTTTTCCGTTGTGCAGGAGGCTGTATCTCGCATCTTAACACCAGCTTCAATGGAAAACAGAATTGCCCCTACATGAGAACAGGATTCTGACAATCTGTGAATAGAATAGAATACATTTCTTTATTAATCACAAATGGAAAATTGTATTTTGCACAGTTCATCTGTGTGAACTGTTGACAGATTTAAAACAATAGCTGCAAGCAACAACACTTAAATCGGGGTTAACAGTTACACAAAAGACAGGCGAACGTAAATAACTTACCCTGCCATGCAATTGCAATGAGCTGCAATGACTTCTCCGTCTTGTTTCGCGATGATCCACGTCTTCAGTGGCGTTTCACCGGACCTTTGAGAGCGGTTAACCTACGTTAAGTAAACAACCGTAACGTTAACGTCGAGAGGCACCGCAGCGTTGAATGTTTGTTGCTTGGTTAATCCACAGGACAATAAAAGAAAAGCCACTCACCCTGGCGAACACCAAACGACAGTCATTGTGGAGTACCTTGGTACCGAGGTCGTGGACCCAACCGCTAACAAAAAAATTGTATGCCTCCATACTTTTGTATGCTTTCATTTGTTTTCTTGAGTAGAAGGATGTCTGGAGGACAAGGTAGTTTCTTATATCTACTGCCTCGATAGCAGGCAAGTCTCTCAATTAAGTTGAAAAATCGCTCCTCTTCATAACATAAGGATCACGTCCAACATATGTTATGATTTTCTGTTTATACCTTTCTCTCGTAATATCGTCTAAACGAGCACAGTACGGGCTTTCCTCCATCTCGTCCATTCTGTTTTTCACTTCCTGACCTCCATCTGGATTTCGCTTGTCATCGGAATCACGTGACTGCAAACAACGTATTGGAACCACTTTAACTAACACCCCACTACTTATCATCCCTGTCAGAGCGTGCTTAAGTGTCAGTCATCCCCCTTCAGCCAGTGTGGGACAGAGACAACAGAGGGAAGAGAGGCAACAAAGGAGAGAAAAACAGAAATGAACATAAATCAATATGAAAGAGTGCATAGAAAAGTAAAAAGGGATGGAAAGAGTGGAGAAGGACAGGGAAAGGGGCAGTTCATAGTGCAATGGCTGTGAGCAAATCTACCATGATTGAAAAAGGAGAGATGGGGGAGGGGAGAAGAGCAGAGTGAATGAGGTCAGGGATACCCATGAGAGTTGAGTGATTCTATGTTGATGTTGTGGAGGGAGGAGGAGGTTACAGATATTGTTGTGTTTTAAAGAGCTTTAGATTCCGCTTGGATTTTCATAGCAATAAATGACAGCATGAGAGTTTGGGGGAGGGGACTGTGAAGGGGGCTGTGGAGAAAGTCCCAGAATAATTCCAGGGATATTCATGTAACACCAGCTATTTACATTTGCAACCTTTACTTGGTAGTATTGCAAACATGCAATATGTGTAAAAAATGATGACAGAAAACACAATAAATGCAGTCCCAGGGCAGTATCCCAGAATACATTACCAGCACTGTGCTCCAGTACAAGTTAGCAGCACTCTGTACCACAACAGGTTACCAGCACTGTATCCCAGTACAAGTTACCAGCAAGGTGTCCAAATGCATGTTAGCAGCACTGTGTCCCACTACAGGTTAGCAACACTGTGTCCCATTACACTTTACCAGCATAGTATCCCAGTACAGATTACCAGCACTCTGTTCCAGCAGCAGGTCCTATCACAGCATCCCAGTACAGGGTTGCCCCATACATCCCAGTACAGATTAGCATTACCATGTCCCACTACACATTACCAGCACAGTGTCCGAGTACAAGATGCCAACCCTGTGTCTCAGCACAGATTAGCAGAACTGTCAGCACTCCAGCCTGAGCTGCTGGTTTCTCCCTGTCTGTCAGCGTGGGTGTGTCTTTTGTTTGTTTTTTCCCGTGCATGTGCTTTTGTTTTGTTTTCAGCCATCGCCCCTCCGCCTGTCCTGCCTACCTGCCCTGCTGCCACGCCCACCACCTGAAGTCCATCCTGCGCACCTGTTCCCTGTTCTCTCATCACCAGCCCATGTATATATACCCTGTTGTTTCCTTTGTTCTTTGCCTGATCGTCTCAGTTTTGTTCCTGTGTCGTTCTCGCCAGTTGTTAGTTCTGATCTGTTTGCTTTTTGACACTGCCTGTTCCTGATTCTGCCTTTTTGCCTGCCGTTTTGGATACTGTGTTTTCTCCTGTGGACTTTTTGGTTGCTGATTTTGGACTGGTTTTTTCACTACGGTTTTGCCTGTGCGTTTGAACCTGAAATTAAAGGATCTTCTTTAACTGCCTGTTTTGTCTGCGCCTGGGTCCTTCCCCCGGTCAACCCTGACAAGAACTGTGTCTCAATATTGGTTAGCAGTACTGTGTCCCAGTACAGGTTAGGAGTACTCTGTCCCTGTACAGCTCACCAGCACTATATCCCAGTACAGGTTATCAGCACAGTACACCAGTACAGATTACCAACACTTTGTCCCAGTAGCAGATCCTATCACAGTGTCCAAGTACAGGTTACGAGCATAGAGTGTCAGGACAGCTACCCAGTACACAATATCACTACAGATAACCAACACTGTGTCCCAATGCAGGCAACCAGCATAGTGTCTCAGTACAGGTCACCAGCACAGAGTCCAAGTACAGGTTACCAGCACCGTGTCTCAGGACAGGACAGGACACCAGTATGTGTCACAGCAGCCGTTCCTAACACAGCATCTCAATACAGATTACCAGCAAACTGTGCCAGTACATATTAGCAGCACTGTGTCCCAGGAACGTTTAGCAACGAGGTGTCTTAGTGCAGTACAGGTTACCAGCATTCATTCCAGAACAAGATTCCAGCACAGCGTCCCATTACACAATACCAGCACAGCGTCTCACTGCAGGTAACCAGCACTGTGTCCCAGCAGCAATTACTAGCAGAGCATCCAAAAACAAGTTACTGGCATAGTATGCCAGTCCAGATTAGCAGCACCGTGTCCCAGTAAAAGCTACCATCACAAAGTCCCAGTTCAGGCTACCTGCACTCTATCCCAGTAGAAGTTAGCAGCACTATATTCCAGTCCAAGTTACCAGCACTGTGTCCAAGTACAGGCTAACAGCACAGTGTCCCAGTGTAGGTTACCAGCACTATGTTACAGTACAGCCAACAGTATTGTGTCTGAGTACAATTTCCCCACACTGTGTGCCAATACAAGTTAACAGTATCGTACTCAAGTACTTTTTAGCAGCACTGTGTCTCAGTACAGGTGAGCAGCACTTTGCACCAGCACAGGTTACCAGCAGTGTGTCCCAATACAGGTAACCAGCATTGTGCCCCAGTACAAATAACAAGCATTGTGCTTAGTAGTACTGTGTCCCAGTACAGGAAAGCAGAACTGTTTCGCAGTACAGGTTCCCAGAACTATGTGCCAGAACAGCTCAACAGTACTGTGTCCCAGTACAGGTTAGCAGAACTTTGTCTCAGCACAGCTTAGCAGCACAATGTCCCAAGACAGGTTATCAGTATAGCATCTGGGTAAATGTTAACAGCACTGATTCCCAGTGCAGATTAGTAGCACTCTGTCCCAGTACAGGTTACTAACACAGCATTCTTGTACATGGCACCAGCATTGTGTCCCAGTACAGGTCACCAGCAGTGTCCCAGTATAAGTTGCCAGCACAGAGTCCGAGTACAGTCCGAGTGCGTATCCGCACAGATTAACAGCACCATGTCCCATTACAGGCTACCAGCATAAAGTCCCAGTACAAACTACAAGCTTTTTGTCCCAGTAAAAGTATGCAGGACTGTCTCCCAGTACTGGTTATGAGCACTGTGTCCCAGTACCGGTTACCAACACAGTATCCCAATATAAATTACCAGCACAGTATCTCAGTGTTCTATTCTTTCATATACCACCTTTTGCAGCTTACAACAAAATCATGTTTTGACCATTTTTTTTAGTTTTCACAAGGATTTAATCTTTTAAGAAATTGTATTTAGGTGCTTTAATTTCTTGTTATGTTTTATTGTAGTGGATATTGTATTCTTGTTTTGAATATAAATCATCCACTTATCAGGGCACAATTTTAGTAATTCATTCTGCTGTAAATGTGAAGAATTTCTTCAGATGATGAATAATTCATATATGAAGGGATAGGAGATTAAATTTACAGAGTCATCTTACTGAATAATCAGACAACAATTTCATAAACAAATAACAAACACAATATTTATGAATATAATGTAAGTGGAAGTGTGGTGAATAGGGATTGTTAAAAATAGTAATACTAGCATAAACACAAAATATCTTATGGTATTTAGCATAATTAAGAGAAAAGGTACTAAAGACATTTACAATCTTTCATATTGATGAGTTACATTCAATCTTTGTCAGGCTCGTTGGTTGGGCACAGAAGGAAGTTCTGTGTGGCTTGTCTCTATCTGTGTGCTGGGTATGCCTGGATCTCTGGCCTTGCTCTCTGTGTGCTGGGTATAGCTGGACTTCTGCCCTGGGTTTTCTGCATGGCCTGGAGCAGGACACCGCCAGATCACTGGCACTATGTCCTTCTTTGAACAGGAGGCCTGGTTCTTTCTCCTCTTGATGTTTGTAGTTCTTTTCATTTGGACTCAGAAGCAGGGCTCCAGGTATGGCTTAGCTTAGAGATATCCCAGTCAAGCTAAGGTTCGTCTTTTATTTAACTTAGTTAGCAAAAATTTCATAGTATAGTTTTATAGTATCCAGCAACATTATAATTTTTTTTCATATTCTCTTTCCATACAATTGTCAGCCTGGAGTGAGGTCTCCTTCTCTCTCTTTTGCCCTCTCTCTCATTCTTTTTCTCAGTGATTTGGGTCAGTGGCTGACTAAGAGGCATGCACAGCTGGCCCATAAACCCTTCAGCCCCACACACACACTCCCCACCCCCCACCCGAACACTCACTCACACCCATACGCTTTATCTCACTCTGACACACATACATATACCCTTTTCCTCTATCTAAAAGAAAAGTCATTTTTGCCCACACTGAAATAAGAGTAACCCCCCCCCCTATACAGGCACAGTATAGATATACTTTATATGCACTTATGTTGTTTGTGATGTAGTGTTATGGTTTGGATTCCATTGATTTTAGTTGATACAGGTTTGTGTTGCTTTGGGGAAATGTAATTAAAATGATCAAATTGCCAGAGCTCCATGTCTGAATCCAATAACCAGATATCCCGGCCTCATAATCACATAATCTGCCAAAATGACTAGTGACATCATTGTGAATGCAATCCCTTCCTGTGTCGGGGTTACAAGTGAGTGTGCGTCTGCATGCAGAGGTATGTCAAATAAGGAATATCAATATATCTGTACATTAAGGTATGTTTCACGGGCGGTGCGTGGTGCGAGTTGGTATCATGACTGCTTTGTCTTCGTTTTAGCGTAGCGTGGCACTTGCACACGCTGTGCACAAATGTGTTCAGATCATGAACAGTATGTTGTGTGAGTTTAATAAAACGGATTCACCGTATACCTTCAATTGTAGCATTTATACGTAGCAGATTGTGCACAGTGTGCAGTGTGGGTTTGGTATCGTAGCTGCTCTGTGGCGTAGCGTGGCACTTTCACACGGAACCCGCGCCATTACAACAAACATTTAAGCATCCGCACGCGCTGTGCAGCTGCTACCGCCGCCATATGTCTCTGTCGCGTTCCCTAAGTGACAGTACTGAGGCTCTTGCGAATAAATTTAGGATGCCGATAACAATAGGCGTTTTCCAATGCATGTGCGTCCTCGCACACCCTCTTCTGAATATGTATTAGCCCATTATTACAGAATCAGCCAGATGCACAACGCACTGCAAACCCCCTGCCAGTGAGTTTTCAAGGAGCTCGACTGAGAGAGAGGGGAGGGACATGAGTGCGTAATTACGGTGTGTCTGTGGCTAACAGGCAAGAAGACTTAAGAAATACTCCCTTCCCCAACCCCCACTTTCCCCGTTCCCATGGTAACTCATATTGCCGACTAGCTGTGTCCTGGCGGCCTGCGGCAGAAAAAAGAATCCGGTGTGGGGCGAGCGGATATTGATCCTGAGATTCATGCAAGAGGAAGGTGTCCCCCACTGCTCGAATCCATACCTGCTCTTTGATCTCAGTGAAATGAAAATATTATATATGAACATAAACCTGTTTATCGAAATATTCGAATAGGCTGTGATGAATCATTTTAAATCATGCTGAGTATAATTGTTGGTGCTGTTTCTTTTATTGAAAATTACAAATTGTTACAATGGATATATACACGAGGAAAAAATAACCCACAGTAAAGTGGAATGCATGGGACCAGCACCTCGCCCGATCATCCTATAGTATGAAACGCTGATATGTTTTAGTTAATAAAGCTATCGTTCGCATGGCACGCAATGTGTTTATATCAGTTGTTTACTTTACTTCCCAGTTGTACCACTGCGAAATGCTAGTCTCATAGGTCTGCGCTGATTCAAATCTTCTGAAATGTTATTTGGCGCGGTTTAAGTGCTGCCGCTGTCCGTGGTCCTGTCCAGCGAGAACTGATGTGGTTGCATTAAACCAGGCACTGATTTAATCTAATGGCAATGCGACAATCCTCAATTGTGAATAACGTATTTAAGAAAGTTTTATGCATCAGTTTCCACAGATCAAATGACGGCCGAGCGCAGAATGTCGTTGAAGTAACAAAACTAAATCATACTGATCTTTTGTAGAGATGTGTAGCTACCTTTTGCCGACTGTGTCCAGAGTGAGGACAGTCAATCGAGTCAGGAGTGCTGATATGAGAAAGACAAGTATTGCTAACAAAGCCAGCAAACAAACAAGCTCCCAAATATAGACCGTTGGACTTGCATAACAGGTCTTATATCTTGGTAATGAAATAAGACGGTTCTTAAAGCAACGGATTCCAAGGATGGCAAACGTTTTGAGCTGAGGCTCATGAATTCAGCTTCATAACAGAATAAGTCCAGACCTTTCAAACAGAAAAACACTTATCAAATCACCGAGTTGTCATTTCAAGACAATGCAGTGCAATGTTTAATGATTAAATTTGGGGAAATTAAGTAGCCTACTCATAATTTCAAGAGATATCGTGGAATTTGAATTATTCTTGAGTACAATTATAGCCACTTAAACTGATATCCTGGACGAACAGGCAACTACCATCGAACTCAAAATACTACTCAAAATAATGTAACGTGGTCATGCCTCTAGTAACATCACCAGGAAACAACTGTCTTGTTTCTACGCGGAGGTACACATTTTTACAGTAACTCAGTGAATTATAAGTTTTTTGAGCATGTATGCGATGTTACCAGGCTGAATCTAATTTATATAATAAAACTGTGTATCAAAACACAGTTTTAATGTAACTCAGCTTAATCTGCACGTCCAACAGATTGGAGTAGGCAGAATTTGCAGTCTCTCTTTACACCTCTCACATTAGTGAAGTCGCATATATAGTGGTATATGCAGGTTGACATACCTTTCACAGACTCCGAAGTAATCCCACTCTGAAACTTTATATTATTAGAATTGTACTTAAAATCAATAAATTAAAATGAAAAAAGATCGTTAAAATATGACCAAATTTATGTATGCAAATGAATTATTGTTCATCAGCTTGCTCTTTCCATATAATAATAATAATAATAATAATAATAATAATAATAATAATAATAAAACACCCAGGTTTTAAAAGAATTGCTTCAACACTGCAGGGCATATGCCAGACAAATACTACTAGTACTAGGGCTGTTACAGCTACGATTATACGATACCGCTAATAATAATAACGGAATATTAGTATAATGTATCCAAATCACACAAAACCGAAGAAGTTAAATGTCCGAATCGTATATGTCTACTTTATGTGGTTTGGATATAGTGCATGAAATGTGAAATCTCTAAGCACCCTTTCTCAAAAATTGGGAGGCAACTTTATTTTATATCTATCCCCAAATGGACACAGGAAGTACAATAATAGCACTTAAAAGAATGAATGGAAGGGGATGAAGATAAAACAGAAGGAGGAAGGAATCCTGAAAATGCAATGACGCCTAAAAACGGTTACGTGCATATTTCGTGTAAGCACGGCGAAAATGTGCCTCGCCATTGTGACCAATCAAGTCCGCCTGTAAAATATTTCTGCTGGGACAAATTCAGATTAAGCATTGATGTCCTGAATGACAGATCCAGTAAATAGATCATTGGTTGCACGTTCTCCTAATATACACAATCCGAATGGTAGTTTGTAGTTTCTGTTCGTAAAAATAATAATTGTGGTAAATGAATACAATTGCTAAAAGCGTCTCGTTGGACGTGGATATTTCTCCGGCGAGCGGCGGCACGAAGTGTAGCGGTCCTGCGCACTGGAATAAACCATTCTCTTATGTTTCTCTAAATAGTGAGCGGATGGCTGGGGGAGGGTGGGGAGGGATTGTAGTGTGAGGATGGATGGTACCAATGAGGTTTGCTGAGAGCCATGTTGGAGATGAATGAAAGGGAGAGATGCTGCGCCCCTGACGCTGCTAGTCTGAGTCCAATTGAACACAGCGAGTAAATGCGACCTTCCCGGGCCCACGGAAAGACGGGGGAACACAGGGGAAGGTGTCGGGCGGTGGCGGTGGAGTTGGTAACCTAGCTGGGAACAGGAGAGAGAGACACATACAATCAGCGAGGAAAAGAGACGGGGAGAAAAGGGGAATATCAGGGATCTTACCAGACTAATGGCTGCACTGCTAGTGGGATTCCGACTGCTCTTTCAACTCCTGTTCATTCTACCTATCAGCTCTTTGTTTGTCATCGGCTTAGGGAGGAGAGAGGCCCGCTGCTGCCGGACTTTGGACTCGTACCCTGGCTCCGAACCTGACAAAAGGGCGACCGATCGCAGTGAACTGGTGGTACTAGCAGGAGTCGATCCAGAGAAACATCCATGGTGGATTATACAATCCGCCGACGGTTTGAATTGTCCAGTCGGCTTCATTTGTCGACAGGGACCGTGTCTAAACCCGTGCGAGTCAACCCTATTATGCACGGGAAGTGGAGATGCACAAAGACCAACGAGAGGACAGCTGCCATGGACTTCATGCAGTCTATTCCAGCAAGGTACGAGGAACCGCGGGGGAAGGGGCGTTGTTTTACCTTTTCTCTCATCCCCAGTGCGATTTGTAAAAAAGCCGCCTGTGCAAAGGACTAGAACGTACATCCAGTTACCTTTCCTGGTGCTGCTTACCCCCTTTGCCAAAGTAGCCACAGGGAGAGTCTTTATGAGTGGCCAGCGCTGGGGAAGTGAAAGCGATGTGTGTGGCACGCTGCTTGTCGCTACACGGGCCAGCGCCCACTATCCCATGTCCAGTCGCTGGCTCAGTCCCGCAGTACAGGAGAATCCTCGACTGCATCTAATGTGCCACTTTTACTCGAATTTATATTATATGGTTTCGGCCGTTTGTGAGGTGGACACTGGCGATAATAATGGCCGTAATCGTGGCAGTTACAATGTTATTGATGTGGTCAGCGAGCGTTATAATTATTCGATAGTCTCAGCTGGCGACACTGAGAGCGGGCCCTGCCCGTGCTCTGTATCCTCAACAGCGGCAGACAGTGCGAGCGGCTGCTTGGAGTCTCCCTTTATAATGAAACGCATTGTCGCCTGTCTCAGTGGCTTGGGAGAGAATAGGCAGCCAGAAAAAATTATTGGATTTAATCCGATCAATGAGACCCATTTTTTAAGTGTAAAAACAAAGCGCGATATCGAAGTAGCTCTAGAGAGGAGGGAGGGATTTTTTGTCTCTCGGCCTGACCGCAGGAGTCTGGTGGAGAGACCACAGTCTTGGGGAAAAACGGGGAGCCCTGTCCCGATCGAAGAGTCACTCCGGGGGATTCAAAACGTAATAATTAGGCATGTAGCCCACTACAGGTGTCCCAGATATGACGCGCCATTGAGTAATCTAGACACCCAGATCCCTCCCACCTCGGAAACCAGCCAGCTCTGTAATCTCTTCAATATTATCACAAAGGAAATCAATGCAAAGCCTGCCGCTGTTCTTGCTACACCAAGCGTCCATTATATGTCTACTGGTAATGCCGTAACTCAGTCTTTTGTAGTGTATCCTTGCTCTCACTCTATGAACACCCTCATAAAGCTCAGAACGTCTACCATTATTGTTCCTTATACTCAACCGTTGGCTCTCGCCGCTGCTATCGAAACTGCTATTACTGATAATGTCACCACAATAAGCCACACTGTAACTTTTACGTTCAATCAGACCATACGATCCAACGTCCGGGTGCAGTTGGATCGCTTTTATGACTCAAGGCAGTCAGAACTATCAGCGCAATGGACAGCTCCCGTTATGAGCGTGTTTCCTATGTTGTTGGAAAAATCCTGGGATTTGGCTACAGATTCATGCATAATAATTTGGAGGAATAGAAATAACAATAACAACAACAATAACAACAACAAAAAATACAAAGAAGATACTGATGAGCACAATTTGAGCGATGCAGGTTTGGGTGTAGACGGCCAGCAGCGAGCGCCTCCATGTGAACATTCCCTGCAATCACAGCCAAAGCAGGTCCTGAAGGAGGGCTACCACGCCGATCCGAACAGCATAATTCGCAATTTCTTAAAAACCGATCTAGAACTCGTCCCCCAGCAATTAAAACCCAGTGAACTAGAGGTTTCACATTACACTAGCGTCAGTCAACAGGAGGAGCAGCTGGGCAGTGACACCAAGGGGCGAAGTCGACAAGAAAGGGAGCAAGAGAGGGAGCTGAGAACCAGTCAGGCTGGAGACAGAGAGAGGGAAAGACAGGCAGGGAGATCTGAGTGGCAGGGTCAAGAAAAAACAAAGGAAATGAAATGGACAGATAAGATTGTGCAAAGAGAGGTAGAGGATGACCACAACAACAGTACACAGAATGAGGGAGGAAGACGAAGGGACAAAGGCAGATGGAGGGAGAGGGGTGAGAATACAGACAGAAGGGAAGATGAGGAGAAAGAGGGAGGTATGCATAAAGAAAGAGGCGGATGTGAGGGGGAGATCTCTGTGAATGGTGAGGACAGATTGACAAAGGAAGAGAGGAACACAGAGAAAGAGAATCTGTCAGGTGCCCTTAGTCGGGCCCGGCGGGCGACAAACAGGCACCCCCATTTCTCTCAGTATAACTATCAGGTGCAGGTGGCAGAAAACCAGCCACCAGGCACTTCTGTGATTGCCATGACAGCACAAGACCCTGACTCTGGGGAGGCTGGGCGTCTCAGTTACAGCATGGCACCACTCATGAACAGTAGGTCTATGGACTTCTTCCACATGGACCCCACCACTGGCCTGATGACAACCACACAGGTTCTGGACCGAGAGCATATGGACCTGCACTACTTCCGTGTGACTGCAGTGGACCATGGCTCACCACGCCTCTCTGGGACTACCATGGTAGCCATTACAGTATCAGACCGCAATGACCACTCACCTGTGTTTGAGCAGAGTGAATATCGTGAGACCATACGTGAGAATGTGGAGGAGGGCTACCCCATTCTGCAGCTGCGTGCCACTGACCTTGATGCCTCCTCCAATGCCAACATCCGTTATCGCTTTGTGGGTGATGCTGCAGCTGCAAGGGCAGCCTTTGAGATTGACCCCCGGTCAGGACTCATTGCTACACGTGGCCTAGTGGACAGGGAGAGCACAGAGCGCTACACCCTGCAGGTGGAGGCCAGTGACCAGGGAAAGGAGCCTGGTCCACGCTCTTCCACAGTCAGGGTCTACATCACTGTGTTGGATGAGAATGACAATGTGCCCCAGTTCACCGAGAAGCGCTATGTGGTCGCAGTTCGTGAAGATGTGCGACCGCACTCAGATATCTTGCGTGTGAGTGCCTCCGACCGTGACAAAGACAGTAATGCAGCAGTCCATTACAACATCATCAGTGGAAACAGCCGGGGCCAATTTTCTATTGACAGTGTCACAGGGGAGATCCAGGTGGTTGCACCCCTGGACTTTGAGGCAGAGCGGGAGTACACTCTAAGGGTGCGGGCACAAGACAATGGCCGCCCACCACTGTCTAATAACACAGGCATTGTAAGTGTGCAGGTGACTGATGTCAATGACAACCCACCCATTTTTGTTTCTACTCCATTCCAGGCCACAGTACTTGAGAGTGCCCCTATAGGCCACTCAATTTTGCACATCCAAGCCATCGACACCGACTCAGGGGATAATGCCCGACTAGAGTACCGCCTGACAGGCACGAGTCCTGACACGCCCTTTGTGATTAATTCAGCCACGGGCTGGGTAACTGTTAGCTCTGAGCTGGATCGGGAGGCAGTGGAGCACTACTTCTTTGGAGTGGAAGCCAGAGACTATGGAGCTCCACCCCTCTCAGCCTCTGCCAGTGTCACCATTACAGTGATGGATGTCAATGACAATCGGCCTGAATTCCTTCAGAAAGAGTACTTTGTTCGTCTAAATGAGGATGCAGCTGTGGGCACTAGTGTGATCAGTGTGACCGCTGTTGACCGTGATGTCAACAGTGCTGTCACCTACCAAATCACAGGTGGTAATACACGCAACCGTTTTGCCATAAGTACAGCAGGTGGGGCAGGGCTGGTTTCATTGGCTCTGCCACTCGACTACAAGCAGGAGCGCCGTTACGTCTTGACTGTGACTGCTTCTGACCGTACGCTGCATGACACTTGCCAAGTACATGTAAACATCACTGATGCTAACACACACCGGCCTGTCTTCCAAAGTGCACACTACTCTGTGAGTGTGAATGAAGATCAGCCACCGGGCAGCACAGTTGTAGTTATCAGTGCCACAGATGAGGATGTTGGAGAGAATGCTCGCATCACTTACTTCTTGGAGGACAACATACCTCAGTTCCGAATCGATCCTGCGAGTGGTGCCATTACACTGCTCACAGAGCTTGACTATGAGGACCAGATGACCTACACACTGGCCATCACTGCACGAGACAATGGGATCCCACAAAAGTCTGACACTACCTATGTGGAGGTGAATGTGAATGACGTGAATGACAATGCACCCCAGTTCCTGAGCCCACGGTACCAGGGAACAGTTAGCGAGGATGCTCCACCCTTCACCAGTGTGCTGCAAATCTCTGCAACTGACCGCGATGCACATGCCAATGGTCGTGTGCAATATACGTTCCAAAATGGTGAGGATGGAGATGGTGATTTCACCATTGAGCCCACATCAGGCATTGTGCGCACCGTCCGGCGTCTGGACCGTGAAAGTGTGCCATTCTATGAGCTGACAGCCTATGCTGTTGACCGTGGTGTGCCCCCTCAGCGCACTCCTGTGCACATCCAGGCCACGGTGCTGGATGTGAATGACAATGCACCCGTCTTTCCAGCTGATGACTTTGAGGTTCTGGTTAAGGAGAACAGTGTAGTGGGATCTGTGGTGGCCCAGATCACAGCCACTGACCCAGATGAGGGTCCAAATGCTCAGATCATGTACCAGATTGTGGAGGGAAACATTCCAGAGATCTTTCAGATGGATATCTTCTCTGGGGAGCTTACTTCGCTTATTGACCTGGATTATGAGACACGTTCTGAGTATGTAATCGTGGTGCAGGCTACATCTGCCCCCCTGGTCAGCCGTGCCACAGTACGGATCCGACTGGTAGACCAGAACGACAATGGGCCTTTGCTCCAGGACTTCCAGATCATCTTTAACAACTTTGTATCAAACCGCTCCAACAGCTTTCCAAGTGGGGTGATTGGGCGAGTGCCCGCCCATGACCCAGATGTCTCGGACCGACTCCACTACTCCATTGAGCGTGGAAATGAGCTGCACCTCCTGCTGCTCAATCACAGCAGTGGAGAGATTCGGCTCAGCCGCAAACTGGACAACAACCGACCTCTCATTGCCAATATGATGGTCACTGTCACAGGTAGGACTGCACTGAAGTGGGACAGGAGACTGGGGTTGGGTGGGCTGTTGCAAGGTGTGGGGAATCACATTGAAAGAAAACTTATGATAGCTGTGTGGTTTTATTGGGGATATGGTACCAGTGGGTTAACTGGTGCTGTAATGGTTATGCTGTTGAGGGGGTAGCTGTTGAGTGGTGAAATACTGAACTTCCTGCTATACTACATGCTTTTTGTGTACGTTTTGTATTTATCAGCCCCACTTTTGTGGTGCAGGAGAAATCATTGTGTGTTGAATCCACCTTCTCCATTGTGTCTTCCCCTCATTCCCCCCTACCATTCTCTCATTCACATCTCCCCATTCCACACCCTCTTACCCCCACCCCCTCCACAATGAGTCAGAAGTTTAAAATGTGAAATATGTGTATATATTTCCGTGTGCTTCTGCTGTATGTGTGTGGGCATGCATGCATGTCTGGGGTCAGCACGTCCATAATCACGTAAGATTTTTTTAAAATTCAGCATTATGATTGCAGCAAAGTAAAGAGAGGAGCAATTGTCCATACTGGGGAACAGGATCTTTACCTGTCATTATTAAAATATATCAATATCATTCTCACAAACTGATTTCAGCTCACTCATTTCAACAATTGTGCAAGATTTAAGGGGAAATTAAATAAAGAATCATTTGCTCTGATTGTTAAAATGGTTCAATCACAGTACAAGTTGCATTGACATCTTTACTGGAATATGAGCTTTACTTCACAAATAGCCACCTGAAAGGTATAGAAAAAATAAGACTTTGCACAGAACCAGATAAAATTATATGTTAATAGTAAAATAGTATTATTTTCATGCTTATTGTGAATATGATTATTTTTGAATTCATTGATGGGTTTCATTCCTAACAAAGGGACCAATATTAGAAATGGAATATACATAATTTATCAATGGATATAAGAGAAATTATTCTGTCACACGTCACATGTATGTGCAAGCTTGTGTGTGGAGGGGAGGTAGGAAGTAAATATACTGTCTATAAATTGAGGCTCTGTGCTGAGTGACAGATGGTGAACAGTGAAAGTGAGATGAACATTGCCAAGTTGTTTACTTGATACTGTTTGGTTGACGTTAAATTGATCCTATCATAACAGTTTGGAATCCTCTTCCTTTTGCTGTCTCCTTCCTCTTTCCCTTTCTTTCCTCCTTTCCATCAGATGGAATCCATAGTGTGTCAGCACAGTGTGTTCTCAGGGTTCTGATCATTACAGAAGACATGTTAAGCAATAGCATCACCGTGCGCCTGCAGAACATCTCCCAGGAGCATTTCTTGTCCCCGCTGTTGGATCACTTCCTGGAGGGTGTGTCTGCCGTGCTCTCTGTTCCACCAGAGGACACCTTTGTATTCAATATCCAGCCGGATGGTGAGGCAGGGGGTGTCCTGAATATCAGTTTTTCAGCTGCCCTGCCAGGGGGGCACTTTTTCCCCTCGGAGGCACTGGAGGAGCAGCTGTACCTGAACCGGCCCCGCCTCACCTTTCTGGCTCAGATGGAGGTGAGGATGCCTGAGTTAACTATAAGATGAGAGGCAAGACATAGCAGAGGTTGAAAACTTACCTTTAAATTGATAACTGGCCTTAACCTGATTTTACTGTCAGGATAAGGATCACCCATCAACTGCTGATAATTTCTGCTATTGTGTTTAATGTGATAGCATTGACTTTGCACACATTGCCCTGACACACACTGATACACAAATACATGCAAGCATGCACCCACATATGCTCGCACACACCATACACAAAAACAACAGCACACAAATTTACATACACACAGATGTCAGTATGGAGTATGATGATGTCAGAGATCTCTAAGATTAAAGATATTGTAAGCAGAGACTGCACTGTGTAAATCAAAGCTCATTGGAAAGATCTAGCAATTGATCCAAACTCACAAGGCTGACTCATTAGCTACCGTACCCTATGCAGTATTTTACTTAGCTAGCTAGCTAGGCTCAATGAGTTTGAAAATCAATGTTTAGCTAAATGAGGAGGCAGCCAAATTAATTAACCTCTTCTTTGCAATAAGGCTTGCCAATAGGCCTTATGCATTTATTTATTTCCGTACTTATCAATTTACTTAACGATGTCATTATTTATTTACGTTTATTATGCAACAGCATTCAAGGTAGCTATTGGATACCTACGTTATGGATGCATTATGTGGTTATTAGGACATCCTTATTTCACTGAATATTTTGGCAATGGTGTCCTGTTATGTCTGTAAAATACAAATAAGGTATAAGAGAAATGTTTACCTTGCCATAAAATTGGCTTTGTAGTAACAGCCATTTGGCTAGGTGAGAAGCATGAATTCTGGCAAGGTGAAAAGCTGAAAAATGCATAAGGAAACAAGCCAGCTAAATTGGTCAAATGTAAGTGCAATTAGTGCATAGCAACTTGACTTGGTGGCTGGTGGCCTAATATTGCTTTAATATCAGCCTTAATATTAATGTTAATATAATATCATTTGGATCAGCTGCTTATCTGATACCATTTACTATCTTTAATTGACATAGTACAGTTGTGTGGTATAAATAAGTAACTATATAAGTAATTATATAAGAAAGTCAATAATTAATGAAGTAATTAGATTTTTCATAAATGTCAAATTGTTTTTCATGATGGCACTTATTCCCAAGCATTTTGCATTTATGCGTGTATTTATCTATTCAATTATGCATATATTTAGTTATTTTACTATTTCATAATTTATTTCTACATTTAATAGTAATTTATTTATTTAATATTGACAGGTTGCCTCCTCTATAGGAGATGGCAATCATCCTTTTACCTCCAACTTTGGGAGAACAGTTGTGGATTAGAGGGAGTGTAGACATTTTAACAACTGGCAGTCCACTTCCAAAATCCCAGCTCTTCTGAAAAAGATGACTTCATGAATATTTATAAGAGGCCTGGTTATACCCGCAGGCTTCCAAAGAGAAGACAACTCAGACTAACATCTCCATCAAACATGTTCTAACAGTATGTATTACTTCATTAGATACACATGTTAAGCCTCAGCTTAACTAGCTTTTAATGTTACTGACTTCACCGACTTGCCTACCCATGTGTAACTGATTTTCCCGTCAATATGGAAGCTACCCTACTAGCTGGTAAACTAAGCTAGTCAGCTGTCTTCTTCAGTGCTAGCTAGCCAGGTGGCCTAATTGAGAAATCACAACCAAGAATATCAAGGCTATGGCCAAGTGTTTCTTGGGTAACTAACTGGCTGGCTAAAATTACAATCACTCTCAAATTAGCTAGCCAGCTAACTTTAAATTTGTGATGTTTCCTGACATCATTAGCTAGCTAGCCAGACAATTTATTTTGCATCATACATGCTAATAAGTCATATCAACCTATACAGTTATGGCACAGTACCATAAAGTAAATATTTAAAAATTACAAATGTGTAGGCAAATCAATGTTAAAAGAGTGACATCTGTCCAGAAAGATATGTATGTGATTAGCTAACTAACCTGAAAGTGATATTTAGCACGTCTGATGAAGTAATACGATTGATGGATGTGCAAGTCGAAGTCCCTTTCTCTTTGTGAGCAGCCCCCATGAATACACATGATGTAGTCTATTTTCAGGACAGCGGTTGTGAATCAGCACTCAGGTTGTCGTTCAAAAGTAGTTCAGAACTACATCATAAATTAGAAAAAAATTTTCTATTGGAATATAACATTTAGTGACAAAGTGAAGTCAAAGACAAAGTTGACAGCATGGGATGTTAAGGTGGTAGAGAAGGGCACATGTGTGAATGACTTGCACTATGGAATTTGCTGACTGCACTGTCTGCTCACAATGCATCTGGGCAACACTGTTTTCAGTGGTAACAATAGAAAGATGACTCCTATGACACTCTGTTTATTATGACCAGCTTTTCAGTTCCTGTGATCCTTCTGTTCTCAATCAAGGAGGTTCTAGTTGGTAATGGGAAGTTCCAGTACTGTTTCCAATCCTATGCTAGCTATGGATGTTCTTTTTTTGGAGTAGAGGCCAGAGATTTCTTCAAGAATGTTCATAAAGAACAAGAACAACAGAACAGATGTACAGCTTCAACACTGACAGAGAAAGACATTTTAATGTGAAGCAGTGAGGGCTAAATATCTGGTTATGGTCAAAAGAAAACATAATTTCTCTTGATATTATATGCTCTTTGTTATGAGAAAAATACAAATGATACAAGAGGATGTGATTGCTGGTTTATTTGCCAACAGGTGCTTCCATTTGATGACAATGTGTGTCTACGTGAGCCGTGTCAGAATTACATGAAGTGCATCTCCGTATTGCGCTTCAATAGCTCCGCCCCATTCATCTCCTCCCCTACCATCCTGTTTCGGCCAATACACCCAATCACTGGCCTACGCTGTCGCTGTCCAGCTGGTTTCACTGGAGATTACTGCGAGACCGAGATCAACCTTTGCTACTCCAACCCCTGTCTGAACGGGGGTGTGTGTGCTCGCCGAGAGGGAGGGTACACCTGTATCTGTCGTGAAAACTACACAGGTTAGTCAAATTCCCAGTATGCCTATTTAATGCCCCTCTATCTTTCATTGTCTTTGTGTCTCTTGGTGTGTCTGTCTCTCATTCAGTCAGTCTGTGAATCTGTTTGTGTGTCTCATTTTGTCTGACACAGTAGTCTTACATTTGTAGCTTCGGGACATTTTTTCAAAACATATAGCCATGAAAACACAGGCTGTCCATGTGGCACTTTACAGTTCAGTGGACTAGCATGAAATATCTATCAATATAGTGTATTGCATTTGTATTTTATATGTTCATGAGAAACTATAGGAAGTGTATATGGTATGATATATACAGTGTGCAAATAGACATGTTCAAATTACCTTGGAATTGCTGTCGGACCATGGGTGCTGTTTGGCTTCAAATTACAGCATTCTGAATGAAAAAATCTACAATAGCCAGTTTGCCACATATTTGCTGTCAGTCATTGTTTGCTAGGGTATGCTGTTCACACCCAGTCAGAGAATATTGTTTATGCCTGAGAATCTGTTTGACTATTTCTGTCAAGTAAGCTTGATTAAAGAGATGTTTCCATCAAAGTTAAATGTGCTAACATAAAAACAACTAAATTAAAACTCTTTCGAAAAGAGTCATGGAAAATTGGTTTGAGATGCAAGCTTGCCTGCTAGAATTTTTAAGATCACTTGACAGTGGTGGTCTTTATCTCACAATGCTTGTTTAATCCAAGGGGGAGAGCCCGAATACAGGAGTCAAGGATTCAGAAAGAGTCTGTCCACAAATGATGCGAATATCTAATAGTGCAGCTCTGTGGACTTCTCTATCTGTAGAACATTCCCTGCACTGGATATGGAGCACTTATTCATCTCATGCTCCTGACTCATTCTGTTTCAAATTCCCTAAAAAGAAGAGGTTTTCACAAGAAACTCTTTCAGAGCTTTGCTGCTAATGGAAACAAAATATATAAATTATTTAATGTAAACTGAAAAAAAACAACACAAACTTCTATTATATTTAACAACAAATGTTGTATGTTATGTTAATATTTTCAACATAGTAGCTTGTCATAATTTTTGACACACCTGGATGTGTCACTTCCAATGGAATTCCAATGTAAGCGCTTTACATAATTGCTATGAGGAGCACTTTGTGTCCAATAGAAAATTGTTCCTGTACAAGTTTATAGTCAGACATAGATAATGGTGATTCATGCCATTTTTGCACCTGTTAGGTGACATGAACCCTCAGCCACACATTTAAATACAGCATTTTGTAACATTGCATAAAAGGTTCAAAAAAATCAACTTCTCAAACACCAATTGCTTTTCTAAGATAAAAATTGGTACAAATACTCATGTAGGCACCTTAATCTAAATTGCAAAGAGGGAGTTGCTATGTGAAATATCATGGCTGTGGCATGTCAATTAATATGCACGTGTGTGAATTTGTGCATTTTATGCCCATGGCCTGGTTTAGGCTAATGAATTTGCACCAAACGCACAACTTGCCAATGATATATGCATAAAGGCCGTTAAGAACACTATGTATTCTAACTAGAAGGTTTTTGCTGTATGAACATACACAGGTTCAGACAATCTTTATTTATAATGTGAGTTTGCACGATGTTGTGGTCATGAAGCAATCAATGTTTGAGCCAGAAAATGTTTGTACATAGTCCTTATGGGGTACTCTCACTAAATTGCTAACAAAAACTTAATATGCCAAACCTGGGAGCCACAGGCCAATCAATTTGCAAACCGTTGTGACGGCACTCCGTCACAGACATGCTTTTTAAATGACTAGAAATTCTAAGCAGTTGCTCACAAATGTGTAGCTTATAGTGCCATGTAGGAAGTCTCTTCAGTACTGAGATTGTCCACATTGATCACATTGTTTGGCTGATATATTGGATTTTATGACACATTTTCAATATTCCCTTGATACAAAGTAAAAGACTGACAAGACTTGAAACATCACAGATGCCTTTTTCTCTTTGACCACAAAAAGAACAAAAAGATCTCATCTTGTATTAGCTGTCAAATGCTTCAATATCAACCCCTCAGGAACCATCCCACCAATTGACACAAAATTTGGTATTCACAATCCCTGTACTAAACTCAAACACATGACCACTGTAAGCAAATGAATTTCTGACATTCTCTAATTACTATGCAAATCAGCCAATTTCATTCACCATTGCATCAATTGTTCTCAAACTACCTGTTCACAATGTCAACACCACACCCAAACTGTGTTCCAAACGTGAAAGCAATCCTTAGAAAAACAGAATGTACAAGCTCTTGAAAATGCACATTTTTAACAGAATTTTCGATGTATCAAAAAAAAATCTTTATGAACAGTACCACTGACTCATATGAAATTTCATACATAGCACCTTTTTGGAATGCTTTATTTAACTTGAGAAGGGAAAGTTAAATAATTTTAAAATGAATGTTAAATAATATGCCGATCAATTTACAAAGGTGGAAAAGGCATTTTTTACCCTCAAATTGCAACTCCTCATGAACCAGCAAGCCAACGAGCACAAGATTTGATATGTACAATCCTTGTACTAAGCTCTTTCTAAAGTGCTAAGGAAATCTGCTACAAAAATTAATATGGCCTCTACAAGCCAATAAAATGATAACAATAAACATGTGAATGAGCTAATGTTATTCACTGTTGGGTCAATTGTGAGCGCAATGTCATACATGATAAGTGTGGAGTTCAGTAGAAGACATTCAGAATTCAAATTTTAAAATAACTGTTGATGATCAGAGAGGTTGTGTACTGGGAAGAGGCAGGGGATAGTCTAATTGAACAGTCTAAGCATTTATAATTTATATATCCATGCTACACTTTTGCTTCCTTACAATCTTATGGCTGGTGAAAATGATATTATAACCATACATTTATGTCATTAGATAAGAGAAAGGCAAGTAGTATAATCATATTCCAGATAAACTGCTATAAATTTATTACAGTGTTCCATACATACATCACACCTCTATCTTATTGTGGGTGAAGCACATATTTTGTCAATGTATCATTACAGTATTATGTTTTTGACCATGGGACATGTCAAACAGGCATGCAGCAGACTGGTATGAAATTATGGCAATGTATTATGTTACAATATGGCTTATAGAAGAATGATTTGAATATTGTATGCTTTTCAGGGACATCTTTTCAGAGTATTGTACCATTTTGAGGAATTGCACAGCAATGTTGATGGATGAAGGAGTTCTATCTAATGCAGCAATCATTTGTAGGCTTTCATAATGTGCCCTGTGTGACAGAGCTGGTCAATGCTCTGTACATAAATTAGCAGAAGGAGTAAAACTTTACAAAACAATTTATATTTAAAAAAAAAAAAAAAAAAAAAAAAAAAAAAAAAACCTCACAAACACAAGAGAACCAGTCTACTACCTCCAGCACACAAAATGGCTTCCAGCAATCTGAACCCAACCCTGTGTGGCCTCACACCTGTGTATATAACATCCCTAATTAGGGCAGGTGTGACCAATTAACTAGTTCACAGACAGACAAGAAAACAATTAAACAATCAGTTAAGACAAACATGTAACCTGTTGTAGTTGTAGTTGATTGATTTAAAGCGCTTATTTTACAAGATGGAATGTGGACAATGAGGATTTAACCAACTAAACAAACATTTAACATTTAGTCTGTTGGGGTGAGGTGAAGGGCTACTCCTTCACACCCTGGTAGAGCACAATGACAGTGAACTTTCTACTTACATTATATCTAAATGTGTGTGGCTCTGCATTAGATTTTGAAACGCTAGGTACAGTATGTATTTACGATGATGATATCACTTATGGGCGCAGTTACTATGGTTGGACAGAAAATGTGCTTGGCACCTGTTTATGTTCAGCCAATTGGAGCGTTTTGTTTGAATAGTTGTAAAACAACTCTGTAACGATCAAGCTTATTCCAGTTGTAATTAGAAACATGGAAACATAGGGTGCTGAAACTTGGAATCATAATATGTTGAATTATTTGAATAGAAGTACTCTTGACAAACATTTGTAGAAATGTTATTAAAGTTGTTCGTTAGTAGGCCATATGCAGCTAATATAATTACATACTTCACACAGGAAGCTAGCTAAGATAGACTAACATTAGCTATAAATGTCCTTTGTTAGCTATGTAGGTAGCTAACTAGCCAGCTAGCTTTCAAACAGTTCGTTTGTATGGTTTCAAAAATATTGTGGGCTTAAAGTGGCCGTCACAGATGGTATAGTTTATTTTTTCGCCAAGAAATCTTCGATGTGGAACGCTACCTAGCAAGTTAACTGTGGCAGTAATAGTGTACAGAGGTGGGTACGTCATCACTGGCTCTTCGCTCGTGTCGGAAGTAAATCCCCTAAGGGAAATTACAATGGGCCTCGCACACTAACCATCTTTACTCAAGTTTGGATTCATTTCAGGAGCTGGGAATTTCCTGAATTAACCTGTTCGGTGTGAGGATATTTGGACTCATCAAATGTTTCAATATTTTCCGAAAATGTTAAGATTTAAGCAGAGCCGGTCCTGACCTCCCTGGGGCCCTAAGCAAAATTCTTTTAAGGGGCCCTCCTACCTGACCCGTGAACCATGTAAACCATTTGCCATTGCCACACAGTCACACCTGACACCCCAGTGCTCCCACTACAGTCCTCCCTCCTTTAAAAGTTTGCTCCATCTGTTGGTCTAAGAATAAGTAGACCTATACAGAACACAATGAGGTATAAACAAACAATATTTATTGAATAGAATATTTTCTATAGAATCTTAAGATAAGTGAATATTAACAATAACAAATAAGAAATTGTAGAAAATATAAAATGTAGAAAATAAAATATAACACTGAGCTTTGACTCTGCTGCCTGGTAATTAGTCCAGTCCTCACGATATTATACAATCAGCTTTGGCTATACAATGTAAACATAAGCCTATAGGCTATGGCTGCAGCTGTATGTCTCAAAATAGGAAAGCGCGAGTTTCATTTCGTTCAAGCGCGACGCGGTTATCGTTTCCGAGCTGCAGTATAAAAACATCGTTGCCCGTTGGCGTTTATCACACGTAATAAATAGCTGTATTTCACGCTCACTTTTGTCAGGCACAAAGTCACAGAACAGAGCCCTGGAAGTGACTGGCAAGCGAGGAAGACACAAACAGACCAAGAGATGCACTGCCCAGCTAGGTTAGCAAGACAGACAGACTAGAGAGAGATGCAATGTAAGCTAGCACATCAACTTAACGTTACTGTTATTTGCTGACATCAAACTTGGACAGGAGAGAACTAGGGTTGGGCCGATGGACGATCGCCGATCGCTGACAGACATCACGAGGTTGAGCCGGCATCGTGATTTAAACCGCCCCGGTCCACACAGACAGCGGTGCGCACCCTGCCACACACACACTATAATTCCAGCGTCTCTGCTATAACGTAGAAAAATATATTTATTACTTATTTGTGGGGATTTCCCCGGTGATCAACTTGAGCCGTAGAACTGATGAATATGTATTTCAAGGAGTGTCAGCCAGACAGCGCAAAAATGAAGGATGGGTTGATTCTAGTTATTATATTAGCTCCTTGCGCCTGATTTAAAGGAAAAACAGCTTATTTAATCCCACTATACCGCCCAGTGAAAGCATGTTTTAATTTAGGCGCAAATTTAAAAATATATTTTTAAATCTACCTGGTTTGCACCTACCTCTGTAAATCAGGGGGCGGAGTCTTTATTTGTATCGCAAAACTGAGGATTAAAACTTACCTACAGAGCGAACTCCCCCGTTCTCTGCTATACCCGTCTTAAACAAATAATTCCTAATAGTATAATATACTTGTTATTAACCTTTTTTCACCATGTCTCGCCCTGCACATTTAACTATATTTCATGTTTAGGAACAATATAATCAATGAGTTATTAATATTGTAATGACTAGAGAAAACTCTTGCTGTTTTCATTTATGTTTTCATTAGCGTTAAGCTTCCCATAGTTTTCAGTTAGCATTTGCTATATTTTTTAACGTTAAATCGCTGTTTCCTCAAAGATAAAATTAGCTAGAATTTTTCCAATCTAGTATTCCAATCTCACCGGTTTACCCGATTGCTGTTCCCGCAATTCACTCTCATTGTATGTTTTGTTTTTTTTTTTTGTATCCAAAAGGATACTTCCGCTTCCTCCTCTCATCGAAGCTGTAAACACATGACATCCGCTTTGACACGAGGGGGAGGCGGGGCCCCCTAATTTGCGGGGCCCTACGCAACTTGCGTAGTGAGCGGGCCGCCCGGCTCTGGATTTAAGACTTGTAGTTCGGTTTGTAGTCCATTTTTCGAACAACATATCCCATAGAGCAATGCGGGGGAACGTCCTGATAAATCGGATACCACCATCTCATCCACGCATTCTGGGATCTTCGATTTAAAAAACCGTTGGCTATGAGAAAACCCAGAGGGTTGCTAGTAGTGGTGGTAAACTCGGCTCCTTTTATAGACTCGGGTTCCTCTGAGTCACTCACTAAACTGATCCGGGTGTGTCGAGTCCTTTGAGTCACTTGAGTCAGTGTTTGAGCTGTGGAGGAAACAGGATCCACTCAACTCAGTTGTTGAGTTGTGGAGGAAACAGGATCCACTCAACTCAAGTCAGTGAATCTGAGTCTTCTGGGTCCACTGTGTTTCCGACTATGTAGGAAGTTACTCTGATCCGTTCTCAGTCAACTCAACTACATTCAGAGGCGCAGATTTGATAATTTATGAAGTTATTTGAACGTCGGACAGTTGGGTTACCTGCTAAACGCTAGGTAGATGGGCAGAGTATGTTATACAGGTCATAATAAGAGTGATACAGATTATTGTTTCAATGTGCGTCGCCTGGTGTTAGTAGCAGCCATAGGACTATAGGATCCGGGTTAATGGAGACCTCAGACTCATGAATCCTAAGTTAGTACGAAGATTTGAGCTAATAACCCGGGTGATTCAGCAATCAACCAGCTCTAGTTGCTAGTGGAAGACACAATAGGAAGGACGAGGACAGTTGGTAGTTAGCTAGCTAACAAACAACGGTAATCGTTATAAAATGGTTCAGTGCTTTGTCCCAGACTGCAGCCACCGTACATATGTGAACTGCAAATTTATCAGGTTTCCAAAATGCCTCACGACATAGTTTTACATTATGGAAACCGTGAAGGTTATCTCTGTAAGCACACCATCAGAGAGACGTATATCAAATGTAGCTAACTCAATGTGCATTTTCACACAAGTCATTCAAAATCGTGGGCTAACAATCAGTCCACTTAGCAGACTCGATGAGTGATGATGTGGTAACCTGACTTTGCTCTAGCTATGCTGCCTAACCTACGTGGCCTACACTCACCGACACCCTGTAGGTCTTATCCCTCATGTTCGCCCTGACCAAACCAGCGATATGGCCCTCAAAACGATTGAATTCCTCCACATGCCCTGACTTATAATGGTTTTCGCCCCGCTGAAAACTCCTTAAAAAAGAGGAGAATATGGCTAAGCGACACCATTGCAGCTAACGACGCGCTTGCTATTCCTGATAGCGATGACTGCTAAAGACGAGCTTGCAAGTTTGTGCTACAGCGATGATTAGCCACGCTCTAGCTAGCAAGGCCGGAGAGCGGGAATGAGAAAGCTCCGTGGTTTCATGGGAAGTGTAGTTTTTAGCCCGTGGTTGTACTAGCATATAATCAAAAAAATAAATTACGTAAAATTTAGTTCGAAACAATTAAAATGAACAATATAAGTCGCAGGTTGGGATCACAATGTATAATCCGGAAGTCGATGGTAAGCCATACATCACTACAAGTACTTTAAAAGTGCGTTTAAAAAAAAGTATGAGTAAAATGAATGGGGAATTTCACTTCCGACACTAGTGTGACGTTCCCACCTCGGTACTCTATGGAAGTTTTCCACATCCAAACTGTCACTGGAGGAATTGACTGCAGGTGTGTTATTCAGCTACGCTAATCGTTTATCTTAGAACATTTCTGACAGATACTGCTACGGATTTGAAAATTTTGAGACCTAACTTTAAGAACGAGCAAACAGTAAGTGAAGCGCTACAGGGAAAGCCGACGCTGAGATTGCCTTACTATTCAAAACACATTTGCCCATACCATACCAACGACCACGGTGCCAGACTTTCACGACTTCTGTTTACTGACGTTTTTAAAATGGCATTGTTCACCATCCGTTTATATTTATTTTATTCAATGGAAGCAGAGCTAAAGTTAGCTAGATGACTAACACAGCTGTAGAAGTACACTAGCTAGCCACCATTCTCCAGGTAGCCGTGTTTGATTTCAATTTGTAGCATTTAACTAGCTGGCTATGAAGTAACTAACGTCACAGCCACTAAATTCTTATAACTGGCTAACGTTACCTAGCGAACTGATTAATAGCTGTCCAACAGGAAGGCTACGATGGTAGTATGGAGCTGCTCTTGATAGAGAACAGACAGATCGCCAGCAGCACACACTCGCATCCTTCTAGTCGATTCTTTGTCCTTTGTTATTTAGGGCAGGCAATTCCAGTGGTTGTATGGATGAACACAAATGATGACATTGCATTTTAGATGTTATCGGTTTAACTTGAGACATAAAATGGTGCCATGCTGTCTGCCCTTACTGTAAAAGCTAACCAATCGCTTTTTTGCTACTGCTGTATGGACCCTGTTATTGCTGCTTGCAGGTTTATGCTGCGCACAACACGGACGCATTTTAATACTCGGTGTAAATGGGCCAGACGTATTCTGGTTGATCAAATGCGGATAGTACCAGGCGTAAAGGCTCCTTGCTTCCTTTCTGATTGAGTTTATGACACTGCAGATCAGTCTCAAAGATGGGTACGAATCATGAGTGATACACAGCACAGAGACGGGCGGATCCGAGGTATGCTGGCTACTCCAATCGCAGTGTTTATGTATTGATCGGCAGCAGTACTAAAAATTACAAACCCGCTAGATTAAACGGTTACAACAAGAAATTCGCACCTGTGATTTATGCGTTTTTATTCAAAAACCGTTTTTATTCATAGTAAAATAGTTATTTTTCCCACTGAAACACCTTTTGTGTCCCCTGTCAAATGAAACCGTTAAAATTTGATATTATTATAAAACCATTTCTGTTTCTGTTTCATTAATTGTAGTTAATGAGCCAGTGCCTTTCCATTCACACCCCTATTCTTTGACTCATTCGGTTTGTTTGACAGTTTCAGACAATTTTAACCTTGAAAACTGACCAAATTTAATTAAGTGTGGGCACAAAACATGTAGCCAGGGTTCCATAGCCAGGAACATCACAACATTAAAGTGAAAATGACAACTAATAGGGTTATTGGTATTGGTATATTAGTTTACTGGTATTATTGAAAATGTTTAATAATTTTCAGACCAAAAAAAAAAAAACAGGGTTATGCCTGTATCATGAAAGATTGTGACACAAATGTTTGTGCATTGTGGTCTACAAATGTTTTAGAGAAATCTGAGCTGAGATGAGAATGAGAAAGAAAATCTGAGCTGAGATGAGAATGAGAAAATGCTGACAACTACATATTATTGGGGACAAAAAAAGCATTAGTGAAACTGCAACTGATCACTTTACACAGGAAAGACATTGAGAAAAATGGGGAAAAATAATATGAGCAATGAATAGATTCCACTGCAGTCCAGTAGCACATATGTGGTACCCCTAAACTTGTTTGCGTTTTGAATAAAAATCCTGAATAATGTATTCATATCATATTTATTTGATTTTCATTCTTGTTACTTATTTATATACTTGCCTTGCCATTCAACTAGACCTGTCCAAACATCAGCATTTCAAGCATTCAAGATGTTAGAAAAATAATATGCAACACCAGGGACATATCATCTCATGTCATATGTGTGTGTATGGGAGGGACACATATATTGGATCACCCATGCAGTGATTTTTAAAATGTCATTTTACATCATTCCTTGCACTTCAATCACACTGCCGTACAAATGACTGACAAAATTATGCCTCAGTTTGCCTCATTGCCCAGGTGTTCATTCTCTAATATGGTGATTTTTTTGTTTTGTTATTACTTATTAGTTGTTTAGTTGCTACTGTTAGCAACTGTAAATTATATTTATAATAACATCTGATTATTTGAATTTAAGCACTATTAATATGTTAAATAGCTTCGTGGTTTCAACCTAATGGCTCCTCACAAAAGATGTGTGTGAGGAAACAGGCTTAACACTTCTGTTCAAAAAGACTTTACACCCTGACAGGTTTGGGGTACCTAGAGACCCCAATAGTCTAGATAGATAAAATATAATTAAAAATATACTTCCATGAAAGTCTGTTACTCAAATATGTTTTGTTCTTATATTGAGTATCTTAAATTGCCTGAATGAATAGCGAAGAGCCCCCTAAACTCCTTATCTCACATGAAAAATATCTACTTAGGCCATACAAAAGTCAAAATGTGTGGAAAAATAGGCAAATTATTTTTTGTTTACCTAAAATGAAATAACTTAATATTTGATGTGTCAGGAGGGCCATTCATTGTATTTTATTTTCCTATTTAAATAAACAATTTGAATTGTATATAGGAAATCTGAACAATCCTTGTAGGCCTACATACATGTGAGGGTGCTATTAGAAACTGTGGGACCCCCTCTCGGACCGAGCGTCACAGTGCCACTGTCTCTGTAAGAACTTACTATTCCAATAGGGACACATTCCCTCCATACATGCATCCCTCCATACATATATCCAAGATGCAAAATAGAGAGTGAACTAACTATATACAAATATACACTATATACACCCCCCAGGCAACAGGACTGTCAGACACAGACCCCTTCCAACCTTGGCGCAAAGCGCTACCAAAGGCTTCATGGCCCCGCAAGGCGCTAGAGCCGGAGGGGTAAAAACCATAAGGGGTTGATGGCCCTGCAAGATGCTAAGGCAGGAGGGGTAGGGGTTGATGGCCCCGCAAGGCGCTAGGGCAGGAGGGGTATAAAACATAAAGGCTCCATGGCCCCGCTAGATGCTAAGGCAGTAGTGGTAAAAGAGAAGCACAAGTCAGTGCATCCTGTCCTACTTCATACAAGATGGGCACAGAGTTATTGTGTGCAGTTTGCATATGTAATTATGCATTTTGCATTGTATGCACTCACATCAAGAAAATCACCAACGGGCAGTCATGCATCGACAGCTGTATGTGGTGGTCACCATGTCCAAACTGTCAACCCCACCCTTCATTTCATTGTAATCGGGAATCATTTGAGGCTTTCTGTCCTCTTTCTCACTCACAACTGCATCATTATGCATTGTACTCATAAGGAGTACATTCTTATTTTTCTTGGGGCAGTAAGAAACTATTGCAGTGCTGTCAGTGTTGGGTGTGCATGTGCACATGTACCAGCAGACATAGGGTGTGTGAGTGAAAATGTGATAAAGGGAAGGAGGATATACTACTAATAGAAGATAATATTAATTCACTCACTGTGTCGTAAGTGTCAGTAAAAACAATAGTGGAAGGAAAAAGTCAGCAAAACCTATAAATCTTGATGTTTTATGCTTGGGGTCAAACTGACCCCAAACAACAGATTCATAGCCAAAGTGTATACAGGACAGGCAAAACATACCATTACATGAAAATTAATGTTAATCAGTTGTTCCTACTAATTTAGGAAAAGTCATAAAATATTAAGTGCAAAAAAACATTTTAAGCATGTTTTTACAGACATGACCCCAAACAGCACAGAAGGGTTAACCACCACAGTTAAAACATTAAAAGCAAGGCACTACAAAATGACCCAAGATTTCTGTGTACATCATCATTACATGTGTTACATATTGCCAACACTCTACAGGCATGATTATATGCCTACATGTGTCTGCATTAAATATTCTCACCTTTGAACAATTACGTCTTGCTGTTTCTCTCTAACACTGGCTGATGTTTCTGCCTGCTGTTTTACCTTTAGTTACGATGGTAATAGAAACAAACAGAGTATGTATGTTTTAGCAGTGGTCTGGTATATGGGTAAAACCCATATGACAGAAAGAGCCTTTTTTTTCTTTTCAAAATTTCACCATAACATAACAGCCTGAGAGCTGCAATAGATTTTTACCTTTTAAACACTTAAAAAAGAAACCACGATGCTAGATGTTTTGAACACAAAATCTAATGTTTGATGATTAAAAATTCGATGACCCTTTTCTAAATTTTATACTGTTGTGAGGAGACGTATTATTTTAAAGTGCCCATGCCCATGCTTGTTCTACTTTCTTACCAAGAAAACAGTCAAAATCCATCAACTCCTTCCCATTGCATTAGCTAAGTCTGCCAGCTAGATCATTTTACTGACGTTTTCTAGCTGACCACTGTCAAGTACTTTGTTTTGATGAGGTGACTCACTTTGACTTTAGCAAGGTCGGCTAGTAAATATTAAGACTTGTGTTACATGAGGCAACTTACAGGCAATTGTGGCATAAAAGTGGCATATATTAGTTTCATGTGATGCCATTACATGGCATTGTTGCATGAAGCAATAGAGAAGCAACTTGAATGCGATTTAAGTTTCACTCAATGTCCAATCACGTGTGTATATTGTATGTAATTTCATTCAATATTGCGCCAATCAGTTCTAAACTTGTTCTTTGGCATTTTTTAAAAAATAATTTATTCTTCACTGATTAGTTAATTACTATTAATTACTTATACTAATGCTAATTACATATGGACACCTAGATCAAATAAAACACTAGGCTAGTTAATGCATTCACATGTGAATTGTTACAAATGAATACCAACTTCTCCGGTAAAATGTAAAAGATCTGCTTGTTGATTGGATGTTGCATGAATCTGGATCACTGTCATCCTTGTGCAGCTTAGTTGTGATTGAGTTACTAGTTAGTTGCAGGGAGTGTTACACAGCTCAATCAAGGTACAGCTTTGCTGCAAGCAAATAAATTTGTGAGTAAGGTGCTTTCTGCAACATCAGCCTAAAGTTAACATTTGCAACAGTGTCACTTTGCTGCATGGTTCATGTACAAGCAAGCAATCATAATCAAAATTGTTCTGTAGATAGATGTACAGAAACTCTTAAAATCTCTTTAGTCAACCTCAATTTTAAGTGGTTAATTATATTATGTTAAAAACCATGGCCATGGTCGTCTATGTGTGGAGTAGTTTGGTCAGCGCATTTTCCTAAAAACATTAAAAGTGTCAGACATTTTGTGGGATTTTCGGGTGAATGAACTGAATGTGATAAAAAATTTGCATTTTTGCATACTCCTAGCTAGTATTGTTTGCAGTTAGTACCTGAATAATGGAACCACTAAGCAGGTCTGATCTGTAGGATGGAAATGATGGCAAGCACCTACCAATATCTTACTGACATAAATAAATCGAGGGATATATAGCCAACTTTTTGATTGTTAGGCTTCCCAGGCCAAGGCCTATAAATTTTTATTCAATGCTGCCAATATACTAGTGTGTTGCAGTTTTAGCTTGCCACGTAGTGGTGACATTTACACTGTTTTCTTCAACACTTAAAAGAAAAGATCTCTGAGACTAAGAAGCTTGATTTCTGGCTGTGACATGAGTTTGTGTGGTGATCATCAGAATTGTATTTTTATCTTACACACATGCCATACAGGTTATTCTTGTATTACACAACTGAACAAGTATTCAGACTGAATAGCTACAGTAACAAGAAATGATTGCTGATTAGCTTTGTCTCTATGGAGCTGAATGTGGAATATAGAATGTGATGACGATATCTACCTGAAACACAATGTGTTCTTTTTGTGGTAATGCCTTTTTAAATGTAGCTATCCCAGCATATGACATGGTGGTTGTATTCATTTAAAAAGAACAGCTAGCTAGTTGACCTTTGATTAGTCAGAAGCACCGCTGTTCTGAAAATCTGAGCTCCTTCCTCAGCATGGGCTGCCCAGTAGCTCAGACTGTCAGACCAATCTAACAGATGAGCTATAGAATAACATTGAGCTATGAGTTTTAATATGTTAAAACTGATCAAAATAAGATACCACCTAAAAAAATAAACTAGGTGTAGCTTGTCCTGACTGGTAGAAATAACCAGTCAGAATGAACTATCCTTATTTTAAATACTGTTTTATTTAGGTGGAAGCTCACTCTGATAGTAAGCTCATATCTGGTAGTAAATGTCAAAAAAACAGAAGAAATCATCTTTAACTTCAGGAAGAAAAGCTTTCCCGCTAAAATCCAAGTGTGAAATGCATTTGATAACGTGTCACTTGGGGAAGCTGAGCGCATCAGCAAAGCATACATACATATACCTAGCATTGATGGCACTGTTGCATTCATTTATCAAATTCCCAATTGATGCAAATGTACATTTCATTAAAGTTTTTTACGCTATTGCAGGTAATCCATACATTCTGTATCACTCTGTTCTTACTTTTACACACATTATATAATTAATAGAAATAAAATGTGGTGTTAAAACAGATTTATATTTTAAAAAGTTGCCAGGCTACCCCCAATGGCATAACTTTATTATTTGCAGTGTTTCTTAATTCAATCAGCACTCTAGATTTGTTTGTAAAATGTTCTTGTATTTGGTCTTGATCTGGACCCAGGCCCTTTTGATACCCATTGGATACCCAATTGATACCCATGCTATATCCTGAATTTTATTCATATTTTACTAGTTAACACTGAACACTGAATTGTTGGCATCCACAGTCTCAAGAGCAGTAGTGATTTCCAAACTACATGACTTTCCTTTAAGTTATGGTTCATTTATCTCTGTTAGGTTATCTCTGTTTTAATAATTATGCAATTTGCAATTATGCAAGGATTTTTTTGTGCACTTCCAACTGTACATTTGGAAATATCTACCTTATCACTGTGAATAAACCCTTGCTCATTCATCTGATGCCAGTGCAAACCCTGTCAGTGCATTTTTTGGTGTTGTATGCCTGAATTCTCCAAAGGAAACACTGTCTGGCAAAATACAATTATTATTATCACTAATAAAAGGATCATATTTAGCTTCAGCATTCTCAATCAGGTGTTACTTATTTGATTCACCCAACCACCCTTATCTGAGGGATGGGGGTGTGCGCAGTACTGCAGACATGTCCTCCGATGAAATATCTAATGATTTACAGTACCACTCAAAAGTTTGGACACATGATTAAAAAAATGGGAAAAAGCTATCAGAGACATTTTTATCCACAGACTTATACTTAAATGCTTGAAATTTGTTTCTTAGACAAATACAAATACTGAAGTTGATGCCTATGTATGAATTTCTTTCCAAAAAGATTTTTAACTTTAAAAAATATTTTTGGCTATTTTGAAAAATCTAAAACATAAGACAGTTCTGATTTGTTTATAACACTTTTTTGGTCACTGCATAATTTCATTTGTCTTATTTCATAGTTTTTATGTCTTTACTATTATTCTCAAATGTGTAAAAATAAAGAAAGAAAAGTGTGTCCAAACTTTTGCCTGGTACTGTAGGTTGTAAATCAGCAATATTTAAGTCAAATGACAGGCTACATAGTGCACAAATTAGCTACATAAAGCAGTTACAAGAACTTCACAGATGGTATTCATAAGGTTTATCAATGCTGCAATTTTTTCAGATGAAAATGTGAGAGATAATTTTGTAGGTGGGCCTCTACTGCAAAACTGCGAAACAATTTTATTGCAAGAGGAGTAAAATAGTTTACATTTTTTTCTCTTTTTTTGGGTTGCCAAGATTGGAAACCAGGCAACAAGGAATAGTTGGCAAAACATCTTGATTGGTTAAATTTAGTTTCCCCGGGCAACCTTTACTGTTGATCCACGTTAAGTGGAAAGGTTTACGGTCAGCTTCTTCTTCTTCAGCAAAGTGCAACTGTCTAGGAATGAATAAACCCAAAAGCATGCAAAATTTAATACGATGTCAAGAGTAATTAACATAGGTCAAAATGTTAGGAAGTGGCACAAAATATTAGGATGTAGCACAAGTAACACATGATAAAGTAACATGACTGTTACATTATTGATCTTGCAAGCCCCTAATCCGGATCTAATTAAAGTCACAGAAGAACCTCCACTAACGAAAGCCCACATATAAAATTTGGTTTTATATCTGTGGTGCTGATTAAAAGGGAATGGCTACCGGTCTCCAGCAGCTTGGATCAAAAATTTTCTGCATGAAACATGACAGAAAAAAACTGCAACATACACTGAGGAATGTCAGAGAGAGAGAGAGAGAGAGAGAGAGAGAGAGAGAGAGAGAGAGCATGAAGGAAGAAAAGAAAAACAGGTGGCCAAAGGGGACAGTGCAATGTGTAGGAGTTTAGGGGGATTGCAGGGGATAAAAGGAGCTTTGATGAATAAAACATCCCATTTGGACTGGGATTTGAATGAATTAAGATTGTGATAGAGAATAGTCTTCATTGCAGAAAGTGAGGAGAAGGAAAGGAAGAGAAGGAGGGAGGACAAGAGAGAGAAAAGCAATATTGGAGCTATGAATATACACTCAGTAGTGAAGATGGAGCAGAAGGTGTCTACTTAGTTGTGAATTTGAAGGTTGATACAAGCATGGTTAGTATAGATGAGTCAGGATAATGTGTGGAGGAGGGATAAGAAAACTGTAAGGTTAAGAGAGGAGAAGTTCACACACCAAATCAAAAACACAGCACAGCTGTAGTTCAGAGTGGAATAGAACTTAGAACCCAGTCCTGTCAGAGTCAGTCTTGCTCAGTGCACTGTGTGTGTGTTTTGTCTCTTTGTGTATTATATGTGTGTCTATCTGTAATTGTGTGTGTCACTGTACTCTCTCTTCCCCAGGTGAGCACTGTGAATGGGACAGCAAACATGGTCGCTGTGTTCCGGGGGTGTGCCGGAATGGAGGAACATGTCGGGAGGAATCGAAGGGGGGTTTCCACTGTGAATGCCCTGCTGGGGGGTATGACCGCCCTGACTGTGCTGTCACCACACGTTCCTTCCCTCCCAAATCCTTCATCATGTTCCACGGTCTCCGCCAGAGGTTCCACCTCACGATCTCCCTTTCGTGAGTATAATGTAAAAATAAAATGAGAGTTATTACTGATCATCATTGGCCCTTCCATCATCACACAATAGTTTGGGGGCAGTGTAGCTTCACTTCGTCCTCAACATCGAAGAAAAGCACTTTTCAAACTTGGGAAGTGACTAGTAACTCTGCTATCCTGACTGCTAGGGGAAGCTCATTCTACTACACTGTGACCTGAACAGGTAGGTGGTGCGTGACCACTTAAGTGAGGGACAATCAGGTGTCCTGAGGTTGCAGAGTGTTTTAGTCTGGACAGCATGTAAACTTTGATGATTGGTTAATCATCAGCCCAAGGTGGTATGGAAAGCAGATACCATAGTACTTTCCAGGGTCATCCAGGGAACAGTGGTGGAAGGGAGATGACTTAGATCAGTGTTTCTCAACCAGTGCTCCTCGCAGCACCCTGTCCTGAATATCTTCTATCTATTCTTGCTCTGCCTACCTGACTAAACTCATCACTGGCACATTTTATTAGCTGAGCACACCTGATTTAATCAAGCAGCAAGGATAGATAGAAGCTATGCAGGACAGGGTGCCGCGAGGAGCAGGGTTGAGAAACACTGACTTAGATGGGATGTGGAAAAGGTCAGTGTTAGACTATTTGAGCCTCAGGTCATGGTAAGTCGGTAAAAGATGATTAAATTAATATAAGTGAGACAAATAATGTCTTCATTTGTATAGCACCGTTGCCTGTTTTCAAAATAATGTTTACCCATTCCTGACAAATAGGTGAAACTGTAAAATATTGTGCTGGGGGGTCAGTGCTGTCCCTGATGTAAACATTGCGAGCTATTCATATGGTCATAAAATAAGCAAGGTATGACTGTTTAAATAGTTGGCTCACTTCTTAATAAGAAATATGCCCTGAATTTCACTTTAAAACCAAGAAACATTACTTTAAAAATGAGAAACATTCATCAGTCAATCAGTCAGTTATATTGTGGGTAGTCTTCTGCTGTATATGCACAAAGTCGTATGTGTCTCAATAAATAACACGCTTTTGCCATCAACAGTTGCTCTCCTATGTTACTGTTGGCTTTTCCGGTGCCCCGTTTCAGCAATATATACCCTCCAATGTTTTGATCTTGGATACATAGAGTTTTTGTCATTACTCTTGACAAGCCTTGCATGCAGGATTTATTGATCTGTTTTCCATCTCAGAATAATCTGTCCTGTAAATTTACATTTAATCTTCATATAATTTATTCATCCACAATTTGAACTTGCCACCTTACACTGACAAGTTCTGCACCCTATTTCACTCTAGCATCTTAGACCTAAATTTTTTTTCTGTAATGCTGTATGACAGCTGTTCTTATTTTGTAATTGTAGCTACACACTGGTGATCTCAACACTGTGTTTCACACTGACATATGCTTAAATATGCCTAGTTGTGTCCTTGTTTTGTACAGCATTTCTTGCTGTTTTTTTGTTAAATGCACTAGTGCTTTGGAAGTTGCACTGGATAAGTGTGTGCTAAATGACAAAATGTAAATGTAGCTACATTTGTAGAGACCTTGAACTTTAAACAACTACTATGTTAGCATGTTTCATCTTTACTGATATTCTCAGGTTTGAACAGGTTTGAACAGGTTTGGCTGACCCCAGCAGAGCCAGTTTTGGCTGCAGATATTTATTCTGTGGGTGACAACAGAATTGGGTCATTTATCCAGGAGGAATTTTACTTCATTATATAGAGTGAGACCCACACTGTGGTTCTGACTCATTGAAGTTAAACACATTGAAGTTAAACAGTCCTGGACAGGGTGTTACTACCCAGTATGTTCCCTCATGTGGGAAGTATGTGTATTTCAGATTTGCCACACTAGAGAGCAGAGGCCTCCTGCTGTATAATGGCCGTTTTAATGAGAAGCATGACTTCCTGGCACTGGAGATCCTTGACGGGCAGGTGCAGCTCACATACTCCACAGGTGTGTATGTGTGTGTGTGTGTGTGTGTGTGTGTGTGTGTGTGTGTATGTGTGTGTGTGTATGTGTATGTCAAGGTTTCCCCTAGGATTTTTTCTTGCAGGTCCGGTGTCCGGAAATAATTTATTTTACCAGACAAATTTGTAAGTTACCAGTCATGTTTCAATAACAGTCTATGTTACAAATGCAAATATAATGTGCACCTAGGTTGACGAAAGAATGACAATGACCTCAAATCAGTTTGACTATTTAATGAACAGTAACGATTAAGCAAAACGAACAGTAATGATTGAGCAAAACCTCAACATTAGCCGCTAAAATGTAGGCTATTACGAAACATCTGTAACCTGTAACATCTGTAGCCTGTTTAAAAAAAAACTGGTAATTAGCGGATAACGGAAACCCTGGTGCATGTGTATGTGCATGCCTGTGTGTGTGTTTGTGTGAGAGAGAGATAGAGAGAAAGAGTGAGCTTGTGTCTGTGTGTATGTGTTTGTATTTGTCTGTGCTAAAATTATTGTCTCACCTATGTGTGTCCAGGTGAGTCATCCACCCAGGTGAACCCTTACCTACCAGGAGGCGTGAGCGATGGCGACTGGCACACCATTCACATCCACTACTACAATAAGGTGCACCAGTCAATGCATTTTTCTGTGGTGGTGTGTGTACCTGAGCATATGTGTGTAAGTGAGCATATGCATATGGACTCACAACCTTTTTCTGTTTCTCTCTCTCACACACAGCCAAAGCAGAGCATCAGTGGAGAAGGGCAGGGTCCATCAGATGAAAAGATGGCAGTAGTCAGTGTGGATGACTGTGACACAGCTATGGCTCTGAGGTTTGGTCATCAGCTTGGAAACTACAGCTGTGCAGCCCAGGGCAAGCAGAGGAGCTCCAAGAAGTAAGTCACACAGGGACATGAGTAGATGCGCACTCTAAGATTCTGTTGGCTCGTGTTGTATTTTGTATTTTGTTGCATGTTGTATTTGATGTATGTAACCTCAGATCAGATTAGCTCTGTCTCGCTACACTGACCTTGTGCTCAGCTTCAGCACTATCTGCATTGTTTGATCTGTACACATCTTGCTCTTGTGCCTGTTGTTTGCCCACTATTTGCACTTTTGTACATCGCTTTGGATAAAAGCGTTTGCTAAATGAATAAATGTAAATGTAAATGTGTGTATAAGCAGTGGTCAGGGTCATGGCTTAAAATCACAATTCTTTTCAACATTGGAATAGGCTCCTTAGGTTCAACTGCTGCTGGTAAACAGCAGGAATGGGTTGCAGGATCTCCAAGATAATAGTCATTACAAGGTCACATGGTAAAATATTACATTAATTACATACATTATTTTCACTCTCATTCATTGCAAACTTGAGTCCCAGTTGAACTTTTCCTTGATCCTAAACATTATTCTCCTAAACATTTGTCACCTGTAAAATATTAAAATAGTTTCTAAGTGTAAATTGTGTGTGTCACTCTGCTATCTGGAATGATCCTTATGGTCTTCACTTTTTCTGCTGGAGCATAGTTTTCAATGCCATAGCAGTTTAGTTTCAGCATTTCTCCTACTGAGCCAGACTTTGCTGAAATCTGTTTTTAGCATGCACACACATGTGCACACAGTGGCTTCCATAATTATTCATACCCCTGATTAAATAGGAATATGATATATCATGAAAAACTTGAAATAAAAGAAGAATGTACATACTTTACACATGATAGTGTTACACAGAAAAAAGTCATATTGTTCACAAGGAATGAATGAATTACTCAGTTAGTAATGAATAAAATCACCTTATTCACACCCGTGTTGGTAGTAGGGGGGTGATCTTAAGGTGATTTTACTGTTTTCTGACCTATAGACAACA
This sequence comes from Megalops atlanticus, assembly GCA_019176425.1. Taxonomy (NCBI): domain Eukaryota; kingdom Metazoa; phylum Chordata; class Actinopteri; order Elopiformes; family Megalopidae; genus Megalops; species Megalops atlanticus. Next base: position 657,515 of record CM032882.1, read on the forward strand.
GAGACCAAACTGTTGTAGCCACAAAAACCCTGGCGTAACTTTCTTTATTTTATGACATCCATACCAATGATTCTTAGTAAGCAACAAGGAAGTGCTGTCTAAATAAGTAATATTTCAAATCTTCATCAGCCTATTTCATTCTCAAACATTCTTTTTCCATAGTTTACTACTTGATCTCTATTGCCAGCAGTTTTTAACTGATGTATAAGATCTGGTGAAAGAACAGCATCCACCCTCAGTACTGGTGGTGACACTGGCATACTTATCTCTACCTCATGGCAAATTTCAGTCATACCTCTTGTCCCATTTCTCCATCTCAGCATTTGAGTATCATGCTTTTTCAATCACAAATCACTACATATTGCTTATTGTGTACCTCTGTTACCCATAAGAGCTGCTTTGAAGCTTTCTTGATGACTTAGTCTTCCTCCTTAGCTCTCTCGCAGGAGGTGATACCCCTATGATCCTACTCAAATATTTCAATATCCATTTACAAAACCTTCAGTTTGCTGGCTTCTTACCACGACTTCACTCATTCAGTTTCACTCTAGTTAAGTCCTCCTGTAAACACAAGGCTGGCAAAAAGTTTGACCTTTTTCTCACACTAAGCTGCACTACCAACTGACTTGAAGTGACCTCATTTCAACTGTCTGACCATTACCTTTTCTCCTTCTCGCTCCTGCTCTTACTGGGACCTGTCACATTTGAAATATGCTCTCTCCCACAACATATGCAATATAGCTGATTTTTATCCACTTTTAACTCACTATGTCTACCTGCCCACACTTTTGACCGTATACCAGTGCTTCCTATCAGCGTTTTCCTTTTCTGTCTCCTCTGCTAAAACCTCCTACTTTCAAACCAAAATTCAAGCACCTTGCAATAACCTACAAAGCTGTTGTCTACTTTCTCCTCCCTACCAGTGCTTCCCCAGCCCCACCTTTGTCTAAACCCACTGTCAGTGTTTTTGCATCAAGCTTTGAGACATCTTAGGAGACATCTACAACCCCCTCTAATGACCCCTAGTCACACTGCAGCTGGAGCTATGGCTCCTAATGGCCAATAGACTAATTATGTGGCCTCGGGACCCCATCCAGTATTGCAAGTATCTGCACCATCTCTCCTTCCGTTTATCCCCTCCTTGTTGAACCCCTCCCAGACTGCCTGGCTCTGTTCCGACTGCCTTTAAACAGGCAAAAGTCAAAAAACTGATTAAGAAACCTAAGACCCATGCCTGATCCAGAATTATAGAACTGCCTCTTTCCTCCCACTTCTGCTTGAAAACTCTGGAACAACTGGTACCCACCCAGCTATCACACTGGCTCCGCATGATCTACTTTTATACTAACCAATCTGGTTTCAAAGCAGGTCACTCGACCAAAACTGCTCTTCTCTTTGTAACTGAGGCAGTTGGCTACAGCTGCTTCTATGTCCTCTATCCTAATTCTCTTTACTTGATCTGCTAAATTCAGTGCCAGTTGTTGACCATTAGATCCTCTTGGCCACCCTAGCTGAATTTGCCATTTCAAGCATTGCCCGCAAGTGATCTTTCTGACTGCTCTTACCAGGTAACATGGCATGACTCAAAGGCTTACAGCCTTTACATGAGAGTCCTATAGTGATCTGTCCTTGGTCCCTTCCTCTCCTCCCTATATAGAGAATATCTGGGTTTGGTTACTTCTTCCCAAGGTTTCTCTTATCATTGCTATGCAGATGCACAGCACCTACTTTTTTACCAACTGACAGGTGCATTGCCTCACACATTACAGCATACCTCAATGAAATCATGCATCAATGATGTATCAAATTGGATGATCAGCAAATATCCCAAGCTCAGTCTCTCCGGAACCAAACTGCACTATATACCAGAAATGTCCTCATTACTGTAGGACCTTTCATTTACCGTTGACAACATGATTATGTCAGCATCCAGTGCCAGCCGCTGAGAACCTGGATGTGGTACCAGATAATAGCCTGTCCTTCAAAGACAATATAGCATCAGAATTCTGTCAGTCAGAATTCTGTCATTTTCCTGTTAAACCAGGGGGTATGAATAATAATATAGAGGTTACTACTAACCCAGGACCACTTACCTTACTCCATAATCCTCTAACATGTACTACCCTCTACTACTAATGTACTACCCTCTAACAACGATATCAACCTACCCCTGAAATTCCATCCCAAATTGAGTCATCTCTCCTTTTTCTTTCTTCTTTTTCGTGCATTCTGCCAGGTCTCTGGATCTTACAGGACCCCTCTTTCTGGGGGGAGTCCCTAATTTGCAAGAGAATTTCCCTTTTGCGACTCGAGAGTTTATTGGCTGTATAAAGGACCTTCACATTGACAACCGTCCTCTGGACCTGGCTGGCTACATCGCTAACAATGGTACCCTCCCTGGTTAGTGCTTACCTTTCACTACCTGTTAGTCTTTATCCTGTTTCTGAGTGTTTTTGTAATTGTACTCCTTTCTCAGTGTACACCCAGTCAGTGTTGTAGAGTTTTTTGACATGATGTCAGAGGAGTAATTCTGTTTTGATGGCTCTGATAGGTTGTAGTGCTAAGCTTCCCTTCTGCAAGTCAAACCCCTGTCAAAATGGAGGCACATGTCGAGTGAGTTGGGAAACATTCTCCTGTGACTGCCCCTTAGGATTTGGAGGGAAGGACTGCAGCCATGGTGAGACACCCACATCAGGAGCACATATACACAGATACACAGAGATGCACTGGCACATAGTGTAAACTTGTACTGTATTTTAAGTACACTCATGGAAACAGGTGGATACCGGAAACCCTTTGTTTATTTTTTCTTTTGCTATTAAACACTTTATTTTATTTCTGTATAATACATTGCCACATTTGTAATTTGAAATTACACAGAGAAAAGCAAAACAAGATCATTTCCCCTTCCCTACCAGTCTTGCATTCCCCTTGCATTCCTTGCATTTTTGAGAACCACAGGGTTCTCAAGTACCTGCAAATTTATCTGTCCTTTGTAAACTCCATTTCCACAGAAATGCTTATAGCATACATAAATACCAAGATACTCACATATGCTACATATTTATTCTCTAGAAGTTAATAGAAACATATGTGAAAATAGATCTGCCATTTAATTTATAGCTATTAAAATACAGCTTATATATATATATATATATGTATATATATATACATACATTTTTATGTAACCTATATTAAAGTTACATAAAATAAAATTACAAACATTATTGTTTGGGTGACAGTGACTTACACAAACCGGATAAGCACTATTCCAAAGCAAATTCTTCCATGAAACCTGGTCCTGTGTTTTTCACCTTACCATTTGGAGAGAATGAGATCTTCTGATTTTTAGGCAAATGTAGGTGTTTTGAGTCAGGCAAATTCTGACCATAGAAGTGGTAAAAGCATTATGTATTCAAATTAGTGCTCTAATCCTTAATAATGTTAAAAACAGTGTAAAGAGAAAGATAAGAGTAATGTTCGTAAGCACTCTGAAAGGTCTTTCTGAGTTTCACAAATTCTTCTGAGCTCCAAAGATTACGTGTAACAAATATAATTCCCTTAAAATAGTTTAACTGTGACAGACCTTCAGAGTTGGTGCGCTGAAATGTAATATAGAACTGAGCAAAAAACAACTCTTCATACCCCACATCAGATTCATCAGCTTTTGAGATAAAAGACAAAAGAACAGAAACCAGGGCGATGTCCAAACTAAATAGTAAATACATACACCAATATCACCCCCATAAAATGATGAGAACAATAATGAATAAGCAATAAATAAATAAAAAAGAATAATAAAATTGTTTAGTTTTAGTTTAGTTTACTTTTAGTTATATTTATATGAACGGAAACATACTGCTGTCCAGGGATTCTCATGCAAAGTATGAGTAAGAGGAATATTGATGAATAAATCATTCTAAGAGGGGAAATTCAACAAATTTTAAGAATTTAATCCAGGCAAGTAGAAACACAGGCTCAATTTTCCACTAAGGGACCTGTACATGATTAAAAGTTAACTTCATACCAGAATATGAACATCTTGACACAATAACAAATATAATTTTTTGTCATTCTTCTCCAGCAGTCTTTTCCTCTGACTGCCTGTAGCTGAGTGACTTTGTTCTGTAACCACAAATATTCATGACCCAGTGGGTCCCAGTCCTTTTGCAGGGCTCTAGTATGTACTCTGTTAATCTTCACATTGTCTACTACCTGTGGCATGGGCAACAATCTATGCTATCTATGGATAATCTCCTTGACATAAAAGCTCATAGAATGACCCTACTCTGCTTTCAGGAACCCTTGAAGATGCATAGCATGTTCATTTTGATGTAGTTCTCTAGGCACTGCAGCCACGCTTCCAAATGTGATTATGAATTTCACCACTTTCCAATCTTCATGTTTTATTTTTCTGATTGGAGGTTTTGTCTTCAAAGTCCAAAATGCTTTATTTGAATTGTTTTATTCCAGTAAAGTGGTGTGAGGTTGAGACACTTTTGTTCACATATCCTTTACCATGACTTATTTGTAATACATCATGTGATACTTTCTGTTAAATCTAAATTTACAGATTATAATTATACTTAAAGTTTTCACTATTATTTTTATTTCTACCATATTTCCAATGAATGGGAGAGGTTAGAGTTGGATGTTTTTTTTTTTTGCATGACATGTCAAGGTTTGACAATGTCTCCAATGTTTAATTCACTTCCCAATGTTTATAAATAAAATGCATAGGATTTGGATTTAATAAAAGGTTGGAGCACCACAGATTTTCTTTGTTGAACTGCTGTGTCATCAAAAGTCCACTGTATGTTTATACTTAAAATCTCCCTTTCTCTGCTCCAAGCTAATATTTATGGTTCACCTACCAATCACTGTCAATGTCACTCTCTCAGTGATGCCTCACCCTCACCGTTTCCGGGGAAACAGTGCTCTCTGGTGGGACCTGAAAAATGATGTCACAATTTCCACTCCCTGGTACCTGGGCTTGATGTTCCGCACAAGGGGGCGAGAGGGGGTGCTGCTGCAGGCGCAGGCTGGACAGTATACCAGCTTGTTATTCCAGGTCTGTGCACATTGTTCACAAACTGACCTTTGACTGAGTCAACTCAAACTGATCAATTTAATTTTACCATTGGTATCAAGAACCCAGCATTTGAACTATGGATTTCTGGTTCAGCTTGCTTTTCCATGTCTTTCCATGTTAAGAACCACTTGCTCTAGAAAGAGTTGGAACACTTGGTGAAGGAACGGTCAACTGAACAGCATTTCTAAAATGCTAGCAAGATGAGCTCATGTAAACTAGGCAGTCACAGGACAGATCAAAGACAAATACTTGATACGGTTAGGTGACACCTTTATACCTTAGAGGTTCCCTTCTGCAAAAAATAAAATTTGCATTCTTTTCCAGTGGATTGTCTGCCATCAATTTATGCCTCTCAGTCAACCCTGATTTGCTAAGCCTGCCAGTGGACAAGAGTGGCCCTGTTAGAAAGAAACAGAAACAGGAACTATTCAAGAGTTTTGGTTTGCAGTCCATGGTTCTTGATTCTATTTCCCCTTGTCTGAAGTTCCTATAATGGAGAAGTCCCCTACTGACCTCCGCCCTCCGGCCAGCACATACTGAATAGAATGCACACTTAGAACACATTTCCCATTGCATGCTGGCCTTCACACAGTCTGTTTGTAAGTAAATATTTCAGTGAATGTTAGGTGACTGACTCTGTTGTTATTACACAGCTGGCTGGGGGTCAGCTGCTCTTCTCGATCAGTCGTGGTTCAACTCGTGCAGCACGTCTGCGTCTGGACCAGGTTCAAGTGAGTGATGGACGCTGGCACGACCTGCAGTTGGAGCTGAGAGATGTCCGTAGTGGCTCCGAAACTCGCTATGTCGCTACTGTTCGTCTCGATTTTGGCCTTTTCCAGGTGAGAGAGTCACTGTGAAACATAGAGGCATACAAAAGGACACCTAGGAAAACACAGGCACACTTATACAAAGAGAGATAGACATTGAGAGAAACACAAAGAGAGAGACTGAGAGACACACGGTCTTAGAGCAGATCCCATTTAAAATGGAACAACTCACTGCACTCCCCACCCACTTAAATAAACCCACCTTATAAGGAATAAAATATAGTGATAAATTAATGTCAGGGTAACAGCATTTGGGTTTAAAATAAATAGGGAAACTTTAATGCTGTAATGTATTTAAACTGATACATAGATAAAAGTGAAAAATGAATGGGTAGGTAATTCTCAGGGTAATGTTTTGAGCATTGCACCTTTATTGAAATATCTTTTTCACATATAATGTTACTTCTGGAAGATTGATTTAACTTTACCTCTGTGTTGTCCCTAATTACTTTGTAAATCAAAGCACAGGAGAGTGTGCATTATTGTGGTTATTGGCACAAAGGTGATGTGGCCTCTAGGTACAAGACACATGAGCGTCACAATAATTGGGGATAGATTTTCATCTGTTTTCACCTGCAACCCTTCTTTCACACAGTCTGTTGCAGTGTTTCTGAACATGCTGATTTTAAATGGTCATCAAATACTTCACATCTTATAAAAGAGAGACAAAATTCACCGTAAGCTTTATTGAATACATAACATGTGTTCATTAGTCCGCTACATTATCAATTACATTATTGCACTTCTTGGCTGATTGAAATAAGACCAGGACAGTACAGTACAAGTATAAATGTCATTTTCCAGCTATATCTGTTGTGAACAACTTGTAAACAATAGGTATGTCAACACGAGACTTTCTCGATAGCAGGTAGCTAATGGCACAGTTAATTTAGCTTGCTGGATTACCTCTATATTTTTATGCAAATTGATCAGTGCACTAACATTAAAGGTATAGTTTTTAAAATTCTAGTCCAGGTCCTAGCCATGTTGCTCCAGCCTTTCTGGGAAGGCTTCCAGTCTGAAGAGAGTTCTGCCTTGTGGATACTCGCTGACATGATCTCCTGGTTTGTAATCCAGGGATAGAGAGGGTTTGCAGGGTTATGTATGTTATAAACGTCCCCACTTCTTTAACAACAAGGCTTTTTCCTGAGGAGTTTCACCGAGCTGCGAGATTGCTAGTCACATATGCCATACAGCCACTGTAAGTTTCGTTCTTTTTGTGAGGAAAAGAATTTACAATACAAAGGCAGTACCAGATAGCGCCAGTAGGTGGCGTTAATGTTTCAATACACATTAAATTCTTAGCAACTATTTCTCAACTTGAACATAACAAATACTACTAAAACACATTCTAATAAGCCCTGACACATAACACAGAATGTCCTTAATTTATAAACAATGTCCTCATTAAGATGAGGGGCAAATGTCTGAACTTTTGCGGAAAAGCCATTATCCTACAAAACACCTGAGTTGGCCAGGCCACAAAACCCAGTTTAAATGTTTTCACAGGAACTCATCCTTATTTTTGGCCTAGAACAATTTTGGCCTGTTTTTTTTTGTTATTTTTGTTTTTTTTTAAGAACATCAGCATGTCAACATTTTCATTGCAACCTCTGACAGTTCACAATATCTCCTGCTGTCGAAAAAACACGCTCACTTGGAACTGTGGTAGCAGGAGCCGCAAGATATGTTTTTACCAGAGGTGCAAGCATGTAATAAATGTGGGACTTTTCTTTCCACCACTTTAGTGGACAGTTGGTGAGTGGGAGAGGAGTCTCTTTCCAGTACATGTCTATCTCTTGGTCTATTGCTCTGTTGGACTCTGTTGTCTGAATGGGAGTGAAAGAGTCCCCAAGAAGGTCCTCAAGTGCTGTCCTCTTTGCAGGAGGGTGGTCCAGCCCAGCTTCGCCTGTGTCTCTCACATCATCTTTTGCTTCATGTGTGAGGCTGTCACTTGTGGCACTGGCTCCTGCTGCACCCTCCCCTTTTTCCATGCCAGTGGCATGTCTCTACTTACAGCAGAGGTAGAAAAAGAACAGAGAAACAACAGACAAAATTTAATTTAAGCTAATTTCTGGAGATCTTTTCTAGCTTAGCACTACCCAATTTTAAGCTTAACCTGCAGTTACAAAATAAGCAATTTAATGTCATTTCATCATTGTACCTATTACACACAAGCATGTCTATTGTTTTATTGATATAAATAAATACCTGATTCTGCTTCAGCTGCAGTGCTTTCTCCCTTAGCCGTTCGAAAACTGTCTTGCGCTGGTCCTCACCAACATGAGGCAGAGCTTTGAATCTTGGGTCCAGAACTGTACTCTCCAGAAGATAGTCATAAACATCCCCACTGTACCTGTCCACAAGCTTCTCCAGGATCGCCTCTTCATACTGGCCACTGTAGTTGAGTCTTCCTCATTGGGTACCATACTCTGTTCCGTCATGTGGGTCAGGGGTAATATCAGTGACACTGTAGGGTTTTTTTCATCACTCAACACTTTGGTGGCTGTTTTGAGAGGACTGAACAATTTCACTATGTCCTCTGCATTACTGATGACATTGCCATCCCCGCTATCAATGTCCCGTGTGTTGCGTCGCAGTTCTGGACTGACAAGAGTTGCTGTCACAGCTGCCTGCTGTTCAGGGTAGCGACTTAGCATATCCAGTGTTCCACTGTTCCACTGGGTGCTTACGCCAATCATAAGTTTATGCGGTGGCAGTCTGAGCAGTTTTTGTTTTGACGGCAAGGTTGCGGTGGCAGTGCTACTTCTGTGGAAATATGCTGCAGTCCTTCTCACACGGCCCAGCAAACGGCTAACGTGGGGAACCCCCAGTCCCGCTTGGGTGCCCAAAGTGTGGGCTAAACACCTGATGTGCAGTCCCAGCCCAGCCTCTCTCACTGCTACATCCATGTTTCTAGCATTGTCTGTAACAACGGCAGTGGGCTGATTTGCTGTTCCAAGCTCCCATTCATTAACAGCCAATTTCAGCACCTCAGCAATATTTTGGCCAGTGTGTGATTCAAACATCACGTGCGTTTGGAGAACAAAACTCACCATTTCCCACTGGTGGTTGATGATGTGGGCTGTGATGGTTATGTAGCTTTGGGTAGCATGAGAGGTCCAGCAGTCTGTGGTTATCGCAGCTCTCTCAGCCTTCTGGAGGGCTTCTGTAACCTTTACCTTCACATCCTCATACATGACAGGAACTATAGATTTGCTGAAATGTGTAGAGGACGGAATGTGATATTTGGGCTCCAGCGTGTTGACAAGTTTTCGGAATCCTTCATCCTCAACTATTGAAAACGGTCTCATGTCTTTGGCAATAAAAATGCCGATGCTTTGTGTTTTCTCTTTCACCTGTTGACATGATGCCAGAGGCGGTGCAGCAAATGACCTCTTAAGAGTTGTTTGGCCTTTTGCCATTTTATCAGGCGGCGACTGTAGCTTGTCCTTATGATGCCGTTGTATATGGTGGAGCATGTTAGTGGTGTTAGCTGTTGTATAAGCCATAGTGCACCGGCAGAGCTTGCAAATAGTCTTTGTTCGGTCCACAATCTTGTCAGTAGGATAACTATGTAAAATCTCACATCCACTGTGTGTTGCACACCCACTGCCCAGATAATCCTCAGAGTACACAAAATGATTTATTGGTCTTGTCATACCCGTGAAGCCAAAATGAGCTTGGCAGTAATGGCCCATAGCTACACAAAGCATTTGTTGGATTTTCTTTCACTTTAAAAGTAAACAAACCAGACCAGAGGCACGCTTGGAGAAAAAGCTTTATTGGTGCAGATGGAATCCGGCAGCATTTCTGCCTGCGAAGCTTTAACTCGGAGAACTGTTACCGTGATCGGCCTTTTATACCATAGAACAAATGGCAACAGACAATAGATTTACACCGTTGCAGCATCAACCTATGCTTCTTTTGATGCTGAACTCTCCTTTGTCTGGGTGATTGTTGCCAATTGCCCACTCCCGGTTGTATCCTGCTGTCGCCTGCCTTAATTCAATTGCTCATGGCTCCAACTGTAGCATGGCGCCAGAAGTGTGGAGCTTCCTTTGTAACTATGGTAATAAGGCCGTCAGGTTCAACAGTTCTCTGGTTAGAAGTTACTATAATCTAACACATTTGAAGTTAATTTCCAGTTGCTGATTCTTCACATTCAGAAATGTAGTTAGCTGTGGTCAGCCAAGGCCAGGTCCATAGCTATCTAGCTAGCTACGTAAGTGTATTCATAGTGAATACCAATTGCACTTAGTGAAGTAGCTAACTGGGATGCTAAATGGGTAGAACTGCAGCTAGCTAACTACTATATTGCATTACCTTGTTTGCGTTTAGCAGATGCTCTTACATAGCGACTTACAAAGTGACTTACATAGGTTACTTTTTTATGTTACCCATTTTTACATGTTACCCACTGGAGATTTACTGAGGCAATTCTGTGTGAAGTACCTTCCCAACAGCCATCATTACTTTGCATCTCAGTTAATGACAGTTTGCTCTGGTTCGGTGGTTAATATGTAAAGTGATTAGGCAATTTTCGATAACACACGATTGGAACTTCATGAAAGCAGAAAATGAAAAAAGAGATTCAGAGTTAAATTGTGCAAGTTAAGCTACTTGCAATAATGAATTTAATATTTAGAGACATTTGGTTTTTGTTTTATTTTTATTTTTTACCCCACAGCTAATCACCCAGCCTCCAAATCAAAGGGTGCACCCCATGATTTGAATGCCTCTAAATCACTAAACAATGCCAGCTAAGTGGTCCTCAGTCTCCTGCCAGAGATTGCATTTCATGAATTTGTTGCTGTATAATTTCTGTGTTATAAAGTGTGATTAAAGAGTGATTAAAGAGTCTTCTTTTTGGGTGAGTCATAAAGTGAGCCTATTGTGGGGATTTCTCCCGCACTCTGACTGACTCTCTCTGAAATTGAAATACTCTCTCTGACAGCTGATGCCAATTCTACATATTTCTTCAGGAAAAGCAAATTTGCAACTACAGAGTACAGACTAAATGGTGAACACTGCAGTGGGTAGCAGTGTAGCACAGTGGTAAGGAGCAGGACTTGTAAACAAAAAGTTGCCAGTTTGATTCCCTGCTGGGGCCCTGCTGCTGTACCATTGGGCAAGGTACTTAACCTAGAAGTGCCTCAGTAAATATCCAACCGTATAAGTGGATAAAATTGTAATCTATGTAAGTCACTCTGGATAAGACTGTCAATGACATTCATGTAAATGTAATAATGTACAGGCAGTGGTTGGCCACCAGCATTTTTTGACCAGCTGTTGGGTGTGGGTGTGTCTCCACTTTAATGCATAGTCTCTTCTATCTCTCTCTTTCAGGGTACAGTGATTGTGGGTAATGAACTGCATAGCCTGAAGGTGAAACACCTGCATGTGGGTGGAATTCTGGGAGCAGGGGAGGTACAGAATGGGATGAAGGGCTGCATCCAGGTCAGTCTCTAACTCTCCCTATAACACAGTTACCATAGCAGGCATGCCCATCACAGCCCCTTTAAACATTTCTTTAACATGTATAACAGTTTATGTAAGTAGGTGTGTGTGTTTGTGTGTGAAAAATATAAGACATTATGTGTATGTGTTAAATTACATTTGCTCAACTACGTACACAACTGAAATGGACTGTGTTGGTCATTATGCTACGTTTGCTTAGCAGATGCTGTTATCCAGAGAAGCTTACCTTGCTTGCAGTTTTTACATTTTTCAGTTATTCTGCTGGATATTAACTGAGGCAAGTCAGGTTAAGTACCTTGCTCAAGGTGCTCTGGAGTGGCTCAGATAATTGTTTGTTGGGCAGTCCTATGACTGGGGTTTGAACCTGATTATGTGACAATAGTATCAGAGGATTGCATGCACATTGCTTTACAATCCTATTCAGGTACAGAGGTTGCTGTGGTCGGGTAAATTTGATGAGCTGATGAGCTCTTTATCACTACAAGATAGACAGGTTCGTTGTATGAGTGAGTGTTTCTTTTTTTCACCAGGGTGTACGTTTGGGGGTTAGGCCTGATGCCCCTCCCCTGCCCCGACCAACTCGAGCTGTGAAGGTAGAGGTGGGATGCAATGTAGGCAACCCCTGCGCTTCCTCCCCTTGCCCTGCCCATAGTCATTGCGCTGACCAATGGGAACGCCACTCCTGTGTATGTGAGCCAGGTATGTGTGTGTATATTTTTTCATGAATGTGTATCTGTAAGTGTGTATGTTTCTGATGGTGCCTGCACATGTATTTGTCTGTAAATAAGTACATGTTTATGTGTGCATGTCAGGGTCGGTGTGTTTGTATGTGTATATGGGTAAGCACATACATGTTTATGTGCATGAGCATATGTAAGAAAGGGAGAAGAGGGGAAAGACAGCTGATGGAGTGAGAGAGATGCATATGTTTCTGAGAATGAAGATGGAGAGGGAGAACTGGGAAATGAACACTGGTAGAGAATTCATGAGCTTGGAGGCCTGGCAGCAAGGAAATGCATTTGTTATTGTAACCATAGATAATGCAACATTTACTGTACTCAAACATCAAAAAAAAACAAAGAGAGCAAGGTGGGTTAGAGAGGGGAAAAGAGAGGAAGGAAAGAAAAAAGGAAGGGAGGAAAGGGAAAGAGGAAAGGGAGGGAGGACAGAGCCACAAGACATGAGAATAAGGCAGAGATGCAACAGTCTGCAACATTATCCAAAACAAACACGTCTTCATTATCATATTAAAAGTTTTCATCAGTGCATTATTCATTAAAGATAAGCCTCCAGAAGTAACAACCCGGAGATGAAATGATTTTTTTTAATAACCTGAAGGTTGTGAATTATTCCCTCACATCTTTAGGTTTTAATTTTAAAATGAAGCATGAACTGGAGGGCATGATTCTGTCATACACATGAAAAATTCCATACAGGGAAGTATCCTTAAAGGTTCAGGACAGAAAGTATCAGGGAAAACACCATGAGAGAGCTGTTCAGTCTTACACTGTAGAGCTCTGTGCCTATATGTGCAGCTTGGTATCTGAGTATGTTTCTCTGTGCAGCTGTCTATGGTCAGAAGGGTCTTTATGAACAGGTTTCTACAATTAGAGATGTCTGCAAGTGGAAGTACAGATTCTTTTTGTATCGAGCAGACAGTCAGCTCAGTGCCTTTCACACTGAAAATTTTGTTGCTACTGTTGTTGAAGCTACAAGTTTTCTGATTTCTCTCTGAACATTCTTGATTGTGTGTGGTTTACCAAAGAATATCCACAGTGAGCACAGAAACCAAAACCTGTGGTGCAGTTTTCTGTAGTTATGACAGAAGCTCTGTGTGCAGGTTCCTAAGATTGTGCAGGGTCCTGTTTGCTCGTGTAGGTTTTTATGGTAAGAGCTGCACAGATGCATGCCAGCTGAACCCGTGTGAGAATGAGGCACAGTGTCACCGCAAACCCAGCTCCTCCTATGGCTACATTTGTGACTGTGGGGACAACTACTTTGGACAGTACTGCCATAACAAGTGAGTACTATTTTGTATAACTGTACTCACCTACATTCACCTCTACTCACCTTTTGTCACCTGTACATATAAATCAAAATACATACATTTTTGCCACTTTCAACAGAAATTCTATGGATATATTGTACAATGGATTTAAATGTATTAGATGACATGCAGTTGTAAAAGTCTGTTTGTGTGTGTATATGTACTTTGTGTGTGCGTGCGTGTGTGTGTGTGTGTGTGTGTGTACAGGATTGACCAGCAGTGCCCTCGGGGGTGGTGGGGTAGTCCAACATGTGGACCATGCCACTGTGATGCAAATAAAGGCTTTGATCCTGACTGCAACAAGACCAGTGGTCTGTGCCTCTGCAAGGTACCCCCTTTCAACTCCATTGCTGTACTCTGCAGTTATACAGAGCCCCCAGGGCTGCTCTCTCCTGAGGTTTCGTCTCAAACACTTATTTGCATCCTGGATTTTGCTATCATTATTTTCGACCGTGTTCTTCTTGACACATTAAATAATTTTGCCATTTCTGTCACTGACACATCTTAAATTTGGTCACCAACTATTTCACCTCTTTCAAAAACTGTTAGATTTCGCAGGTATAAATGCACATATTGAAATGCTGATTTTAAAACATCTTTTAAAGCAGAATCATATTGTAAATTTACATTGACATCATTTTTTAATTGCAATTTAGTTATTTAAAAATATTAGCCCTTTTTCATTTGGTGTTTGCATTATTTCATCTAGATCCTGTATGTTTAAAAACCATGCTGTTTTGCAGATCTTGCCATTGAGAAGTACTCTTTAAAATTCTTAAGGATGCAAGCATAGTGTCAGCATATAATTTCTGTTAATCAGTCCCTCCATTTAATGAAATTCTAGTGTTATTTTGATTAAAAACAAGGAGTAAAGCCATTTGACAGTATTGTATTCTTTTCCTTCAGCGTCTAGCTTGTCTTATTTTCATTCTGTTAGCCAGCTCATTAGTTAACTGGCTTGTTAATTGTTTCTGTCAAATCAATCATTGAAATTTTTACCTGAGACTACTTGATAGCTAATAAGCTTGCAGTGCTCTAGTTATAGAGCTATCTAGCAAATAACTTTTAGAATCACTCTTCAAAGATAGGTGTTGTAGCTAGGGTTTTTTATTTATTTCATTTTCACTGTGTTAACTAGATTGATAATTTGTTAGATAGCTTTATAGTAACATGTAAAAACATACAGCATCCCTGTCTTGATGTGCATGCATGTATCCCTGTCCTGCTTCAGCATTTACAGACATTGAAGGTTTCATGTCGTATTGCCATCATTCCCCTCTTTTACATTACAGTCAATAATATGTATATTGTCATTCGAAGCAATAAAATTTAGTACTAGATAAATGAAGCCAGCACAGAAAATCAAGTCAGTAATCCAGTGAACACTTGTAGAAATAGTTCTACTATTTAATTAACTGAAATCAAAATTAAGCCAATTTAGGTCACATTACCAGACACAAACTGAATAAGCACTAAGCAAACCTCTGCATTGTTGATTAAATTCTTTTGTGTTACTTTGTGTTGGGTTTTTAATCATTACCATTACCATTACCTTATCATATATTCACAGAATATATAGAATATGTACCACATCAAATCACAAATGCCAAGAAGTGTCAGGGTAAGACATGATCTCTATTAAAATAATATACTTGTCTTTGCAAGGCATATTCTAGAGGTGATTTACAAAATGCTAAGTGCATGGATATGAATAAATGTGGCCCCCTTTCTTGGAAAAAGAAAACAAAAACATTGTCATTTGGGAACAATATTACTTTGCGCCATGCAAATTTATTAAGTTTAAAGTATAACATTTAAATAATCAAGCAGGAAAAATATCCATTTTGTACTTTTTTCTGTTATGTCATGTTTTTTTTTCAGTTTAGTCAGGGGTATGAACAGATATGGAGGGCACTGTGTCTTTCCATAATGGTGGAAAGACCATATTCTTCTCAAAAGATAAAATGAAAAAAAAAAAAAAAACACAGGGCTTAGTTACACAAAAATTAGTAAACATATGATATATTTGCCTTGGTAGACCTATTATGTGATACTGCTGACTTAGAGAGAATATGTACTTTATACATGTGAATAACCAGGTGAATTTGGATGTTGAGATTTTACACACCAAACAAAAACCAAGGGGGAGGGATTTACTAAAGGATGCATTAGAATCTGCTAATAACTGCTGTTATTCCAACTCATTTTCCAGAAATGCCCAGACCATAGATACACTGTACCAGGATACTTATTCATGACTATTTATTACTTTCAGCAGCCCTATCAGATGTAAAATGACAAAACCTCTCTCTTTGTGAATCACCCTGTCTCTCTTTCTCTGTCTCTCTGTCCATCTTTTTGGCACCACAGGAGTTCCATTACCGTCCCCGGAGCAGTGACACCTGCCTACCTTGTGACTGCTACCCTGTGGGTTCCTTCTCACGTTCATGTGACCCAGAGAGTGGTCAATGCCAGTGTCGGCCTGGTGTTATTGGCCGTCAGTGTAACATGTGCGATAACCCCTTTGCTGAGGTCACACAGACAGGCTGCGAGGGTGAGTCCATATATACATGTGTGTGTGCATGTGTGTATGAGTTCTGTGTGTTCAAGGAAAAAGTGTCGGAGTAGTGAGTTTTCTGTGCATGTGTGCAACAACTTTACATTCAAAACCAGTTGATCTATGTTTCTATTACTACTCAGTTGCACTACATTTACACACCAACCATATGTGTCTCCTTGCAAGTCTCACATCTTGCAGCCTTGGTTAGGAGACCTTTTTGTGTTATATCTAAGTGGTGAAAGTTGATATTGAGCGATGTTGATTGCACCCAAAGTTTGAGAGCTTGCTCTCCTTAATAGGCTTGTCTCCTTAATAGCTTGTTTTGATGTAAAGAGTTAATGCTATCAAGCTTTGATTTGTTACAGCATTGCACATGTTGACTGCAATGTTGTCCTTACTGATTGTAGTATGCCTCTCTGTATATCAACCAGTTAGGCTTTGATCACAGCTCATCTTCAGGTCAAAACTAAAGCAAGCCTCATCTCATTTCACTTGCCTCACAGTACAGAAAAATATGTGTGAATGAAAAATATGTGGTGAATACAGACAATAAGTCAAGGACAGCACTGCAATCAACATGTGCAATGCTATCATCAAACATACTATGGCTGCAACCTAATACAGAAAGGCTGATATCAGTGAGGCTAAATTTTGATATTGAGACAACATATTGAGTACATGACAGTGGTTGACAATGTGACTATATTGTGTTGATCAACAACCAGCTAGTTGGTATCCAGGAATACAAACATTGATGTCAAAGAGGAGTAGTGTTGCCTTGTGAAACACAAGTCTTTTCAAATGAATCAATATCAATAGTGAAGTAATTGGTATTGCTTTCAAACCAAGCTGTCATGCGATCAACAAGCAACAAGTTGCAATCCATCATTTCCATGGTGCATTCCAGAAACCTGATGTTGATAAAGCGAGAAGAGGATTAAATGTTAAAACGGTTTGTCATAATATTACAGTAGTTACAGTAGTATAGGAACACTGTTACAGTGGTCATATTAGCAATGTCTCTGGATCAGGGCCATGGTGCAGTGTCAACTGCACTGTTTCTTTGAATAGGGAATATAGACATAAAGTATAATCGCATAAAGACTGAAGTACATTACATTTACATTACATTTATTCATTTGGCAGATGCTTATATCCAAAACAACTTACAAGTGAGGTGGATTACAACATTACATCACTTATCTTCAGTAACTTGAGTAAGCACAAGAACAGATGAAACTGTATTATCTGTCAAGGTCTATAAATCATGGCAGAGGTAAACTAAGCAGCCAATCACACGAGCAAATAGCCAATCAGTTTAGCTTGTATTATAACTAAATTAAACACTGTTCATGGTGAAGTATGTAACTTACAGAAAGTAACGTGTGAGTTGACTGCGTAATTATTATAGCTAGCTACTTATAATTTAGTTAGCTGTTATCATAGTCAGCAAGCTAATTATTGCTAGGCAGCTAGGTAAACAGTCAGCTAACTAGCTAGGTGTGTAATTGTAGATAGATAGCAAGTTATTTTCACCAAAGATCTCATATATCAGCAAAACCTTCAATGGAAATAAGTCAAAACTGACTTTTCAACTCACATATTGTACATCCAGAATACTCTGGACTTTCAGACTTTCTGCGGCATTTAATTCTGTTTCCACTGACACCCGTGACATTGTATGTCCCACACCTGTTGATCTGAAAACAAACAAAGCCAAACTGATGTCTGATCTGGCTTGTCTGATTTGCCTGACTTAATTATATCATGTTGTAAAAAATAGTGTTGATGATAGCTTCAGGTCTACAACTCTGTAGCCTATTTTAATTGGAGATGCTTTGGCTAGAAAAATAGTTTTATTTGTATGGTCAATAATTTGATTCATTCAAATACAGATGACTTCAGTATAGCCTACATGTATTGTTACAGCACAACAGAAGTATGATCCTTCAGTCTTCCATATTGTTGGTGTCGTGTATTTTAAATCATATGTGCAGTGATACATGTGTTATCTGTAACTGCAAATGAAACATTAAACACACATTTAGTACAAGCAAAAGAAATTTTAGTAAAATGCATAGTTACAACATACCACGTTCATATATATCATATTCCTACTCCAGTAGCGTTTATGTGTTGAAGCCCCTGTTGTTTATTCAATATCTTTTTTCATAATGATTTATTGAAAATATAGCCACTTAAAATAAATCAAAGTAAATCATTTAATAATTAGTAATTATGAGTAAAGTAAAATGCAAAATAAGCCAGTTTATTAATTTGATTATTCCCAAGAACTGAGTTAGGTGGTTTGTAGAAATGTTTCCACCAGTTAAGTGGTCCACTGCTAAAAGAAAATGTTGAGCCACAGATGTAAAGTTACTGTAATTTACAAAGTAAACTGTATACCCCTTCCACTCAGTCATCTATGACAGCTGCCCCAAGACCATCACATCTGGGATCTGGTGGCCCAGGACCAAGTTCAGTCTTCCAGCAGCAGTGCCTTGTCCTAAAGGTTCTGTGGGTGAGTACATTGGCGAATAACTCTTGCGTGTGTGAGTGTGTGTGTGCGTGTGTGTGTTTGTGTGTGTGTGTGTGTGTGTGTGTTTGTGTGTATGTGTATGAGAGAGAGAGAGGATAGAGTGTGTGGGTTTACAGTCTGTTCTGTCGCTCTCAGGTGCAGCTATACGGCATTGTGATATAGAGAGGGGCTGGCTGGATCCTGACCTCTTTAACTGCACTTCCCCTCAATTTGTCGAGCTCAATGCATTGGTAAGCCCCTCTTCCTCCTTTTGGCCAACACAATAATAATATGGGAACACAAAATAAAGCACATTGCTGAATTAAAGGTGAAAGAATATCATATGAATATGGATGAAGATGGTCGAATATCACAGAGCTATGTCTCAGCCCTTTTGTACGTGACTTACTATGCTATGTAGCACACGTGCTATGTGACATGGTTTGTTATGTTTTCATTAACACTGTTAAGCTTCTCATAGTTTTCACCGCTGCATTTACTATACTTTGCTATGTTAAATCACTGTTTCCTCAAAGCTAATGTTAGCTAGAATTTTTCCAATCTAGTGCTAATCACACTGTTTTGACCATACACGCGAAAGGACTAATCACACCGGTGTGACCGTACACTCGAAAGGGTTAAAATTTCAGGTATGCCAGTTAGTTACCTCATTAAATTGAGTTGAGTGCTCATGGGAAGATGTAAAACTCCACTGTTCATTGAGTTTGTTTGTATCCTGCTAATGAATTGACTTGTCATAATAACAGCAAATTATCAAACTCAGTTATGTACTCTAAATCATACAGTGTACGTAGACAATAGGTCAAAAGGTCACTGCTTTCCTCTCCAGGAGAACAGCCCACATTGATACCTCAGTTTGAACTAAAAAGGCTTTTGTAGTGTAATTCATCATACAGTCTTTATATAGGTCTGTAATGATGGCCATAGGAAGCATCAGCACACAGCACACTTATAATGTGATTGACTTTACTCATTAGTTAACTTTATTGTCTTTTAGTTTACTTGCGAGCCAGATAATGTATGTTAGGTTGTTATAATTGTGTTAAGAGTGGAACTGGTTGTTTGACCTTTGTTTACTGTATTGCTTCATGTACGTTTTGCAAGAATGTCAATGGAGCACTCTCTAAGCATATTGTCATCCTGGAATGAAAATGGTTTTAAAACCTTGAACAGGCAACCTAATGAATAACCAAGTATGTGCTTGTGTGTATGTGTGTGTGCATGTGCAGTTGGAGTCAGTGGAAAGGAATGAGACAGAGCTCAGTACCATCATGGAGAAGAAACTGGCTCATCAGCTGCGTGATGTCACTGAGGCCACATCTCGTCTCTATGGCAGCGACCTGCAGATTGCTGAACGCCTCCTGTCCCGCCTGCTAACTTTTGAGAGTCAACAGACTGGTTTCAGCCTGACAGCCACGCAAGACGCCCAATTCAATGAGGTGAATTCAGTTTTCAACAATATCGTAATTGAGAGTTTGATTTTAGTATCACTTTGTACACTGCCACCACAATCTGAGGTCTGGCAGGAAGTCTCCAGCAGAGCCACACTCTGTTGCAGCCTTGTGAGTAACATCAGCACTAGTCATCTGTATATAACAGACAATATTTGACAATATTTGTGAATAATAAAGTTTGACATTTTACTGCTTTGCAACATTATAGGGCAAGTGATTGACACACTCAAATGATTTCAACAATATTTTAGTTCGGAGGTTCATTTAAATGTTAGTCTTTGGGGGTCCTGTTAGTCCATTGAGTTCATTCACAGATAACTAGTTGTAGCTGCCTGTTTTATTTATTCTTTCTTAATTTGTGAATTTTGTGCAGTCTTCCAATGTTTGATCCCCTAGTGTGAATCCAAATTTACATCCCTGAGATCTGGTTCTTTTTTGAAAGGCCCACCTCTGACAGCACATATATTGTGGGCAAAAACATCATTTGTATACAACAGAAACAGCAATTGTTTTTTTCATGAAGTTAACAATACTTATTTATCATGTCTGTTAAGTGACAAAATTCAGAGCATAAGGTCTGAGAATATGTCATGCTTACAGGTGTTGGACTCAAACTGAAGCTATCTGTCTGAGTGAAGAAATATGTTGTTTGGTGCTAGTGGTATTATAGACTTTACCCCCTATACCTGTTGAGAGAAGTTTATGTTTCAATCTCTTTTTCTACTTCATACGTCTTGGTTTGTTTTTCTGTTAAAATGTCTCTCACACACTCTCTCTGGCAGAATGTGCTGCGGGGCTGCAGTGCGGTGTTAGGACCTGCCAGTGTGGGACTGTGGAGAGGGCAGAGTGGGGCGGGTGAGCGGGGTGCGGCTAGTTTAGCAGAGCTGCTGGAGCAGTATGCTCATACCCTGGCACAGAACATGAAGCTGACCTACCTGAATCCTGTGGCCCTTGTGGCCCCCAATATTGGTAATGTTCTTCAATGTGTGTATTTGTGTGTGACTGTTTTGTATGTTGGTGTATAGTTGTTGTTTTGAATCTCTTTACCGAGAGAAGTTAACCATACGGTTTGTTCTTTGAAGGTGATCTTTATCATTCTCTGAGGGCTATCTGAGTTGAACACTTGAAGTCTTTTTCCACAGGTTGTGGGCCCATGATGTACTCAAAAGGTTCCAGAGATTTTGGTCCCTGCTGTTATGTTGATAAAACAGTGACAAATTGCTTGTTTTGATCCTGTTTAAACCTCAGATACACACTATTTCTCGGTATCTGCCTTACTGTATCCAGTGTGTGTGCATATATTATGATCTGCAGTATTTACTTATCAATAAATTGGATTCCATTTAAGACTTAATTTTAATCGTTTGAATTCTTACAAGTATTTGTGCGTTGCACTGATTCTGTGTTGTGCGTGCGTGAGAGTGAATGTGTTGACTTTATTTTGTGTGTTACAGTTATGAATCTGGACCGTGTGGAGAACCACACTCATGTTCGCAGACGTTTCCCTCGGTACCACAGCAGTCTCTTTCGTGGCCAGGCACTCTGGGACCCTCACTCACATGTGGTGCTACCCCCTGCTGCACTGGTGCCTCAGCGACCCTCCAGTGAGTAATAATACCTCATGTCCATGCACACAGACACACACACTCACATGCTCAGTGACACACTTATGTTTACATTCATTGACACTCATTCATGCTCACTGACATACACACAGATACACACGCTTCATTCTGTCCCTCTGATCTGTGTTTTGCAGTACCTTCTCCCCATACTCCAGTCAGCATCTTGACCAATCAGACGGCAGAGATGTCTGTACCTAAGCGGTCTTTTTCACTGCCAGAGCCACCTGTAACCATTGTGATACTTCTAATCTATCGAAGCCTAGGCACAGCTCTTCCTGCCAAGTATCACACTGACCGCCGTGGAGTCAGGTCAGGAGGTGTCTGTATATGACCATGATCTCTGTTTCTGACTGTGCTCACCCCCTGCATTTCTAACTGTGTTCTCTTGCTGTTTCTGAATGTTCACCCCTTTTCAATTCAGTTCAGTTCAAAGATGCTTTACTGGCATGACTGCACAAAACACAGCATTGTTTCTTAATACTATAAATAATTCATTTTAAAAATAAAATGTAAATGGTAAAAAAGCAAATATATAGTCACTGTGAAACCTAATTATTGTTCCTCCCATTGACCTGTGGCAGGAGGCCACATATTTGGTGCTCAGAAGGTTCACAATTTGGAGGAAGAATACTACTGTTAAATTTTAATATTGATTGTAGCCCAACAGAAATGTCCTTCTGTCTCCACATCTCTCTGGGGGCAGAGTCAGTACATATGTACAGTATGTACATTGTAAACTTTTTCCTCAATTTTCTATCAGTCACAGTGGTCAAATAGTCTGCTACCATATACTGTCTGGGTCTAGTTTTTTGGGGTTTTTGGTATTTCTTTCATGATACATTTTTCATTATTTTTTAATGATTAAGTTCAAATTTTAGATCAAATTTTAAGTATTACTCTCCGGGGGTTGTATGTTGGAAGGGTTAGTTCAGTGAGCCTCAGCACTGTTCTGGTTGCTCACCTCTTGGCAATGCAGGGACGTAATCGTAATGGTAGGTTGCTTGGTTGCAGAATTTGATGACTGTTAATAGTAAAGGGTATTGGAGAAATTCTGTCCAGCATATGTTTTAGGGATTTGTTTTCCAGTTTCATGTGGGTGTTGCATTTTTGGGTGTTCCATTTTAAACAGACCACACTCTTTGTTGCCAAGTGGTGCAACTGGGTCTGTAGTTGATTTGAATACTTTGAGACCTAACATTCTGAGACCTATTTTGACATACCTAATAGGTATAGGTATATGTATTTAATATAGGTACCTAATTGGTATGTCGAAATGGCTGGTTCTAAAGACTTTTTCAGCTCATTTAAGGCCAAACAAAAATGTCCACTTGACCTGATTTTAGTCCAAAGTTTGTATACAGTAATTACTGTTCCACAGCAGTACAATTATTTTGTCTTTTTCAGACTGACAGACCTGTCAGAACTGTTACAAAAGATGTTGTTCTCTCTCTGAACATTTTCTTTCTGTTTCTGACAAGACTTTCTCTGATCCTGTATGTGCGTGTATGTATTTGTGTCTTACCATGCTCTTTCTGGTGAACAGGCTTCCCAGGCACCCTGTGATGAACTCTCCCATAATCAGTGTGTCAGTCTACAATAATCAGTCCTTCCTGGAGGGAGTGCTGGAGTCCCCTCTTCTGCTGGAGTTTCGTCTCCTGCAGACCACCAACCGTAGCAAACCCTTGTGTGTGCAGTGGAACTACAGCAGCCCGTGAGTTTACAGGGGCTCAGAAACACCCTTAGACATCATACCCAGAGGCACATTTAGGGTTTGTTTTGGAACACTGCTGTAAGTCAGCACACAGCTGGGAGGTGGTCACCCCAATGGGGATAAATCTGTGGTGACAATAATGATGGTGTTGTGCTGTGGAAAGGAGACTACATGAAGGGTAAAATGGTAAAGGAAATGGTAATATCATAAATCAAATGGTATACCATGATATGCAATGATGTTACACAAACAGGTTTTAGCATGAGTATGTCAAAAATATTGAAACTATAACACAACTGCATAATACAATGGAGCAAATTGACAAGAATTTGTTTCCACACACCCTCTGTGAGCTCCTGAAATGTAGCTTCCATTGTTTGATTTCTTACTACTGTGCAAGTGCACTTGACAATTCCCTTGTACAGGGCATGCTCCACACATGCATTTGAAAGCTTTGAACCCAATAGAAGTAGAACCCAGGGAAGAGCAGCTCTACATGTTCACACCCAGTGTTAAAATGTCAGAGGACACATTAGTCAGGCTTTTCTGACTAATTATCTCCCCATAAATATGTTTGTTCGGCTATGAGATTTCTTTGGCTTTGAGAAAATTAAAAAAGGGCAGGTTGTGTTTGAAAATTACACTCCAAGCTGCAGACAGTGGGCAGAATGTCATTTCTTAAAGAGGCCGTGTCAAACCCAGCTTTGCATGTCCATGGGGATCATGCCAGTGTAGGACAAGTAAGTGATATAGCACTGTGTTTCCCAACCCTACTCCTGGCGGCACACTGTCCTGCATATCTTCTATCTATCCTTGCTGCTTGATTAAATCAGGTGTGCTCAGCTAATCAAACGTGCCACTGATGAGTTCAGTCAGGTAGGTAGAGCTAGATAGATAGAGGATAGATAGGAAGATATGCAGGACAGTGTGCCGCCAGGAGTAGGGTTGGGAAACACTGATATAGCATATTTGCTAACCTGCAAGTGAGATGTTTTAAATATTAGCCAGTTACGTTGTGGCACAAAGTTGATTAGTTTGCTTACATGATTAATGTGGCTTTACAAGGCAACATGAACTTATTTGCTCCTTCAGTTTTAAAAATAAATTAGGGAGTCTGGGGTTATGGCAGTATAAAAGCAGGCAAAGAAATGTATAATAAACTGATGTGAGATGTACATTTTGAGTGATTACTTTTTGAAAACCAATATGTTCAGGTGATATTGTGATTTATCAATAATTGTGACATTTTTGGAATACCATGCGGTGAAAATCTCAGCTCTCTACTGTTTCACCACAAGACTACATCATTAGTGTGTGGACATTGTGGGAGTACAGTTTAAAAAACACGCTGTTGTAGTCTTTTGAAGGGTACCGGGGGTGACCTTTCAGTATTTTTCATGTTGCGTTGGGACTTACCAATGTTGTGGAGTGGGATTTTTGTTTAGTCACAAATCTTAGTTACCCACGGTGGTGATAAACTGTTTATCTATACATTATATACATTTTCTTTCACTTCTGTTACCCAGCCAGATAGCAGTAGGTGTTTTGGTGTTATTTGTGTTATTTTTGTGTGTTTTTCTGTTTTCATGCAATCAAAACAAACTAAAAGATGAAGGAAAACGTGTTGTGGGGTCCAGCAGATGGATTGACTGTGTATCTATCGACACACATTGTCTTTGTGTCTCTGCATGCAACATGTATCAACATTATATTGTGATTTTTTGTGTCCCTTGTGTTTGTAAATATTTGTATGTAGGTTTTTGCATAGACATATTTTATTCCATGTTCATCCACACCACAAAAACGTGATATAACAGAAAAATATAAGACAAAAAAGAATGTACTTATCAAATCATTTTCCTGTGCTTAACATTTCTTACAAATATGATATTTTAATTTTTAAATAAAAATCTAACAAGCTTCTGGAAGCTTCTGGATGTTTCCTGGAGGTAACGTGCAGAAGAAGTTGGTCAGTGGTTTGAATAAACAAAGTTGCGGTCATGCATTAAAATTCAGGTATACCTGTAGACATGCATGATATGTAAAATAAATGGAAGAGCATAGGTGTTGGGTGTCTGCTGCATGCGAACAGAGAGCGAAGCTGGGAACTGGTACTGCTGTCTGGCATCAGTATGCAGACCCACAAATGGTAAATGGTCTTGTGTATTGCAAAGACTTTTGAGGACAAGAAAATGTCCAACATATGTTTATTTTCTGTTATCATGTTTCTTTTTCCTATTTAATAAGGGGTAGGAAAAATATTGAGGAGACTCAAAGCATTATACAGCATGTGTGTGTAAATATATATGAGGGTGTGTGTATACCGGCATATATACTTTGTGTAAATTGAGTGTATAACTAGAGTATACAGTGTATGTGCTCATGTAACTCTTTCGCCCTCCGCAGGTTGGAAGTAGGGGGTTGCTGGACAGTCAGGGACTGCAGTGTTGTATACAGAAACACAACTCATGTGCGCTGCCAGTGTCAGAGGCTTGGCACCTTTGGGGTACTGATGGACAGCTCCCAGCGTGAGGTATGATCATCATAATATACACTGTAACCACCTTTATTCTATACACCACAACACCTGTCATAATTTACACGTCAGTGCAACAGGTCTTTTAACATAATAAGATTTGATGTTTCAACTTTTATCAAAGCAATAAAATTACAGAGAATACCCTTATGAAATTAATAAGTTGTGGGATCCTGATTTGCTCACAGCGTTCCAATTTAAGCTTTTTTTCTTAATATAATTTGTTTGGAGGAAGAGTTCATGCTGATATCTGTTGCTCTTGATTGTGTGAAGGTTAGTGATGTAGCTGTAGGTGACACAGATCAGTCCGCTTGTGGGGACTCAGCTCACTTCTTGCTTTTTAAGGATTATGTGCAGATCAGACTCTGGATGGCTCTGTTTTGTATCCTAGAATGTTTTAATAATGATCATGACAATGAAAAGTTCAGCTTTCTGTGAATTCTTAGGACCATATATCTGATCTTAATTTGCTAGTTGGTAATCTATCTGGGGAGTCTCTTGGGAGATGACTGAAGGGTTATTTTTTACTGCTTGTTATAGTAACATAATTATTATGTGCTATTATGTGACTTGTGTTCATGTGTGGATGATGGTTTCCATGTCTGTGTAACTTTTTGTGTCATTTTGCTGGATGCCCTTTGCGCTTCACTTTTGGAATTGCTTTGGATAAGAGCATCTACTTGCTGTCAACAATGTAAATAAATATGTAGCTACTCATCTTCTACGTTGCACCAGTTAGGAGTGTCTACTGACAAAATGTAAATATGGTTGCTAGTTACTTAACTTGATAGTTTTTCAGATGTCTAATATATGAAATTTGAAAAATGTTCAGTTGTATTAATATTTAAAGCTACCCTTCAGAAGGAAATTTTAGGGAGTTTACAGTCATTCATGATTGATATTCAGATGGCTAGCTCACTAGCTAGATGAAGAAAATGGTTCTGAGGGACATGCAGTTCATAGCATATCAGTGTACTTTCTCAGTGATCTAAAATTACATTTTGAAATGTTTTGCAAATCAAGCAAATCAAGAGAAGCTTTGCCAGCCATATTCATATTTTCTTAATGCCTTTTCCCCCTGTCCCCACATGAATAGCATTTTTCAGAGGTATGACATTGCAACATACATTGTAGTGGTAGACACAGTCTTGCAGGCTCCCTCCTTTAATCCACAAAGAATCCACCTCCAATCTCTCCTGTTTATCTTAGAGGGAGACCAGTAGTTATGCAGACTGTTGTCTGAATTATGGCCAGTGATGGACATTATCTCAATGGATGCAAGTCCATATTTGGTGAGGAGATGCATGGTAGCGCTTCTCAGAGTGCTCAGCATCTCATCTCCAAGAGAGACGGGCTGTTTGACAAATCCAGGAAACCATGTTCCCCAGTGTGTTCACTCCCACAGGTTTACAGGAGTGCAAGATATCTTTGTTGAGTCTGGTGAGGCCGTCATAGAGGGGATAGAGGTAAAAGGCAGTTACTCCCAGTAGACACTTGGAGACATATTTGTCTGCAATGCATTAGTGTCCTCAGCACAGGGCACTTAACAGCTCAGTTAAATAAACACCAAGGATATGCTGTTGTTGGCTCAGGCAGAGAGACAGTTACTATTATGCCACTGCACATCGTTCTTGACAGTGAAGGAGGTCTGTGACAGCTCACAGTTTGCCTTTCTCCCTGATGTAGCCAACTTGAGATTCATATTGAGCTGCACTTTGTGGAATTTGCTACAGATTTTCATCTGTAATATGGGGATGATGTTTCTGCGTGTTTCCTCCTTCTTCCCTGAACTTTTTGATACAGATAGGAACACGTTGCTAAAGTTAAACTCCGCATCATCAACAATTTTAAAGCTTGCTCAGATTTCAGTGCTTTGAAACTAGACACAGAATATTTCTCCTGATGTAGTTCTTTTTGTTTCAGAAAAATTCATGCAGTAGCTTATTGAGATCATGGGCAGTTATTGACTGTGTCCCAATTCACATTTTGCCTGATTTGCACTAAACTGCTCCTCTCAAAATCAAAAATTATTCCCTAACCCCAGGAAAAGGTGGTTGCGAGACTACTGTAAAATAGTAATGAAAAGGAAACCATTGGCATAGTCCATAAGAAGTTCATCTCAAGAGTTCATCAGAACAGTTCCATTTCACAGGCAATGAAGTGGACAGGATTGAAATATTAGCCTCTGGCGTGAATGACGACCTTCCTTCTGAGAAGATAATGTGCAGTAACAATCCAGGCACAAAGTGGCAGTTACAGATGGTAGCTGTACTGTAAAAATTGTTGCTCAGATGGGAGGGCAGACAGTGAGAAAGAATGAGAGAATGTAGTGGTTTGAATGGGATGACCAGAGAATTTGCGTGCAGTAACTTATGAGGCAGTGTGACATTAGGTAGCCTCAGCAAAGAGAAACCATGGCAGCAAGCAAAGGGGTGGTGAGCAGAAAGGTTAGAATCCATGAAGGTGATTTGAGACTGTCCCGCTCCATTAAGAACAGGAACCAGATAGGGACCTGAAGATTTCTATAGCCATGAGCCCTTCCCCAACACCCAGTGTGACCATACGACTTGCTGTAAAGGTTTCAAACTTGTCTTAAAAATTGAGCGTGATTCCCAAACACAATTAGGCAAGCTGTTCCATAATTGTTTAGCTCTGTGTGTAAACACACTTTCACCAGATTAAATTTTTTCTACTTTTGGAACCACTAGCAAGCTAGCCTCTTGTGAATGGAGAAATCTGAGTGAGTTATAGAATTAATAGATCATGCTATTGGAAATTTAACTAGTTGCCAGTGACGTGCTGCTAACACTGGAGTAGTGTCAGGATTCTTGCAGCAGTATTTTGAATGAGCCACAAGGGACGAAAGGTGGTGTTCAAGCATCTAGAAAAAGGGCATTGAGGTCTTATTGCGTGGTAATAAATACATGAGCTAGTTTTTCTGCATCTCTCATGGCATAATTGTTTCAAAGTTTTTGCTAAGAAAGGGAAATTTGAAGGCAAACTGAAGTTCTCAGGACAGGTCAGGACGATGATCCGAAACATAGAAGCAAGTCCACATCTGAATGGCTAAAAAGAAGCAAAATTAAAGTTTGGAGTGGCTTAGTCAAAGACTTGAAGAGAATTTCAAACATGATACAGTCACAGTCAGAAAAAGCCACATTATGCAGAAAAATACTAATTCAATACTAATTCCATTCCAAGAGAGATAGTGAGATCAAACGTGTTTCCAACAAGGGACTGACTTAGCTATGTGCTGGATAAATCCAGCAGTCGAAAATAGACATAAAGGCCATTTTCATTGGTTTTGATCGGTTTCACTGTCAGTATGAATATTAAAATCCCATGCAATCCTACCTTAGCCATTCGGAGAATTTGCATATAAACTCTGCGAGTTTATATGCAAACAGAGTTTATATATTAAACTGTGATCTGTAAACATTTAGGAGTTTAAGTGGAAGCACATTTTTGAAATGGCAGTCATTCTGAATGAAATTAGTACCAAGAACTTCAAAGGTAGAGAACACGAGTCCAGTTTGCTGTACTTAAATATCTAGTAGTAAATATCTGAGTAAAAAATACGCCTAATATGCCGGGTGACTGGCTATTGGAATATCCATCGGGGGGGGGCTTCAATAAGAGATGTTTTCAGATAAATTGAAGATATATATCTTGTTGTCAGTGATGATTTCATTCAAACATTAGACTTGGTAGATAATGACCTAATATTCAATAGCCATATTTTCACTAACCCCGAGTTTTTACAAGGCATTTCTCTAGATGATTTAGAAGTATTATCTCACTACCTGACAGAGAGTTCTGAAAAACTGATCCCAGACAGTGCCAACATTCTAAATATAAATATAAAAACATCTAATGAAACACTATATTTAGCATTTTTGGTAAATATATGATTTATATTTATAGTTTTATTTTAAAATTTATTATTTATATATGTTATGTTTATATTTATTATTCACAATTTTATTTAGAGTTTTTTGGTTACCATGAAACAACACCTCTAAAAGGCATATGCCTCTTAATATAACCACATTATGACAGTAATAAAGAGTATGAAAACTGCCAGTACATTGTTTGTGAAAAGCATTTCCCTTGTTATCAATAAAACACAAAGTCAAATAATGTTTTTATTTGTAACAAAAATAATTTCTTTTCAGTGCTTTCAGTTAAACTGAACAAGAATGTGGTTACATTAGTGATATCTGACACTGAAAAATTTTCTCCCATTGTAATGATCTCTTGTGAGAATGAAAATATACAACTGGATGATTCTGGCTGTGACAGACAAACATTGACAAATAAGGAAGGACTAAGCAGTTGGGTGAAAATAAAATTGTACAATTGTGTAAAATGAAGAATGAAAAATGTGCACTCTGCTATGGTGCAGGAAATTGTAGAGGTTAAAACAAAGCGTGTACACATTCATTCATGCTATTCTGTAAACAAATTTGGAAAATAAACAATATCCAGGTTAGGTTTGCAAGACAAACAAAGGATATCAACTCTAGATCAGTGTTTCCCAACCCTACTCCTGGCAGCACCCTGTCCTGCATATCTTCTATCTGTCCTTGCTGCTTGATTAAATCAGGTGTGCTCAGCTAATAAAACATGTCACTGATGAGTTCAGTCAGGTAGGTAGACCAAGGATAGATAGAAGATATGCAGGACAGGGTGCCACCAGGAGTAGGGTTGGGAAATACTGCTCTAGATGTATACACTCCTAAAGCAAACAACCAGTGCTTTGTATTGTATCAGTTTCACTGTTGATATGAATGTAGTAACAAGAGTCCCAAAAGTAGAGAACACAAATCCAGTTTGCTGTACTAAGTAAATATCAAAGATTGTTGCACTCTGCTATGGTGCAGGAAATTGCAGAGGTTAGAACTGTAACTATTACAAGGTATCTCTCTATCAAGAAAAAAATGGCAAACTGTGATGATGGGTGGTCAAATTTGTAAAAGTGCCATTTTAAATAAAAACAATCAAGTGCTATTTCAGTCATTCTTGTTGATTGAAAGCTTCAGTTTCAGGTAGTGCTCATTCTTGAAGTTAGACAGGACACTAGGTTGTATCCTTCTTCACTCTTTCCACTCATAAAGCATTGTCACTAAAATTAATGCATGATCTTATCATTTGGTAACAATTCTAGGACATCATATGGGAAAAATTGGGGGTCCAGAGCTTGTTGACAGAGCTCCAGTAGTCTGACATTTGTAGGCTTCTTCATGAGGCTCAGGTTGAGCTGAATCACCAGAAACATATCTGTTGAAGTCAGGTGGTTTCCACCAAAACATCCATAGAAGTAATCTGTAGGATCAGCAGTACACCAGATATGCTGAGGCCCAGGTCGAGGGATTTTAGCAAAGTCCCACGATCTTCTCTCAGCACATCAAGGGCTAGACATTCTGCTCCACTCTCCTTGTCTGCCGGTTTCCTCCATCCTCATACGCCTTCTCTCTCTCTCTCGCTTCCTCTTCATCCTCGCCCACAAATCCCTGTACAACCCCCTCCAGCTCTTCATCTTCAAAGCCATAAAATTCCTCCTCGGTAACAAATTTGCCACCATCACTATTACAGCTTGGCATTTTCTCTCTCTTGTCAAAAGATACCAGTAGCTTCATAATATTGTAAATAATTTGCAAAGTTGAAATAGATGCATTACAGCCATGCAGATCGCATTTACACATTTTTTCAGTTTTTTGACAGCATTTTTATTGGACAGAAATGGAGATTTTACCCATACACTTGTTTTTGTAGACTTTTTTCACCCTTGGCCCCCCTAGAAGTTTTCATGTTTTCTCAGGTCCTGAGAAGCTGGTAGACACCAGTGTAGGACTGTATGCCTGCCTCCTGGCAAGCAACACTCTTCCCATCTGTCCTCAAGTATGTACTTATGATATGCTGCGCAAAGCTTAAAGAGCTGTGCAGATGTAAAGTTTGATAACAGAGTGACAGTAAACTTTCACTCAATTTTTCACATAATTGTTTTCCAAAAATTGTGTTAAATAGCTGCTCCAAATTAAGGTTCAAAGAAGTCTGTAAAAAGAATGGAGTGTTAGCCATGACTTGAAAAAGTCTCTTTTAGTTGTTAAACTACAGTAAGTAAAGTGGATTTACTTCTGTTAATGGAGTGATGATAATGGGCTGACAGCATAGGTCCCTGTAGTGTACAGAAATGCATAATTAAGGATTTGAATATCATACTGTTAATGTTGTAGCCTGAATAATTACTCAAAGGTAGAAGTATGTACCATATGCCATCAAGGTAATGTCTTCCTTTAACATCCAGTATGAAAATAAACATTGACATAGTAATTTATAAAACTCAAGAAACATGAATCTGACTTGGAAACTCATTTAGTTTTTCAGTTTATTTCATACATTTCTGCAAACTGAAGTCCATGCTCTCAAAACATATTTTTTTACAGAGGAATAGAACATTTGAATCATTTTCACACCAATTATAAAACTAAAAACATTTTTTACCAAACACCTCAAGCAAAATTTAAGTGCAAAATTCAAGTTAGCTTGGCCTGATGTCACATGATGTCACATTTTAAATTCATCCATCCCAATCCTCCATCATGTGATTTCCAGTGGGTTAGCAAAATAATTTATGTGTGGTTCTCAGTGTCTTTATTCATTATGATACAAAAATGGCCTACTCTTTTGCCACAAAAAATGAAACAGAATTGGTTAAAATGCTTAGTCCTATGTCATGTGCAGACATCCACTCTCATCCTAGTTTGCACCAGGAATAGCTTCTGCAAAATGAAAATGTATTTTATTGTCTGCAGCCTGTGTTGGAATTACCCTAGGAATCTGTCTTAGGAACACCACAACATATGTATCAGTGCACTTTTAAATGATGAAAACAAATCCTTTGTTATTTTTTGTCAGGCGCTCGGGCAAGGACTCAGTCGCAGACCTCAAAAACGTATTCAGGCAGATTTATTAAAGTCCACAAGCAAGATCGTAATCACAAAACCAGGCAGGGTCAAAAACCAGAAAGGCAGTCCGAGGGGCAAATACAGGTACGGGTAAACAGAGCAGACAGGGTCAAAACACCAGGCAGGCAGATAAACAGGGCAAAGCGGCAGGCAAAAACAGGTCAGAAAAACAAGCAGGTCGAAAACGGGAAAAAATCAGCAATGATCACAAGTAACAACCGGCAGGGACGAAACAGGCAAAAGCAACTGAGACGAACTAGCAACAGGACAGGGATACACAGGGAAGATATAGGGCAGGGCTGACAACAGAATGGGAGACAGGTGCACAGGCAGGCAGGTGAAGGTGATGAGGCAATCAGGTGGGCGGAGACCGGGCGGGGAGCGGGGCAGGGCTAGAACACAAGAAAAAACAAAAGCACATGGACAGAAAAACACAAAACACCACGGCTAGGGGGCGGGAGCGGTGACATTTTTCCAGTAAAAGTATACAACATCTATGTCATCATTCTCAGTGGCCATTACTTATGCTACACATGTGTGTGATTTGCTGGCTTTGTTTTTGTGAGTTTCCACTACTGTGGTTTGTGACAACTATGGTGTTCCATTGTAGCCAGTTATTTGCAATAATTCCAACAATTCTATTTGTTTTGGCAATTCTGTTACCAAATTTGTAACAGAATTATGAGATTCAATCACTTAATAGTTCTTAAACAAAATTCATGTCAGCAAAAACACTACAGCTGCTTGGCAAGTCCACCTATGCTTGTTACTTCTGTGAAATTTCACTATCTTCCCTCCTCATGAGGGAATGAAATTAGAAAATACCTTAAATATATGGGGTTTTTGGTAGTACAATAATAAGACACTAGACAATGTTTCTTACTCTTAGAGAAGCCAGAAAATTTCTGTACAACAAAATACAAGTGTTAGTATTATTTGGCAGAGGTCTGTACTTGAACATTATTGTGTTTCGATACATTTGTAAAACCTTTTCAGACTTTTTTCTGATAGATGTTTTCAAGGATTCCTTTTCCTTATGTTTTGTCAGAAATGAAGCCTTTACTTTTCCCTGTTTTTTAAGATGGAAGATGTAGGTATGACTTAATTTCCCAAGATTATTGGCTCTTAGCTTTCATTTGGCACTGAATTTGATATGCTTCTATGAACTTCACAGTTTGGTTATCTTTGGTTACCCTGTTATGTGGAGTAGCCCATAATGACCATAGCAACTGTAACTACCTTCAGATGACACCATACTGAAGCCAAACTGCTAATTCTTCCCTTGAGTACTTTGCAAACTCAGTAAGATTAGAATACGATACTGTCCTGTGTGGCTGGAGAGCAGAAGTAGTGACTTTTGCTGTGGTTGTGTTCTCAGGCCTGGTTGGTTTTTAATTTAATAAAAATAAATCATTTGATTTTATTGGAAGAATTCTGTTCCTTTATGTTTTTCGTGTGGTGTGTCATCCATCATTGTAATACCAGCTTAAATACCCTGCTATTAAGTATCACATTATATGCTTTTCATTAAATGCATTAAACCTAAAACGCATGTCAAAACCATATCCTTAGGTGTATATGGATGTCCAGTCCACAGGTAGTTAATATTAAAAATAGGGATTTACAGAGGTGTGGACTCGAGTCACATGACTTGGACTCGAGTCAGAATCGAGTCACGATTTTGGTGACTTCAGACTCGACTTGACAAATTATAAATGACTTGCAACTCGACTTGGACTTTCATGCTATTGACTCGAGACTTGACTCGGATTTTGCCTCTTTGACTTGTAATGACTTGACATATGGTACGGGTAAAATTAAATGTATTTATACCTGATCAAAATATAGGCTAGTTATTTCCTGCCCATACAACTCAGCGTCCTTAAGCTGATCTAACGTTACACGTGCAACGCAGCGTTATTTTGCATGGAATGCTCTTATCTATGAGAAATGAAATGGGATAATCACACACTCAGTATGTTCCCATTCGTCCCTCCAACATACTGTCGTCTGAAAAAATGGATCGGGATCTTTCATGTTGTTCGTTAGGGTAGCCTAAACAATTCTGCTCCATGGGAGCCAACCCGAAAACATCACGGAATCTTTATCACTGACTGATTGCATTGCATTAACACCCATATCATCTTCAGCATTGTGTTTTGCAAAATAAATAGCAAGAAATGTCAAGGTAATCAAATGGTTTATTCACCTGGTGTTGAGTAAGGCCGTGGTGACATATAAAACACGTACAGTAGCCTATGTCGGAATGCGTAGGATGTCAACGTGGTTATTTGTCTGTAGGCTATTGCAGCTCCTGAGGGGGCTTGTTTATCCATCCAGTGGAAGTAGATAGCCTACATGTCATGCAGTGCATTATAGTTATCTGTAGGCTGGTAGGACATGAGTAACATGTAGGTTGGAATCCTTTTTAAAAGCGCAGTCTGAATGTTTATAAAATCAATACGATGGTCCACTTTCAACTGCTTTCCTATACATCCATATGGAGGTGCTTGTTTCAAATCACAACGTATGCAAGTGGAATGAACGAAGAAGAGTTACACTGGAATGGCAGAGTTGATGGCGTAGAAGCGGCATGATACCACGCATAATTTCATTTGCTTTCAAAGACTACACTGTCGAAAACAGAAAACGTCTAGCTACATGCAAAACATGCGGAGCAAAAATTTCTGATTGAGAATCAACAACCTCCAACTTTGTTCGCCACTTAAGGCTGCATAAAGACAGGTAAGACAAGTATAATTGTGTGTGTAGCAATCCTTGGTAACGCATGGCTTAGCTAGCAAGATAAGAGCTTGTAGCATGGACCTAACTTTAGAATTAGACTGTGAACTTGAAAACAATGAGCTCTTACCCGTTTTGTGTGGTAGCATATTGCAAAATTGTAACACGTGTTGAAAATCTGCTTTCTGTTTAAGTAAAGTTAATTTTGGACCCTGGTTGCGTAGCATGTGTTAGACATACTCATACTTAGCTGACAACGGTTGGTAAATTCAGAACCTGTTATCACCCTAATGGGGTAAATTAAAGCCGTGTAATATTACATTTTTAATTACCATTTTAATGTTAACCCTCTATAAAATTGATTTGGGCACCTTTTAGAAAGTTTGAACTCTATTTTCCATATAGGCTAAACATTTTTTTCCTTCATCTGCATATTTTACCATTATGATTTGACATCATACTACGTCCCCATCGTGCACAGATGTCTGATACACTTTTGGCCAGGTTGATTTTTTGCAAATGTAATTCAGTTTGAAGTTCTTGAACCTTTCCACATTGTCACATGTATAAGACAATACACAGATACAGTGGGACATGCAGTCACTCAATCTCTCTCTCTCTCACACACAGACACACACACACCCAACGCACACATAGACACAGTGGCACATGCAGTCACTCACTCAGACACATTGGTCACATGCACTCACACTGCCACACAGACAAAAATAGACACACAGACACAAACACCCAACGCACACATAGACACATTGGTGCACACATACACATGCACAGACACAGACACTCACACATACACTCAGTGGCACATGCAGTCACACAGCCACACACAGACACACATACTGTTTGTTTTCAATTTTTAGACAGTGTCTTATGTATAAGTTCAGAGCAGGAAGGATTATTGTTCACTTTTCATCTCCATGATGGGCAATTTAAAATGGCAGCTCCTCTGTTACTCTTATCCCTGCTCATTTTTTGTTGTTTGTACTGTATTCTAGTTTTTCATTGCAAATTAAACACTGTTTTTTATTGAAATAACAAGTCAATGTGATGAATGGAAACATTATGACACACTGTAAAAGCAACTCACTCACCCATCCACATAGTCACTCATACACACTTCACTCCCTAACTCACACACACCTCACATGTGCACCTCACCCCTCTCTCAGTTAAAGTTGCTTTATTGGCGTACCTGTTGGGACATAGTATTGCCAATCAGTACTCATTGAATTCAAAACCAGTAAACATTTTTCCTCTGTAAGACTACAGTTTTAAAGTATGACATATTGATTAGAAGGATATATTGAAAGTATTGATTAAATTTATATGTTGATTGGTTGCATATTAATATACTGTTGCATATTAATGCAACAGTGACTTGTTTAGGACTTGAAAAAAATAAGGGCTTGGACTTGGACTTGACTTGGCCTTGGTAATACTTGGACTCGGACTTACTTGGGACCTCTCTGACTTGACTTGGGACTTGACTCGGACTTCATGCATTAGGACTTGAGACTTACTTGTTACTTGTCAAACAGTGACTACATTTAACAGTGAATACACAGTGAATACATTTAAATATTCATAGAAGAAAAAAATATAAACTAAAGTCACTAAACAAAAAAACTGTTCAGTGGTAATCACATGTGAAAATGACATTTTGTTAGATTGCAACAGGTTGTTATACTGTTATACTATTTCTTGTGGTCTAATGAAGTGCAAATAAGGATCATGCCTTTGAAGTTTGTGCAAAATATGAAAGAGTATTGTATTACTAAGCTCAGTACAAACTGTATCAAAGACTGTTTTCATGTTAAAACAATCAAAAACAATCAAACAGACAAATTCTAGAGCAATGAAAATAGGCTCCAGAGTAATTCAGTGGCTAAGGCACATGCTTTGAGTACAAGCTGGTTTGGGTGTGATCCCAGCCTTGTCAGTTTCCTGACAATAACTGGGAGCCCACAGCAGCAGAACACATTAGCTTTGGGGATCCTGCTAGAGACAGGAGAGGGAAGGTCTACTAGGGCAGTGTTTCTCAACCCTACTCCTGGCGGCACCCTGTCCTGCATATCTTCTATCTATCCTTGCTCTACCTACCTGACTGAACTCATCAGTGGCACGTTTTATTAGCTGAGCACACCTGATTTAATCAAGCAGCAAGGATAGAAGATATGCAGGACAGGGTGCTGCCAGGAGTAGGGTTGAGAAACACTGTACTAGAGTGTCCTTGTTTCATCATTCTCAAGCACTCTGTGACTTTTCCAGAAGAATGTGTTGCTCAGATGTCAGCAGTATAGCACCTGTCCTCCAGTGAGTGCTCCCCCATTGTACTGCACTGTGTGGCTGGTAATGTGAAAAATCGCAACTGGCTGTATGCGAGTGCAAGGGAGGATTGCTTTCGTCTCGCCTAAGTGCTTCTGCCTTCGTCTAGAGGTTGTCATGGTGAGATGAGTCTAATGAACTGTATGATTAGTAATTGCAAAGTAGGGTTAGTTAAACAGGAGAAACCAGAAAAATAAATAGCAAAAGAAAATAAACAAAACAAAACAAGAAAATGCATTGAAAATTATCTAATCTATCCAGTACTACAATGCAAACAATTTTTACTTGTGTTTCACAAAACATTCACACACAATTCCCAAAAAAGGCTGGCAATCCTTACATTTTCTTACCTTTAATTTCTGCCATAACAAAACTTCTCAATGTAAACTGCTCCCAAAGCCTTACATATTCTGTATTATATACCCACAACTCCATAGTACAATACTTAGTAGAACGGCCAATCATGAGTGAAAAAAGGATACCTGTATGTTAGACTTGCATCAGTCTCAGTAATTTATCAATAAAATAGCAGTTACAAATGTCAATTATAAATGTAATGTCATTTATAATTGAAATATTATTATTAAACATACTCCAAGGTTGTCTTCCCATGAAACTCAGCCACACACCTGCTACACAAGAAACTTTGTCCTGTGTGCTAGATACAACTCACATTAAATACTACAACACACACCAATTGTTTAGGGATCACAGATACTAATAGTTTAGTGAACACTTTCTCCCTGCTTTCTTATTAATGCAACCAAGCATACACTCAGTGATCACTTTAATAGGTACACCTCTCTAATACTGGGTAGGACCCCCCCTTTGCCCCCAGAACAGCCTGAATTCTTCCTGGCATGGATTCAACAAGGTGCTGGAAACATTCCTTAGAGATTCTGCTCCATGCTGGCATGATAGCATCACGCAGTTGCTGCAGATTTATCAGCTGCACATTCATGCTATGAATGTCCCGGTCCACCACATCCCAAAGGTGCTGTATTGGATTGAGATCTGGTGACTGTGGAGGCCATTGGAGTACACTGAACTCATTGTCATGTTCCTGGAACCAGTTTGAGATGACGTGTGCTTTGTGGCATGGCGGGTTATCCTGCTGGAAGTAGCCATTAGAAGATGGGTAGACTATGGTCAGACATGGCCAGCAACAATACTCAGGTAGGCTGTGGCATTTAAATGATGCTCAGTTGGTATTAAGGTGCCTAATGCGTGCCAAGAAAATGTTCCCCGCACCATTACACCACCACCTCCAGCCTGACCCCTTGACACACGGCAGGATGGATCCATGGATTCATGTCGTTTATACCAAATTCAGACCCTACCATCTGCATGTCGCAGCAGAGATTGAGATTTGTCAGACCAGGCGATGTTTTTCCAATCGTCTACCATCCAGTTTTGGTGAGCCTGTGCCCACTGTAGCCTCAGTTTCCTGTTCTTAGCTGACAGGAGTGGTGCCCAGAGGGGTCTTCTGCTGCTGTAGCTCATCCACCTCAATGCTCAACGTGTCGTATGTTCAGAAATGCTTTTCTGCATAGCAC
This sequence comes from Megalops atlanticus, assembly GCA_019176425.1. Classification (NCBI taxonomy): domain Eukaryota; kingdom Metazoa; phylum Chordata; class Actinopteri; order Elopiformes; family Megalopidae; genus Megalops; species Megalops atlanticus. The sequence goes on from CM032882.1 coordinate 696,999, forward strand.
TGTTGTAACGTGTGGTTATTTGGGTTACTGTCGCCTTCCTGTCAGCTTGGACCAGTCTGGCCATTCTCCTCTGAGCTCTGTCATTAACAAGGCATTTTTGCCCACAGAACTGCCGCTCGCTGGATGTTTTTTGTTTTTCGCACCATTCTCTATACACTCTACAGACTGTTGTGTGTGAAAATCCCAGGAGATCAGCAGTTTCTGAGATACTCAACCAATAATCATACCAACAATCATCCCATGGTCAAAGTCACTTACATCAGATTTCCTACCCATTCTGATGTTTGGTCTGAACAGTGACTGAACCTCTCGACTATGTCTTCATGATTTTATGCATTGAGTTGCTGCCAGATGATTGGCTGATTAGATATTTGCATCAATGAGCAGGTGTACAGGTATACCTAATAAAGTGGTCACTAAGGTCACTAAGTGTACAATTCTGCACAATTACATGACAAAGAAATGGGTCATATTGTTTGCCCCACTCTTACATTGCATCCAGATGTTGAGTCTTAGTGTGCTTCTTCCCTCAATATACTTTTAAGGAAACAAATGCAGGCTTGACAAGCCATGTATAGGTAACTGCCCAAATGAATGAGACACTTGAGTAAATGAGGGATGCAAAGTATATTGAAAGTAGATGCTTTCAAACAGGTGTGGATCTGTAGTTAATTGAGCAGTTAATATCCCATCATGCTTAGCATCATGTATAAAAATGCTGAGAAGGCCCAGCTGCCTTTTATTTTGGCTAATATGACTAGAGGAAGAGAATTCAGTGACATTGAGAAAGGGGTGATTCTTGGGACACGTTTGGCAAGAAGTTCAGTGACAAAGACTCCTCAACTTGCTAATGTTTCACAAGGAACAGTGGCTAAAATCATGTTGTGATGAGATGTTGGCACTGAAGGAAAGACTTCATCAACTGGGGACAACTGTGGCCAAAAGTGCATACTCCTCAACTGTGATGTCTATGCGTTGGTTCATGATGGAAGGCAAAACAGATGAGCAACTCTGAATCAGCTGACTACAAACATTAATCTAGGTCATGAGTAGGCAGTTTCATCATAAACAGCCTGTCGAGAACTCTACTGAGAGGGATACTGTGGTGAGTTGCAGTGAATAAACCCCTTATTACCTGTAAAAAGGTACATATGCGGGTTAAGTTGTGCCTTAGAATTAAAGGTATACAAACTCTAGCTGGGAAGACATAATAAAAGTGTCATTGTTGTAGGCCGTTTAAGTAGCCTCAAGTATGATTTGTAAACATATGCTAGCTAAGCTGTTTGCTGTGAACTTTTTCTTCCATCACCAAGTTGGCCAGTGAGTTGGCAAACAGTAAGGGGGAGAGGTGGGAGTTTTAAAATGTTAACTTTGGGACCCCATGCATCTGTATTCAGTGTCTGTCAGCAATGGCATTCTGTTGCACAATAGTTTGAGAGGAAAGGCACTGGTTGCTGGTCACTGTAAGCATTTTAAGAGAGAAAACTGCTTATCAGCTAAGCAATCAATGCATTATAGCTACCTCATTTTTAAAAGTGAGATAGCTGGTTATTGCAGTCGGTCTGACTATTATATCATTAGGTAGGTAGCTAGGTAAATAGCCAGGTAGGCAGCCATGTTTTACGGCTGGGTAGCAAGTTATTTTAACCAGATAGTTAAATATCACTTAATGGGCAGCTTCATAAACAGCTAGATAGCTTGTCATGTTATAGCTAGCTAATAGGTAATTGCTCAGTATGTGGCTTGACTCTTCAGTTAGAAAAGCTAATCCAACCTCATCTTGCATTAATTATTTCTTAACAAGTTACCCTTCACACCTCATTAAGATCATTACCCCTAAAAATGATCTGATAACAGGTTATGACCATACCCCAAACAGTCGTCACCTGATTATAAACTTGACCTTCACCCACAATAGCACCTTGATACCTCTCTATTAACAAATTCACTGACCACGTACAAAAGGCATGGGAGGTGTTCTTAGAATTTATTGATACTGAAGGCTGCACTCCATCTGTGTTTTGGGAGGCAGGTAAAGCCTTTGTGAGAGGCCACATAATATCATTCACAGCAAAAAACAGAGGACTACACTAAATGGTGAGGATCAAGTTAAAGACAGCGAGTTATCATTTAAAGGTAACAGAAGCAGTGAAAACTACGAAAATCTCCTCCAGGCCAACTATGAATTAAATGAGTACATTTTGGAAGAAACTCAAATCTTCACCAAATCCAAACAAAAACATTTCAGCTAGGGGAAAAACTAAACAATTAAAGAACAACATGGAAAAAACAGCTATTAATTTAACTAAGGGCCAAAAGAACAATAGTGTGCAACCTACAGGCAATCAGTGGAATATTCAAAGAATAATACTCTGTTTTAAACAAACGGGAGAACTCGCCTGATACAAACACTATGAACTCTTTTCTAATATTGACCTCCCCATCCTAACAAAAGAAACCTGTTACTTTATATGCTCCATTTACTCTCCAGGAACTCAAATGCAGCCAATCTCATGCCAAATGGAATGAGAATCCCAAATCTCATTCTCTAGGGTTAGACCGGTAAAGATTTACTAACATTTTCAGAATGGTTGCCTATGTTAGAGAAATGTCTATGGTCCCCCATCACATGAACACTGCACTTATAACTGTCATTTAAAAAAACACAAGGACACATCACTCTACTGTAGCTACCCTGTCTTTTAAACACTGACCATAAAATCAACTGCAAAGCAATAGCTATTCCTAAAATAATACACCCTAATCAGACCCTAATGGTTTCATTAAAGGCAGCCACTCCCATGAAAACATCTTTTCCTTTCTGTGCCTTGAAAGATTTTGGTTTTGGGCAGAACTTTTGGATCAAAAGTCTCTATAACTCCCCATTAGCTTTTGTTATTACAGATAGGACAATATCAAACCATTCACCTTCACTACACAAGGATATCCCCTGTCACCTCTACTGTTTTCAATATTAAGCAAACCTTCAGCATATTCCATTTGGCAGAACAGCAACATACATTGAATAACAACAGGATGGATAAATCATAAAATCACCAGGGTACAGAAGGAGAGCAATTGTAACCTTTGCTGTCGAAAACATCTGTACGATTAAGTTGTTTATTACAGCATGAGAATATAGATGACCTCCAGTGTGGGGGGGGACCAAGTTAATCCAGCCAAGCAACGCTGGCAACTTTATTTCCATAAAAGGACATTTTTATAGAAAATGTTACTGTGGTTGGTGAATTGATCATTGATATTGATGACAGGAAACCTTTTCTTAGAGTATCTATATGGCTGTTAAAGAGAATGTTTGGATCCTCAGCAACCTGCTCAGTTGTGAGTGCATGTAGTTTGAAGTATAGTAGACCAATGTAGCAACAACACTGAGACAGGTATTCAAACTATGATAGTCATGTCAGTATACAGGTTAAGTTAAGAGCTCAGGTGAACTTCCTGTTATTTTCATATTTTGCCAACTATTAACTTTGGTTTAGAATTGTAACAAGGATTGGGTGAATGCCAAGAGTGCAGGCCTTAATGGGATTGGAAAAGATTCCAACAAGCCATTTGATGATTTTGTCATGGAGGTGCTGCAGTCCAAAAAGAAATATTCTGAAGAAGTCTTCAGGATTCAGATGTTTGAATGCAACTTTTTTCACCTCTCTCAATACTCCCAATGGCCTCCACTATATGCACCCTGACCCCTTTCACTGTATACTCTCCAAGACCCACCCAGACCTGGTATGACATGCACTGTAGCCCCATTAATCTATGCACCCTATCACCTGTGTACCTGTACACCAGAACACCTGTCACCATATGCACCTTAACACCCGTCAATCTATACACTTGTTACTGTATACACCCCACATTTGTCACAGTATACACCGTAACTCTGTCACTCTCCTTTCTCTTTATCCTGATAAGTAGCAGTTGGAGGGGGATTTGGAGACGCTGGCAGTTGTGACATACTCATCCCTCTCGGTGTCCCTGCTGGCTTTGCTGCTAACGGTGATAGTCCTCTCCTGCCTCCGAGGTCTGAAGTCCAACACCCGCAGCATCCACTCCAACATGGCTGCTGCCACCTTCCTCTCTGAGCTCATCTTCTTGTTAGGCATCAACCAGACAGAGCAGCAGGTCTGTGTATGTCTGTGTGTGTGTGTTTGTGTTTGTTTGTTTGCATTCACATGCTTACATGCATGTGTGCTTGTCTGTATGCCTGTTGTGTGTATTTATGTGAGAAATTAATGAAATGATCATCGTGTCATCCTGTCCATTCTTGTGTATTGACTGGTGTATAGCTCTCTCCCTATATAGCTGTGAACTGATTGATGTCTGTTGTAGTTACTGCGTGCTAACTGGTGTTTCTCTCTCTCTCAGTTCCTCTGCACTGTTATTGCAATCCTGCTTCATTACTTCTTCATGGCCACTTTTGCCTGGTTGTTTGTGGAAGGGCTGCACATCTACCGCATGCAGACGGAAGCACGTAACATCAACTACGGAACTATGAGGTTCTACCATGCTATAGGATGGGGTGTGCCAGCCATCATCACAGGTATTAAAATGACACATCCAGAAATAATTCTCCTGAGACACTTGAGACACACTGACTCAGATATGCACTGTAATACATTGGGCCTAATTCTAATGATGCCAATTCTTTTAACAAGGTAACATTTATTCAAACCTTTTTGACAGCAGTGCTAGTGTCACGCCCTCCCTGAGCAGAGATATTGCAAGCCTCTCCGTATTAATGAAATTCCTAAACATACGTCAGGCAATAGCGTTGTCTAAAGGGTTTTTTATAAAAACCTATCTCCGGCACCTCTCAGGGCGGCGTGCAGCTAGCACACATTCGGCTTGCTTAAATACAAAAGAGATGAAAGATTGGCGTTACCTGGAGCACCGGGACACAGACGCCAAAGCTTCATACACCCCGTGGCCAGCTCGCACCTGTCGCCCCGCGACGGACAGCCCGGCCTTGGTGTATCAAAGAGAGTAGCGTTCGCTGGCTCTCTTGCGTTTGGTTTGTTCGGTTTAGTTTCTACAAGGTCCCCGTCCACCTCGGCTACTCTTCACTTGTTGGAACAATACTGTTGGTTCTCGGTCGGACTTCACAAACGGAAAAAGGAACAACGCCGAACCCGGCGTCGTGATAGAGCGATCGGTCCCGAACTGCAGGAGGGTACTCCGTTTTCCCAGGGTAGACCAACTTCAGCAGACCTCGTGGATCCACAGCGGCAGCAGCCCCGGTGCACGCACAGCCCCCCACCGGAAATAGCCTCGATCCACGTGCAGCCCCAGGTCACAGGGTCAAACCACTCTCGTTAATTAAACAAACGCCAACCCTCCCTTCATATTGTACCAAGCAAGCCGAAGTGTTTTAGGGACCCACTAATTCTAACAGTGAAATTTACTTAAATAAATCTAACAAAAATGTGTACAAATAATAACAAGCTCATCTGGGGACTGATAAGATCTCCTGGCACTCTTAAGGGTCATATTCGATCTTAAAGAAATGGCCTGTCCGTAACACTAGCGTCAGTGTTTTATTTGCCTAAATTGTCCCACTGACACTGAGACATGCAGCTTTTACTGAGTCACAGTGAAATAAAGGCACATTGAAACATGCATTGCAGATGCCCGTAAGTTTCATCAATAATCAAGAAGCAACTGCCAAGTCCACAGATGTCTATCTCAGTGTAGGGTGCTTTGTGCCTTGGCTCAGCAATTTTGAAACACAGTTGTGGCTGTACTAAACCTGAGCTATTGGTTATGTTCTGGCATCATGCTCTTCAAAATATACAGAAGATGATCTGTACTTTGTTGTGGCAATTGAGTACAAAGAGCAAAACATTTTTCTTAACTGATTTGTGTGTGTGTGTTTTTAACATTTCTTTAAAATGTTGGTATATTGAATGACTGATAACTTGTGTGTTTTCAGTCTTCTTTGTTCCTTATGATATGTTTACTCTTAATAGTCCATACATTTTGTGTTTGATTTTTTAATATACTTTAAAAGATCAAAGCAGCTGTTGCTAATTGTTAATCATCCCCTATATTATGCAATTATGGCTGGTTACTTTCAACTAATGGTAACAAGATACATAATATGGACACAACCATGGACCATTCCTGCCTGATAGTAAGTGACCACCCCCTCTCTCCAGGCCTGGCTGTGGGCCTAGATCCAGAGGGGTACGGGAACCCTGATTTCTGCTGGATTTCCATCCATGACAAGCTCATCTGGAGCTTCGCTGGACCCATTGGCATTGTTATTGTGGTACTGCTAGTCTGTCTGGCTACTACTCAGTGTCAGTACTGCCCTCTGTCTCCCTGCTGCTCTGTCTCAATGCTGCCTTCTGTCTGTCTGCTGCTCATTCTCAGTGTTGCTCTCTGTTTGCTGCTCTGTCCCAGTGCTGCCCTGTCTGTCTACTACTCAGTGTCAGTGCTGCCCTCTGTCTCCCTGCTTCTCTGTCTAAGTGATGCCCTCTTGTCTGTCTGCTGCTCATTCTCAACATTACTCTGTCTGCTGCTCTGTCTCAGAGGTGCCCTGTCTGTCTACTACTCAGTGTCAGTGCTGCCCTCTGTCTCCCTGCTGCTCTGTCTCAATGCTGCCTTCTGTCTGTCTCCTACTCATTCTCAGTGTTGCTCTCTGTCTGCTGCCCTGTCTCAGTGCTGCCCTCTGTCTCCCTGCTTCTCTGTCTCAGTGACTCCCTCTTGTCTGTCTGCTGCTCTGTCTCAGAGCTGCCCTGTCTGTCTACTACTTAGTGTCAGTGTTGCCCTCTGTCTCCCTGTTGGTCTGTCTCACTGCTGCCCTTTGTGTTGCAGATGAATGGTGGAATGTTTTTGATTGTTGCGCGCATGTCCTGCAGTCCTACACAGAAGGAGACCAAGAAACAGTCAGTTTTGTGAGTATTTGAGAGGGAGAGCTAAGAGTAAGTGTACATAATCTTTGTTTGTACCACATAACCTAAACTTTCTGAAATTACTTCTGAAAAACTACTGATACAGTACATGCAGAATGACTACAGAACTGCATTCTAAATACATTCATATCCAGCTGTCTGCAAAGAGAAAACATATTTAATAGTTTATGCAATTAATGCAATCTTGGTTTTTATAGTTATAGTCAGTAAATCTAAATTGGCATTGTTAAATTGGCAAATATTAAATATCTTATATCTTTGCTTTGTTTCAGGTATTATTTTAAACAAATTCCTGTCTTCTTTCTCCAGCTGTCTTAATCTATCTGTCAGTTTTCCCCTGTATCCATTTTTCTGCTCCTTTCTTTTTAATCTTCTTTCTCCCTCACTCACTTTTTCTCTCTCCACAGTCCCACTATACGCAGCGCCATAATACTACTTCTCCTAGCCAGCTCCACCTGGTTTTTTGGTCTGATGGCTGTCAATAACAGTGTTCTGGCCTTCCACTATCTCTACACTGTGCTGTGTTGCCTGCAGGTACTTTTATGCATGTGTGTATGAGCATGGAGACTGTATGTCTTGTTTAAATGATGTGGCAGTATTAGTGATGGTGGTGGTGTGTGTGTGTGTGTGTGCGCATCTTCTGTATGATCATGGAGTAGGGCTGCAGCGGTATAGAAATTTCCTTACCGCGGTATTCGAAGAATGTCACCTTGCGGTTTGCGGTAATACTGCAACCAAACCCCCCTGTGTTTAATTATTCATTCATTTGACGCTACTTGTCCCTTAACACCTCGAAAAACATCGTTTCCACTATTTCATCGCTTTCAAAAGGCAAAAATCCATTGATTGAGTTCTAGGCCATCGCCTAGGCTAAAAGTACTAGTTTATTCATGGCGTGCATTTCAAACACCATATAAAATGCTAAATATTTGGTTGATTAACTTAAAACTAAAGAAATAGTTATGACACACATTTAACCCTTTCGCACAGAACTTATTTTATGCTATGTAGCGTACGTGTTAGGTTATATGATTCATTATGTTTTCATTAGCGTTATTAAGCTTCTCATAGTTTTCACCACCGCATTTGATATATTTTTAATGTTAAATTGCTGTTTCCTTAAAGCTAAAATTAGCTAGAATTTTTCCAATCTCGTGTTCTAATCGCACCGGTGTTAGCATACACGCTAAACAGCTAATCGGTTAAAGGCATTTTACGTGAGTTTTGTTACGCATTATAATTAATAAACATGGGTATAGACAGGGGTTATCATACATTGAATGTTTTCCTCCATAAAATTATTTGTCGACAGTTGCAGTTGCTTACTAGTTTTCAACACCAGACTCGCAGACCACTTCCCCTCAGTGTCAGTCCTCTCGATTGATTTGATTGGTCAGTCGACCAGAAGGTTACAATGACGTGGCGCACTTGCTAAATGTTATGTGTATAGACCAGAGCAATCATCAAACTTTCATGCTGCGGTATGGTTACCGCCCCTTCTTGGGGGGGAAGACAAGCCTTTGAATTTGAATGGCGGCTAATGGAGTTCGCAGGTGTTTGACAAGGAAATACATGAAAATTTTAAAAAACGGTAAAAGTATTGGTAAAAAACTTTGTTGCAAAACCTCGTTCCCATGTCCTCTCCCCCTTCAGTAGCCTGCGCTAGCTTTTGACAGGTGCTTTGACAACTGGTGCTGAGAGATGGGTGTTATCTATAAGGATAACAGAGACTTAGGAGCTCTTCGGAGAGCAGGGCGTTAAAATCGTTATAGCCTCCTTTGAATATTATGCTACGTTTGCTACTTTTCTGCAACCACTGCAATAGGTGCGCTGATATTACATTGACTGAGGTTGTTTTCCGATCTACTGATTTCTTTATTGTATAGCCTATTGTGCACAACAATTCACAATTAAAAATGGTAATTATAAAATGTAGACTAGACGTATTACTTACCAGTGATGAAGTGTTTGCTGCGGACATAAACAATATTTGCTATCAGGGTCCCATAGGTTTTCCTCGGGGTCCTCCCTCTGAATGGCCTGAAACCATAAAATCTGTCTTTTGCCCTCCCTTTCCCTACTCGATAGCAAGGAGAAACGAATGTGTGGGTGTGTTTTACTGTTGATGGTGCAGGACACAACACAGCAGCTTTTAGGCATGGTGACACCCTCTATCTCCTATTTGCCGCCAGTCAATTTTACCGCTTTGTTTTCCCCCAAAACGGGGCGTGTCCGCCAAAACTACTTCAAGCTGACGTCACGTTGCTCTGGTCTATGCTCAATGCAGAGGTCTGGGCGTTTTAGAATCGTTTTCTCGTTCTCATGTGGAGAGATTAAAAAAAAACGCGTGTACTGTGGACGTGATCCTTTTCAAAACTGATGTGAGTGAGTTTTCAAAAATATCCAGATAAGTGTAGACAAGGCCACAGACTAAACCAAAAGCTACATGAGGAAGGCAGCACTCTCAGATGTTATGACGGTAATGGCGGTCACGGGCTCAACACCGCGGTATACCTCCTAATACCGCGGTATGGCGGTGATGCTGTTATTGTTGCAGCCCTATCATGGAGTGTATTAAACATTATGTCACGCCTAGTCTTGAATACTTGAAATAAGGGTTTCTTCTGTGACAAATACTAGTAATAACTATTCAACTACGTAATAACTCTTAAGTGTAAAAATTCATTCCTAGTCTCATTGTAAAATTTTACATTAATGTTCACCTTTCCCCTTTTTTCTTCTGATAGAACTTGGCTTGAAATAGTTTTATCTGTCCACTTTATTAATCATTTTTGGAAATGTAAGTCAAATTCCTATTGAGTCTCCTTTCACTTTCAAAGATTAATTGTCTTAACTCAGTTTTCTTTTCTACATTCATCTTTTGCAGCACCAAATTTTATGTCTCATGTGAATCAGAAGACCCTTAGCTACCTGGAGGTTCCACATTCCACTCTTAGTTTGTATTTATAATGAACTACAGCTGTTCAAAAAGCATGAAAAAATACATTTTATGAAAAACATGTCTGTGCTGAAAACACTTCAGTAAATATAGATATGATATATGATCCATAGATATAAATAATGTATAATATTCGCTCCATGTTTCATGTCAATAGCTCTTTTGTAGTGTCAAGCACTCAAGTCTGACTTTGTTAATATGAGATGCAACCCAGCCTCTGTCCCCCACATTTGAACAGCTAAAATTCTGTTTAAAAGTGATCTAATCGTTTCAAAAGAGAGATTGCTATAATGCTACAAGATCAGTGTCATGTGGCAATGTTGCATAGTCATAAGGACCACGGCTTCAAAGGTTGCTGGTTTGCTTCCCAGGTTGACTACTGCTGTTGTACCATTGAGCAAGGTTAACCCAATCTATATCTGTACCCAATAATATCTGTATCTATCACCTTCAATAATATCTAACTGTGTTTTATGGAAAACATGTAAATAAACATGTAAATAAGCTTAAGTCACGGTCACTGTAGTTTTTCTTTGTTTGCAGGGGTGAGAAAATATCGACAGTAACATATTAACCTGCACAAGCATATATAAAAAGTTGCCTAAAGCAAAATACAGACAGTTGTTTGCAGCTGGAGCATTAAAATGCAGTGTGTGAAATTAAAATGCAGTGTGTGAATTTCATGCAACAGAGTAGTGAAAAGTTGATAAGATAAGAAAGCTTTATTGTCATTGTTCAGGACAAAGAAATTACAGCACGGGGAGCTTGAAGCCATTACATTACATTATTGGTGTTTAGCAGACGCTCTTATCCAGAGCGACTTACATCAATTACAATTTTTTTGTTTTTTACAATATTATCCATTTATACAGCCGGATATTTACTGAGGCAATTGTGGGTTAAGTACCTTGCCCAAGGGTACAGCAGCGGTGCCCCCGTGGGGGCCTTTTGGTTACAAGTCCTGCTCCTTAACCACTGTGCTACACTGCCGTCCATAGCCACTGTGTCTGTGCGCGCCGCCATCCCCTTATCTTGAGACTCCTACTATTGGAGTCCTTCCATCTTACACATCATTCAAGGCATAAATTACATAAATTAGACTGCATAAATTACTCCCTCTTCATGCATGCAGCGTGGCTTCAAACACAGACTGAGCCCTATAGCCCAGGTTTGAAACCGTCCATGGCATTCAGTGAAAATTAGAGTGAGAGCTGACATCACTCTGCTCTCAACACCCTGGAACCCATCGGGGTGTCACTGCACCTTGTCCAAGGCTTAAGGTGTTACCTCACACATAATGTAGTCATTGGGGTTTGGATCACCTTTGTGTGGCATGGAGAGAGGGTTCATGGCTGTCCTCTGATTCATACAGTGCTTCTATCAGTACATTGGTCTTCTCTATTTTTAGGGAGGGAGGAAGTTCCTTCATCTATAACTTATATCCTGTTGGAGATGTTTTCTTGTGCAGCCAGGCTGTGTTTGTTCTGTTGTGATGGTCTGAGAGGTTCATCAGAAAGGTGAACATGTGATCTTTTAGTCTTTGTTGCCTTTTTTGTTTGTCTCAGGGGGTGTGGCAGTGCTCTTAGTGTAGTTATGTGTGTCTGTGTGGTGATGTTTGTGTCTTTTCTCCAGGGTGTGATGGTTCTGCTGCGGTGTGTGAGAGAGGTGAAACTTTGTCTTGTCTCCAGGGTGTGGTTGTTCTCCTGGTGTTCTGCCTGCTGAATGCAGAGGTGCAAGAGGCTTGGAAATTCTCGTGTCTGGGAAAGAAGAGTCCAACTGAGGATCCACCCCATACCACCCAGATCACTGTGAGCTGGCATCAAACTTCACCCCATCTACGTCCCACATGTACCTTACAGACCTGTAACATTGCACATTGCATTTGCCTTAATCACAGTTCATTTGCCTGTCATCAATAATGTAATCTGATGTTTTGAAAGCTGTTTCTTCCTTTCAGTCAACTTAATGCTCACAACTTTCCCAGCTTTGAAAAATAGTTCACTGAGGCAAACACAATCTCTCTTTCCCTTTCTCCCTTTCTCTGCCCCCCTTGTAAATGTCCAGGGTCCAAACCCCTACAATAGTGCTTCCTTGCTGGAACAGAGTGGATTGCATCGCATCACCTTGGGAACCTCCACTATATCCTCAGTCAGCAGTGCAAGGTGAGTCCTCAGGAATGGTGCTGAGGTTATAGATGATGCCCATAGCACAGAATGGCTTTAAGGTGGAGCGGGGTTGATTGGGAAGGAAATCTATCCTCACATGTTACTCCGCTACATCTACACCTAACTCCTCTCTACCCCTTCCAAAGGCATGTGGGGTAGGGTAGGGGTGGAAAAGAAAAATAAATGGCACAGAGGGATAATTGCAACCCTTTGATTCCTTTGAATCCCACTTTGCAGAGAGAATCTTCTGGCCAGACAGACCCTGGAGCAGAACCTGCTGAGTCACACTGGTGCCACTGACCTCGATGTGGCCATGTTCCACCGGGATGGAGGTACTTGCATACACATGTAAAGATAAACACGCAATACAATATTAACTTATATATATAATATTATATATTATATATAATATATATATTATATAATATTAACTCCATAAATCCACATGGAAAGTAAGAAGACCATTATCTTCCATTATCAAATATTGAAAATTTGAGTAAGCTGCATTGATTTAGATTGGTGTCAACAATTCCAGTGAACTATTCTCAGTATAATCAGTCAATCAATTTGAATTTGTTATATTTGTTATTGTTATGCATTTTTAGAATGGATATTATCACAAATTGCTGAACTTAGTCCGTAGTACATTTTCCAGAGGTAATCAAAAACTGAAAACCCAGGGCCAATTGTGAAAAAAGGGAATTTATTGCAAGGTCTAGAAAAATGCAGTTGAGAGACAACTAGCAAACAATGGAATTTTAAGACAAAGATAAAGAGATTAAGATTCCTTTATTGTCATTGCACAGAGTGCAATGAAATTGTGTAGCAATCCTGGCAGTGCACATGACACATTACACATAACAAACAGCAATTAAGAAAAATACAAGAGTTCAAGCTAATTTAAGGAAAAAATGGACAATAAGATATAGCACAAAAAGATATAAAACAATAAAACAATAATAATATGATATATAAACTTCTAGCAGCAGCAGACATATTGCACATTGGGATATTGCACATTTATTGTAATTGCAGTGGACTATGTTCAAAGTAGTGCAATTTGGAATATATGCATACAAGTTGCTGTTCAGATGTAAACATATATGCAGTGTACTATAATGTAAACTGCAAGTATTAAGTACTGAGGTGAGGTAGGTCGAAAAACAGTCAGTGTTTGGCAGTGTTCAGTTCTCGTATGGCTCTGGGGTAGAAGCTGTTCCTAAGTCTGTTTGTCTGTGATATGATGGACCTGAAGCGTCTACCAGAGGGCAGCAGGTCAAACCGATGATGTCCAGGGTGGGATGGGTCTTTCAGAATGTTGGCTGCTCTACTGAGGCAGCAAGAGCTGAATAAGTCCTCTAAAGAGGGCAGTGAGCAGTGAGCAGCCGATGACCTCCGATGACTAACGGTGGAATGGCGTGAAAAATGCATCATGTCATTAGTTCAGTCCAAATCTAGAGGCAGTTGATGGATGAGGGAAGGCACGGTGGGCTCAGGCCATCAGCAGGACCCTCTGTCCAGCAGTAGCCGGGGCGGAGACGTCATGAGTTTTACAGTGCAACAATGGGCCAGGCATCTTATGTTTTGAACCCGTTAAATATTAATAAGCAGGGGGCAAGGTTGCAGCAGGAGCAGCTGGCTGGAGAGGTGGAGAGAAGGTGGTGGTTAGAATAGGTTAACCAGGATAGGTTAACCATTTGGGTGAAGTATGTAATACAGCGCAATACTGTAGCCACAGCAAAGATAATCTTTGGCAGCATACAAAAGGAGTTTACCATAGCCTCAAGACACTCCACTCCTCCTCAACATTTATCTTGACTGTAGACCTACTAGGAAGACAGATTTTCAATCCAGGCTGAAAAACTGAGATTGTATGAGATTGCTGAACTGTATGGCCTGGAGTTTATCCAAGCCATGTCATTACCTGATGATGACCGGGAGCCCACAGTGATATATAATAGATATAGATATACATAATTTGGCATATGACAATAGGCTGCCGTTCTCTTGTGAACAAAACAATCTTGGTGGCGGTTATATAGGATTAATTGATCCTACATGTTAGAAATAAGTCCATGGGCCATATGTATCAATCTTTGTGTACATCTTGCCGTAGGAACATATGTACGCAGAATCCCACGATTTGTGTACGGACGTTTTTGGAGTTTTGGAGTCAAACACCACGTACGCCTAATTGTCTTCATAAATCTGAGCGTTAATCAAATCAGCGTGAGATTATGCACACATGAACGCGCTTAACATCCACTCCCACAATTGTTCTTATGTGGACCGAGATATGCCTTTAAATAGTCAAATTAGCGTATAAAGATCCCAGGTAAATCTGAGTGAAATGCAGAGATTGATGTTGAGGGTTAATGGCAGGACGTAAGAAAATAAATTATTCGGACACGGAGATAGAGGTGATAGTTGATGAGGTGGAGAGGAGAAAAAATGTCCTTTTTGGGGGCCAGACTAGCGGCATTTCAAATTGACGGAAGTATGCGGAGTGGCTCAAAGCGGTGACTGCTATGATTGCGTTTGGTGGAGGAGGTGAAGAAGTGGTCAGATTTTAAAAGAGAGGCCAAAAAACGAATAAGCGCACACAGGACCAGTGTAAGTTTTATGTACCCTTTAGAAAAGTAGCAAAAACAACAAAAATATTGGAAACGCAGGAATACTCGTTGGAAACGACACGGTAGTGAAGTTTCGGTCAACGAAAGAGAAGGAGAGATGGCATGAGCAGAAAGACAGAAAAAACAATCTGATCATCTCTTTTTTTCTTACTTAATGAGCCTGACGCTGTTGGCTATTATTTTGTTGATTTGAGCAGTCATTTCTCAGTGGTTAGAATCGTTCATAAATTCTATTATTTTCCGTCTTGTAGACCTATACATTCCGAGTGCTGCGATTCTCTAAATTGTGCAAGGACACTCAGGTTTAATACTGGCTTCACCACTGCTGTGAAATAAATGTATTATTTGATTTTGAAACAGTAGTTTTGTGTTGTTGTTATTTAGCCTTTCAGAGGCTATTGCATGGTTAAATCAATGAATTTCATTAAACCTAACACCAGACCAATTTTAGGTGGTGACGTGGCAATCTGCCCCAAATATTCCTATTTCATATTATGGCCATGACGCACAAACACATGGATAAGGTAAGGCCACCATATTGCCACCCACAGGATGAAAAAAATGCAGAAATAGGCATAGCAGGATGATAACCTACTGTTTTACTATATAAAAAGAGTCACCCCCTCGCCATTTTTAACTGCCCCCTCAGTCACTTCATCCTGGCGCGATAACACTCATCAATGATTGACACAAGACCCGTTTACTTGCATTACCGTTGGTTCCTCTTGGTGTCACCAATCTGCAAATTACAAATTTTAATGCGTACGCCACCTCGAGACCATGCGCAGAGGTACGCATGTTTTCCCGGGAAATATCTGTTTTATGTGTAGAAAAGTGCTCAGCACGATTTTAGTTGTGTACGCACTGTTGATACATATGGCCCCATATGAAGCCTTTTAGGAAACTATGGGTAGTAGTTTAACATTGATCCAATATTTTAATGGTAACCATTGAAGCGATGGTAGAACCTTTACTAATGTAGTAAACATTTTCTTTCATGTTAACATTCTAGTAGCATCATTTTAAACAAGTTAAAGGGAATTTAAAGTGCCATTTGAGCATAGTGGTAAAAGGGACTTACAATAGTTTAATCTAGATGTAAGACATACATGAACTACTTTTTCTTTGTTTCTCATAGAAAGCAAAGCCCTAATTTTTACAATATTTTGTAGTGGACATATTTTGTAATGCAGATATTTTGTATGCATTTCAAAGGAGAGATCCTGATCAACTGTAACCCCAACCTGTTAGTTGTAAGTATGTTCTGGATGGCTGAAAGACAGTCAAGGTTGAACACAAAATTTTCCATGGTGCTACAGGTTTTTTGGGGCCAGCGAAAGTCATGATATTGTTATTGATAAGATATTGTTAGAGTTTAGAAAAGCTATACAGCCGTAACTGATGCCGTAACTGCTTGGTGCCCTACATCATTTGTTTGTATGCCTTTACACTTTATCTAATCAGTGCTTCACTCACATTGTGGGTGAATGAGTTGAGTTGAAGATCTTTTACCCCACCCTTCCTTGCTCCCTATCACCCCCTCCCCCTTCAGGTGAGGACTCCGACTCAGACTCTGACCTATCTCAGGATGAGGAGCACAGTCTGTCCATTCCGTCCTCTGAAAGTGAGGACAATGTTCGTCTCCGTGGTCGCATCCAAAGAAAGTTCAAACATTCCAGTCACAGTGAGAGGCTGCTTACAGAACCCACCCATAATGGCACCAAAGGTACACAAAGATTCACTCTTTCCCACAAACACATAAACACACACAGACTGTCGCAAACACGTGTGTATTGACCTTCACAAGCAGGAAGGTGGCTATAACAGAATTCACAAAAAGCTAAAATGTACCACATCTCACTGTAGTGTTCATTATGATGAAAGGTAATGCTACTCTTAAGGCTATGCTCTTCCAGAAAGAGAATACATGTCTATCTTTCCACCATCAGCTGTGAGATGAATGGTTCCAAAAAACGACATCTTCAGGTTTAAAATTGTCAAAAAGAAACAGTCAAAGTTTCTAAGAGTTTCAATGAGAAGGCTCTTCTGAAGAAAAACCACACTACAAATTGCTACACTCTTAATTTCCGCAACCTCTGGTCAACTTGCCATCCCTTCTCAGTCACATCTGTTCTGTACTTTGGTCCCCCAGTAGTGGAATAAGCTCCCCACAACAGTCAGAATTGCTGAATCACTGTCCATGTTACCTCACATCCTGAAAACTCACCTCAACTCTAAACATTCAGCATATTTTTGTTGAATCATCAAACTTCCTCTTGCACCTGCTGTTGCACCTAACAGAACATGACATGTTGTGTTGTGACTCTTACTGTTGGGTTGAGTGATTTAATATTGTCGCTGTTCTTAACTTAACCTTCTTGTACGTACTTTTGTATGTTGCTCTAGATAAGACTGTGCGAATTGACTCAATGTGAAAATAAATGAAATTTTGCCACTCTCTCTGAATGACAATGGGAAGCTTTTAGTTTGGCATAATAAGGTGAAGTGTAAGAAATCTAACAAAATAACTAATTTCTTCCATGAAATATTGTGGAAGGGTTATTATATTTTGAGATTGTTTTACACCTGTGGGTCCTGGAACCCTTGATAAGGTAAAAGGAGTTATGACCTCCCAACATGGAACAGGATATGCTTGACAGAACTTGGTTGCCTCTGCCACACAGTTCAGATTCAGTGAGTTCCATGAAACATTTATGGTTTAAATAAAAAAAAAAAAACAGTTCACAAACAAAAACCAAAAGAGCAGAAGGACATAGAAAAACCTGCCAGGGGTAATGGTCAAATGGTCTTATAAAACACTAAAGGAGGCATCTGGTGCAATTCATGCCAGAATAGGATTTACAAAATAATAACAGGGATGTGAATAAATGTGACCCTTACGTTTTCTGGAATCCATTATTTGTGAACAATCTGAACTGCTTCAATGCAGTGCTTCCTTAAGAAGAAAAAATGATGAAAATTGTCTAATAAGTAAGTTGTTTTTTCTCTTACATGGTATGTATGGTATGTTATGTATTTCAGACTAAACACTCTGTGACCACTTTATTAGGTACACCTCTAATACTGGGTAGGACCCCCCTTTGCCCCCCAGAACGGCCTGAATTCTTCGTGGCATGGATTCAACAAGGTGCTGGAAACATTCCTTAGAAATTCTGCTCCATGCTGACGTGATAGCATCACGCAGTTGCTGCAGATTTATCGGCTGTACATTCATGCTGCGAATGTCCCGTTCAACCACAACCCAAAGGTGTTGTATTGGATTGAGATCTGGCAACTGTGGAGGCCATTGGAGTACACTGAACTCATTGTCATGTTCCTGGAACCAGTTTGAGATGACGTGTGCTCCACCCAACAATGCTCAGTTGGTATTAAGGTGCCTACTGTGTGCCAAGAAAATGTTCCCCGCACCATTACACCACCACCTCCAGCCTGAACCGTTGACACAAGGCAGGATGGATCCATGGATTCATGTCTTTTACACCAAATTCTGACCCTACCATCTGCATGTCGCAGCAGAGATCAAGATTCGTCAGACCAGGCAATGTTTTTCCAATCGTCTACCGTCCAGTTTTGGTGAGCCTGTGCCCACTGTAGCCTCAGTTTCCTGTTCTTAGCTGACAGGAGTGGTACCCAGAGGGGTCTTCTGCTGCTGTAGCCCATCCACCTCAATGTTCGACGTGTCATATGTTCAGAAATGCTTTTCTGCATGGCACTGTTGTAACATGGTTATTTGGGTTACTGTCACCTTCCTGTCAGCTTGGACCAGTCTGGCCATTCTCCTCTGAGCTCTGTCATTAACAAGCCGTTTTTGCCCACAGAACTGCCGCTCGCTGGATGTTTTTTGTTTTTCGCACCATTCTCTATACACTCTACAGACTGTTGTGCCTGAAAATCCCAGGAGATCAGCAGTTTCTGAGATACTCAAACCACCCCGTCTGGCACCAACAATCATCCCACGGTCACTTAAATCAGATTTCCTACCCATTCTGATGTTTGGTCTGAACAGCAACTGAACCTCTTGACTATATCTTTGTGATTGTATGCATTGACTTGCTGCCACATGATTGGCTGATTAGATATTGGCATCAATGAGCAGGTGTACAGCAGTACCTAATGAAGTGGTCACTGAGTGTATATGTTCTCGTGAAGCCATAAGCTAAGCATATTTTTGGGCTATTAAGTATTCACCATTTGATTGCTTCATAAACAAATTTATGTGCTGTGGTCATTTTCATAGCATTTTCTTATCAACAAATTGAATGAATTGAATATGGTCCTTGTATTATTTTGCCTGCAGTTCAATGACCTTTGATCCAGAAAGTTTTTTTTTTCTTTCTGGGGGTATAAGATCTAGATGGGAATGACCTACTCTCCTATTGGCCAGCACTAGAGGAGTGTGAGGCTCACTCACTGCAGAAGTGGGGATCAGAACGCCGCCTAGGAGCTGACTACAGCAAGGATGCTGCTAACAACAACCAGCCTGATGCAGTTCTGACCAGTGGAGATGAGAGTGGGCTAACACAGCCCCACCGGCACCGCAAGGGTACACACACACACACACACACACACACACACACACACACACACACACGCGCGCACACACACACACAGTGTGTAACTCTCTTTTCTGTACCTCTAGGGATTCTGAAGAATCGTTTGGGCTGCCCCCCAGCTCTACAAGGTCTTTCCTCCATGGGCCGTGTCCCGAGTGAACTCTCCTGGTACAGAACCTCTACACTGGGTAATCGGGCAGTGCCAGCTGCCTCATATGGACGCATGTGCTCTGGAACAGGCTCTCTGTCTCAGCCTGCCTCCCGTTATTCCTCCCGCGAACATTTAGACACATTGACAAGGCGTCAGATCTCTCGTGACCCTCTTGGCAGACAGACAGGGGGTGGGTCGCGGGATCGCCTGGAGCACGCCCTTCCTAGTCAACACAGCTCACGGGATAACATTGACCTGCTGCCACGGAGACGTGAGCTAGGTGTGGAGCGAGCATCCCGGGAGAATCTCACAAGCTCTCGGGAAAAACTGGATTGCTCCATGTATGCATCGCGTGAGGACCTGGAGGTGGTACGCCCACAGCTTCACACTCTCACACAACGGCACACCTCACGGGAAAACTTGGGGGGGACACTGAGGAGCAGTCGATCTCGGGAGCAGCTGGAGACTAATGGAGGTGGTGGGGCAGCTCCGTGCAGAGAGTGGCTCCGCACTCTACCCCCTCGCCAGGTCTCCCACCCTGAACAGCCCCATCCCCCTCTCCCCCACCCCCCATTGCAGAACAGCTGGAGCCTCAGGACCCTCCCCCTCGACATGGCAGGCTGGACTCTGCCCCTCCCTGTAGGTATCCCTCATCACCTGCCCCGCCCAGTCGACACCCATCAAATGAGCACCTGGACATCCTCTCCTCCATCCTGGCCTCCTTCAGCTCCTCTGTGCTCGTGCCCCTCACACACCCCCCACTCGGACCCTCCCCCTCTCCACCTCACTCTACTACCTCCCACAGCATCTCCGAAATGTCTCCGGACTCTGAGTAAGTTCAGCTCCCACTCACTCTTCCATGTCTCTTCATCCTTTCTTTCCTGTTTCGCTTTTCCTGCTCCTTCTTTTTTGCTTCATCTGTTCCTCTGAAACCCTGTTTCAACCACCTGTGTTGGATTTTCTAATAAAAAGTATTCATAGAACCCAGTGGCTGTAATTGGTTATGTGTCTGTGCCTGTGCCTCTGTGTGTGAGGGTGGGTGTGGGTGGGTGTGGATGTGTGTGGTGTTTGGGGGGGGTGCAGCTTATGTTGTGAAGCTGCTAGTCTATGAATGGTGTATTGCAACCTTGAGTATATTTATTATTGAATTGATGTATGTGAACATAGTTATGTTGTAGATATATATGTTCTGTATCCTTGCATATGTCTTGGATTCCTGTGTAAGTTGACTTGCTGATTTCTGTCTTTCTGTCTTTGTCCAGAGTCAACAGAAGTGAAGCACAGTCTTGATGACACACTTTGTATCCCAGTGAGAAGCACAGCAAAGTGCTGCAGTTTGCAAGCAAGACAGGGCCAGAAGAGCTCCCAAGACTACTTAAGTGTTCTGGGATTTAGGAGGACATCTGGGCACCACAACTGAAAGGAAGTGAGCTTTAAGGAGCAGGGAATGGGGATGGGGGTGGGGCTTTGAGAAATAGAAAAATAAAAGATAGAAGTGAGGTACCATCTTCAACTTAGTGACTTTTGACCTGGAGCTTCAGACAGGAAGTAAGTGGGTAACAGTTTAGACAAACATGTAAATATGTTTTTTTATATAAATTTTGTATCTTTTTCATCAGAGAAAAAAGTCATTTCTATTGTGATGTTTTTAAACCTGAAAAAATTGTCCAGCTGAGGATGTGAGAGAGGCATGTTATGGCATCTGCTTCCTCTATTAAAAATCATTACACTGACTCTGTAACCATATTATGGCTGTTTAAGCATAACCCTTCTGTAACCTCAGCACAACTATCTATTGACTATATCTCTGTATAGCTGATCTCATTGTCACCAGGGCAGCACTGTGGACTGGGTGTGTGTTTGCGATGATTTGCTGGTAATTGCTAATGTCACTTGCTTTCTAACAAGCGTAGCAATGATGTCTTTGGAGTCAAATGAATGCCTTAGGGTGGTAGCTTCCATTTTCGTGTATGGGAGTGAAAGCATTGCTGTCACGTAACCTTAGATTGAACAAAAGAGGTGCATTTGGAATAAATACTGTGCATGTAAATACCTAGACAGTATGGATGTTTTGTTAATTTGATTGTATTCAGACCAGAATTATGGACAAAAGTACAAAGTTAGAGTGGGTATTCAGTACAAATCCGTTATGGAAAGAGTTTAAAAATATGGAAAATAAAACAATTCTATTCAGCAAAATTATGCTGTAATACTTACAAACTTATGTTTGTGATGATATTGTCATTTTACACAAGCAGATATAATGCATTTGGACTACAGAACTGCATTTTCATTTCCATTACCAAGCTGGCAACTGTGATGCAGAGATGCAGGAATGCAGTTTGTGAAACAATTTAGTAATAACAAAACAATGTTGTCTTATATGTGGCATTCTGTTTTTTGAAATACTTAAACAATACTGTACACTACTTTAAACAGCTAAATAGGTCTTGTCTCTTTAAAGGCTGGGTTGCAATCTGAGGGGAACATTGCTTTGAATGTTGCGCGTTAGGGGCAACTATGGGGAAGGGGGTTTAGTTGAGGTATCTCCAGTGTTAGCCCCACATTAGCTGAGTATTTATGTTCATATCAAATACTACAGACTACATGGGAATATCACTCCACCCTATTTTAGCACAGATACATCAGCAGATCCTGTCCTTCTGTTCATGTGTCTTCAACAGAGAATCAAATACCTATGTATTTATTGTGTGTAAACATATAAGATTTGTAGAAAATAAAAAGAAGGAGTAAAGGGTTTTATTAAGCTGGGTCTGAGGATAAAAACTGTGGTGAGAAACAATATTGAGAAAGGAGGAATAATGAGTCTGAACATCACAGTACAAGGGCAGAGGAAAATAAGAATGAGAAATCAAAGAAAGGATAGAATGGGAGAAACTGAAGAGGCCAGTAAACATTTGGTAAATGTTTTAGTCTAAATAATGAAATGACAAATGTTACATTTTTTCCAAAAAAACTCCTTGTCCATCTACGCTACATTGTTCTTCAGGATGGAGCTGTACATTCCACTATCTTTATTGTGTACAGACAAATTTACTTAATTTGTATGTATTAAAATGTCTTCATCGTTTGTGGAATATGGAATGGAATATGGAATATTTCTTTTTATTTTTTCTCAAGCAACCAAAATGGAACATTTTTCATGCATATCCAGTACATTATTGAGGGTTTTTGTGCATTAATATTATATGGCTGACTCTTAATATGTGGCTGAAAACTTTACCTGAGGCTTTCAGTGATTAAAATGAACAGAACAGCAGGATGATAGCATTCTCATTACACATAGAAAGTAACTTTTTGATAGCCATGTCTTAACTGTAACTCTAACACTGCACACATTTTTATACATTTGTTATACAATATTTTTATATAAAATTGATGGTGGGAAATGAATTCTAACCCTCCTCACAGCCCTTTGTACAACTGCACTCAATCCCCTCTTAACCCAAAATGTCCCTCAACTGTAGGGTTTTTAACTTGTGGCCCATGGACCCCCAAGGGGTCCCTGGAGGGGCCTCGGGGGTTCAATGAATGGGTGCTAAAAATTATACTGTCTTCAATTTCCTTCCCCAAAAATATACTTTGTGGAAAAAAATCTTATTAATGTCAAATCATATTAATACATTATTCCAAAAGTAGAATGGTATGGAATACTACTTACACACTTTCAAGTAATGTACAATCATCGGGTCATGGTAAATGTTAAGGTAAAAATTTATTCTTTTCCAGACTAATTTCATCACTGTGTGTATGTGTTTATTTGCATCTTTCTGAGGAGGGGGCCCATAGCTTCCATGAGATTATCAAAGCGATCTGTGAACCCAAAAAGATTAAGAACTGCTCTACAGGTATGTGATTCTCCACACTCTTAGATAAATGGTTCTTCTTGCAGGGGTAAGGTTCTATCTAGAACCATTGTCATTCAAAGAACCCTTTGTTGAAGAAAGCGTTCCTCAGGGGTTCTTTGTAAGACAAAAGGTTCCATCAAAAACCATTTACATTTGAAGAACTCCTTCTGGAAGAAAGAGTTCTACAAGGATTATCTGGAGGGTGAAAGGATACATAGAATGCTATTCATTGTAATATACCTTTTCTATGGTAAATTGTTGACTTTTTGAAAGACCATCAGGCACTATTGAGTAATCTGAGAAAAACGGGTGTTTGAATGAAATCCTCACCTTCAAAGACTAAAACATTTACCAATATAACAACGTAACACACTTGGAGGAAAGTGCTTTTCCCTGAATTTAAACACAACTCTACAGGTGTCCATTGGCAGCAGATGTTGCTATTGAGTGTCGGTTGGTGTAAGTTTCCCTTAGAATGCAGCCAGTTGTGTTGCTCTGGGCTGCAGGTCCCACTCTGATAGTCTAGACCCAAATGACCTGTTGAACTACAGGCCCATCTCAAATTTCCCATTCCTTTCGAAAATCTTAGAAAAAGTGGTAACAAAGCAACTGTGCTCCTTTCTACAGTCCAATAATATTCTGGAAGTCTTTCAGTGTGGGTTTAGACCTCATCACAGCACAGAAACCGCTGTCCTAAAAGTGCTTAATGACCTACTGCTCTCTGACAATGGCTGTATCTCCCTACTTGTGCTCCAAGACCTAAGTGCAGCCATCGATACCATCGATCATCTTATTCTATTAGACTGACTTAAAAACGTGATTGGCATAAGTGGAAAGGCTCTATCCTGGTTCAGGTCTTATCTGTCAGAGCGACATCACTTTGTCTTCATTAACAATAAGTCTTCCAAATGCTCAAGACATGGAATACTACAAGGATCCGTGCTTTGACCTTTGCTCTTTTCGTTATACGTGGTGCCTCTTGGAAATATCATTCGTAAACATGGCATTAATTTCCACTGCTATGCAGGTGATACCCAGTTATACATATTGGCCAAATCTGATGTCTCCTTGATAATATCAAACATGGAAGCCTGCCTCAAAGGTATAAAGACATGGATGGCCCATAATTTCCTCCTTTTAAATTTGGACAAAGCAGAAATATTGGTTGTTGGCCCAAAGTCTATCAGGAGGAAACTCGCCAATATTACATTAAATCTTGATGGTGTCTCGCTGGCCTCAAGTGCAACCATCAAAGACCTATTGATCACTATTGATCCTGAGCTCTCTTTTGAAATGCATATAAAAACCTCCAGGCCTGCTTTCTTTCATTTGAGGAATGGAACTAAAATCAGGAACATTCTATCAATACACGATGCTCAAAAGCTAATCCACGCTTTTGTTACATCCAGATTGGACTACTGTAATGGCCTCTTGTCAGGATGTACACATGCCTCCCGAAAGCCCCTTCGGTTGGTTCAAAATGCAGTTGCTTGTATTCTAACTAGAACAAAGCACTTTGAGCACATCACCCTAGTATTAGCCTCTCTCCTCTGGCTACCTATCAAATACCGCACTGATTTCAAAATACTTCTCCTTACATTTAAAGCTTTAAATGAGCTTGCCCCTCCCTATCTTGAGGACCTTCTTCACCCATATTCTCCAAAATGAACTCTACGTTCCCAAAGTGTGGGACTTCTCATTGTTCCAAGAGTGGATAAAAGTACTTTAGGTGGTAGAGCCTTTTCGTATCGAGCCCCTCTTTTGTGGAACAGTTTACCCACCAAAGCTCGGGAAGCAGACTCCCTCCCCACCTTTAAGTCTAGGCTAAAAACTTACCTCTATTTCAAATCTTTTACTTGAGGGACACGGCACGGTGCTGGCATTGATCGTAGAGTCTCTGGTGGACTAGGTGCTCATTGCTGTCACTACATCATGGCCTGGTTACTCTGTTCAGGTGATCTGGCTGTGGTCTGGTGTTGACTGCCTTAGGGTCGCCCTCATGATCATGCTGGCCCCTTACCTCTCGTCCTCTAGGTATGCTGCCATAGTGCTTATCCACTGGGATTTTTCCTTATTACACACATCCATCTGTCTTCCCCCCTCTGCTCCCCCCCTTGCCTTTATGTTTTCATTCCTGCAATTAACATCCACTAATCACTGTTTTCATTTTGTTTCCTGTCCCTATTCCGGGCTCCTGCCTGGAGCTGTAGCTCAGGCGTCACATCCCGATTTCCAGTTCAGCTACCTTGCTGCCCTGCCTATCAAGCCAACTGTGTGCCAAGAACCAGACATTCTAGGATTACATTTTATAATTACTCTGTTGTTAATGTCTATCAAACTCAAATGTCTTAAAGTACATCATACAACTTTAAGTGTTCTCTGTAATTGTCTGCCCAGTGCCAGCCAGAAGCAGATGGGCTCCCCCTCTGAGCCGGATTCTGCTCAAGGTTTCTTCCTTGCCACTGTTGCCTTAGGCTTGCTCTCAGGGGGTCTCAGGCCTGGTAACAATGTAAAGCTGCTTCGTGACAACTTGTGTTGTAAAAAGCGCTATACAAATAAATTTGAATTTATTTGAATTGAATGATACAAGGGTACAAGCTGGGAAATCAACACTATGATCCAGGACAATTATTAACTCATAAACCAGCTGTGCCACTCAGCAGCCACTGGAGACAGAAATATTTCTAACAAATTACCTGGCTGGGTGAAAAATGGCACACCTCCCCACCCCCTTTTCAATAGTGTTAAATTAAGAGCGGTCTAATGAGAAGTGTATTATATCATTAATCATGATGTTTAAATAACAGTGATGAGCAAAAAACAATTGCAATTGTTTTATTAAAAAGTTGTGAAACATAAACTCATATGACACCAACAATTTGACAGTACAATGTGAAGTGGTGTTTCATATATAACCAGGAAAAAAATCACCCTTTCACCCTGGATTTGGATCCTGGTGTCATACCAAAGTGCAACATTATCTGAAGCAGTATACATTGAGCTATCTTTTCAGCTTACCTGGGTCTTTAAATTCCAAAGCCAATTTTGTATGAAACACCCAAAAGTGGCACATTGTATGGGATCACTACTGCCTGAAAACTTTTATATCTATAATGGAAATGCTCCTCAGATTGTCAGGCTTCCCTTCTGTGTCTGCATTATAGGTTTCGCAATCTGTAGCAGAAATGTGTTTTCAAAAGGCAATACTTCTGTTACACATAGGACATGTGCATAGAACATGGACTTTTCTTTCATGGGGGATGAAGGATGCTAGAGAGAGAGCAGAGGGATCAGAAATGTGTAGCTCCTGTGGGATTTAGAGCCATGACTCTCACCACAGAGGGAAGTACAGATCCAGTGCTTCTGAATGCATCACAGGGAGTGTGAACAAGTTCGTAATCAAGGTGGAGCTGAGTTTTGCCATTAATTGGATGAGTGAGTGGAGCTGGGGTGGAGCTTGCATGTGATCTAGCACAGACATCTGGTAACGGTCATTTACAAGAGCAACATTCAGGTCAGCACACTTTTTCATCTACCCAGCAGGTGTGGCATATCAACAGTGGTAACTCCTGTGTCAGTGAAGTCTGGTTATCTTACCTTGATTACGAACTTGTTCACACTCCCTGTGATGCATTCAGAAACACTGGATCTGTACAAACCTGATGGGAGAGTTTCCACCATATTCCATACACAGGGCCGGCCCGAGGCATAAGTGAACTAAGCGCCTGCTTAGGGCCCCCGTGGCCACCAGAGGGCCCCCAAGAGCGCTTGAAATGTTTTATATTTTTGTTATAATTTATAGGGCTGGGCGGTATATCGACTTTTTAAAGTATATCGATATATTTTCAAACGAGATATAGGACGAGACAATACCGTTTATATCGATATAGTTTGATGTTGCGTTACATAATCCGTTTCTAAGGCGTGCCAGTGTTTGCATTTCTCCTCTCTCACACTCTTCGCGCAACCCCGCCCCCACTCTCCCTCTGCCTCTGCGCGCAAACCGAGCACTACTTGCTCACAAGTTCTCCTGCAACGTAGAGGGAGGTGCAGCGTCGGTCGCATTGTTGACATATTGTGCAGCTGTTAGGGATGCACCGATTGTGAAGTTCTGGGCCGATACCGATGTTTAAAATAACAATTTGGCCGATAGCTGATTTTTTTTGTTTATTTTGTTTTTGTTGTTATTTATTCCCCCTTTTGTGACAGGGAAACAAAGAAAACAAAACTGTAGCTGGTTTTAAGGTTATATCCACTAAGTTTAAAGAAAGACCTGGAGCACTTAGCTAACTAGCTGGCTAAAACACTCACTACAGACTACCTAGCTAGCTGGCTAACTATAATGTTAATTTGGTAGCTAGCTAGCTAACAGTACTAAAGTTGTCAGAACAGGTTGCTTGCAGGGTCTGTGGTAAAATTAACTATTTGGTCAGAAGAGACGTGATGAGGCTTTATTAGTCTGATAGCTAGCTAGCTCTTTGTAATATGACAGCTGAGCAAAGTGCGTGAAAGCCAAATTAGCTAGCAAGCTATCTAGTGTAACCGGTAGAGTTTTTGCCTCTCAGCCACCGTAGCTCCTTCCCTTCTTGGCCACGCCCCCCAAGTAACACCCGGGTGGCTAACCACTAAATGTCCCATTTTTGTATATATATGGCCGCTTCGTCAGGGACGGCAGTTCGACTCCCTTGGTTCATTGCTTTCCGGTCTGTACTGCGATCGACGCTGAAAGGTATGTACTCCCTGTTTGGTTTTCAATCACCGTTTGGTTTTCAGATCATTGCTGTGCTCACGCGTGTGTCTAAAATTGAATTGTTTGGTTAACAGGTATTTGCGGGTCTACAAACGCGTCTTGTTGATGTGTGTGTGCTCCACGGACGGTATTTGCGTTTTATTCAATCTGTTGCACCCGTAGCTTCGTTTAAATCCATGTTTCCAATGAGTTATCTTGTATTTTAGATGTGCATGTACTGGCTGCCCCGGTGTTTTCCCTTTATTTTATTGTTTTTACTATTTTGCTCAGTATTTCTACACTAAGTTTGTATTTAGCCTTTAACCAGCTGGTTGGGGCTGTAATTAATCCCCCCCTTTCCCCCTACATAGAGTTATCAGGGAGTGTAGCTGCTGGACTGCAGGGCGGTCGCTGGATCTGGGTCCCCTCCTTCACGCACTGCATGCAGTGTTTGTAGTGGTAAAGTGCACTTCACCATTTACTATGGTCACTATTTGCTGTACGTGTGTATATGTCTGTGTGTGTGTTAGCAGGCACCAGGAACAAGGGCACGCATGGTGTGTCGGTCTCTCCCCCTCCCAGCAAAGGTAATCCCCCCCAGCGGTCAGCCTACTCATCCCCTACCATTTTCCTACAGGCAGCCATTACCCCGTCCTCTGGTGGCATTGCTTGTCCACCCGTTTTTTAGTTTGTAGCAATAACTTGCAGACTTGTATTTTTAACTTAATTTATTTGTTGAATAAACTTTTGTATTCAAACTGAAATACTATGTCTCTGTCGTCTCTACTAACTTACCTGCATGTGAGAACCCTCTTGTCTCCGTACAATATCTTGGGAGTATAAATTGGAAACATTTCTTGGGGTGAAAGTCCCCAGGTGGCATAGTCGAGTACCCTAGAGCCAAGACCTTCTACTTTACGCCCACCAGGTCACACTAGTTTTCTACGTTTTTATTGTAGCTAGCTAGCTGTGTTTGTTTGCAAGGTGGTATTTGTCAGCGGAATGTGATAGTAACTAGCTAGTTACGTTTATTGTTTTGTTTGTATTGTAGCTAGCTAGATTTGTCTTTGTAAGGTGGTATTTGTACTTTTCAGCTGAATGTGCAAGTAGCTAGCTAGCTAATTTGGCTTTAACGCACTCAGCTAGCTATCAAACCAATACAGCTTCATCATGTCTCTTATGAACAAAGTTCATTTTTAACATTAGTACTGCAAGCCAAGGTATTGACTTCTCATCTTAAGTACCGTTTGCTCGCTAGCAACTTAACGCTAACTAGTTAGCTAACGTTAAGTGCGCCAGGTCATTCATTCATTAGTGGATATAACTTTAAATCCAGCAACTGTATCTCTTGAATTCTTTTAGGGATCTTTGCAGACCCATCTGGCCACTTTTGTTTTATTTCTTCAAAAGGTTGATACAGACACACGTCAAACTTTTGGTCCACTTTGCCATAGATGACACTCATTTTCATTGTTAGAAACACTGTTTTTATTGTACTGTGAATTAGACATATATATTATTAAATATATTTATATCAACCTGGTGGTCGTTCGTACCCCAACCACAAAGTAGGATGTGGGTTTGCCTCCGTTGGTTTCTTGTCAACAAAGTGACATGAACATACATAAGGCGTTTTCGGTGGTCTCTTTAGGTTCGTCAGCCAATATCGTCTCGATTCATCATCTTTTGGCAGGCGATAGAAAGTCTACAACTGATGACAGCTACAGTTCCTCTTTGTTTTTGGCACATGATCAAAGCATTGTTGTTGAAGCCACACATTTAGCTTATAGCCTGGTTATTAGTACAGCCGCGAACGGCGCAACATGTACCTGAGCTCCGTAATGCCATTTTAGACAACGCTAATGACACAGAAAGAAATATTCCCCCAAAAAGCAATATATAGAACACTATATACTGTAAACCTTCCAATAATAGCTGAGTCTCCAATAAACGCAGGCCTCTTATAATCGCTGGTATGTGCGACCCTTTCAATGAGCCTGCCTCAAATAAAAGCCGGGGAAAATATTTATTTTTCATGACTATAAAACTAAAGAGCAGTGGGTTAAAATGCTTACAGTAGTCCTATTTATTTTTTTGTGGCTAAAAATGAAATAACACAAATAATTTTTTACATTAGGCTAGTGAATTCAATTTGCCTTATGCGTGTTCATCTGTTCACGAATTAGATTAAACAAACGAACAAAACAAGCTGTCTTTCGGATCACGGTAGCCTAAATTCACAGTGATACTGCTATTCTTACAGACTGTGCTCTTCCATCATAGGTTGCAATGACAATGTATAACTTTATTAGTGATTCCTGTTTGAGTTGCTACCAAAAAGCGCTGTATAATGTTAAGTAGGCTACTTGGGGGAAAAAACATGGTGAATTTTCCTGGTCATTTCAGCTACCAAAAACTTGCAGAAGCCTGAGGGCTTTAGGTGAAATAAATGCAGGTCTCTTAGTATCGCCGAGTCTCCAATAAATGCTGGTGTTCGCAGCATTACTCGACAGAACACCTGTAAAGTTAAGTAGTTAAAGCAAATAAACTCCTCGGCGTTTATTGGAAGTTTCACGGTATGTTACACGCGTTTGAACGGACCACAGTGGGTGGCTAGCCACTCGGAAGCATAAATTGTTGCCGCTTATGGCTACTTCCTCTGCTTCACCGGAAGTTCCACCCATAATCATTTCCACAGTAGCGCCCCCAGGAATAAGGCGGATAAGGGAGCTCACAGGCAGCTGACTTAGTATTGGGACACATTGGGACATATCATGTTCATATCATGAGATCTACAGCAGATTATCGTCACTGAATCGCTGGCTGTCTGAGTGGTGTCCCTCCAATAACGTTGGCTTCGTAGACAATTGGCACACCTTTTGGGGGAGGCCTGGTCTTTTAACCCTCCTGTTATGTTGTGGGTCAAATTGACCCGTTTCAAAGTTTAAAAATACAGGAAAAATATTTTTAATAACTTTTGGAGCATGAAACCTTTTCTGCTGGGCTTAATTAGTGTAATGAACATGTAAATGGAAAATGACTCATTTAACATGTTTGCAACCCCCCCCCTGCATGTTTATATTAAACACATACTGTTCGGGTCAATTTGACCCGGCAGTGAGAATGGAGGCTACAAAGGGTAAAAATATCAAATTTAGACTGAAACTGATTTGTTTTCTTTTCAAATATGAGACACAATGTGATTGCCTATACCCTCCCAACCACACACACACACAGACACACACACAGACCAACAGAGACAGACAAACAGACAGACACACAGAATTTGTTCCTGGACCCCAACTGGCAGACAGGAGAGAGGTAAGCTGGCAGCTATTAGGACAGTGTGGGACAAGTGGGTAGAGCGGCTGCCACTACTCTACAACCCAGGTCCTAATGTCACCATGGATGAAAGGCTGGTGGCATTCAGAGGTTGCTGCCCCTTTAGGCAATACATGCCTTCAAAGTCAGCAAAATATGGCACAAAGATCTGGGCAGCTTGAGATGCAAACTCAAGCTACGCATGGAACATGCAGGTTTACACTGGTAAGCCTATTGGAGGAGCACCAGAGAGAAACCAGGGCATGCGGGTGGTTCTTGACATGATCCAGCGTCTCAGGGGCCACAACATTACCTACGACAACTTTTTCACCTCCCACACCCTGGGTCAGGAGCTGCTGAAGCGGAAGCTTACAATGGTCGGAACTGTTAGGAAAAATAAACCAGAGCTCACTGCTGAACTGCTGTCAATCAAGAACAGGGCCCCTCAGTCTTCAAAGTTTGCCTTTACAGACACCACAGCCCTGGTCTCTTACTGTCCCAAAAGAGGGAAAAATGTTGTGGTGATGAGCACGCTGCATAAGGATGCCAAGGTCAGCACCAGAGAGGACCAGAAACCTGAGATGATCCTGGATTGCAATGCCATCAAGGGAGGGGTGGACAACCTTGACAAGGTGACAAGGGTTGTACAGCCGCAAACGCATGACAGCGCGCTGGCCTTTGGCCATCTTCTATAACATTGTGGATGTGTCGGCCTACAATGCGTTTGTCATCTGGACTGAGATCTTCCCAGATTGGAAAGCTTCAAAGCTGTTCAAAAGACGGCTCTTCCTCGAGGAGCTTTGGAAAGCACTTGTGACACCCCACATTGAGAGAAGGCAGCACCTGCCAAGAACCCCAGCCGCTGTAGCCGTGGTGAGGAGGATCCAGGAGGGGGACGCACCTACCCCACCTGTGTCCGAGGTAAAAATTCATTTGCACAAAACATGTAGTGGCATCCTGCCACTCATGTGCTTAGACACACACACACAATTTCTTTCTTTCTTTTTCAGGTTTCCTGTTGTAAACATTGTAAACATTGTCAAAAAATAAAATGTCATTTTAAAATAGTGCTTATGACTCATTCAGTGCGATTTGAATTGAAAGGGTCAATTTGACTCGGAACAGAAGAGATGTTTTGTTTGTATTAATCAACATGCCTCCATGACAGGAAATATGTCAAAAATGCTGAAAAAGTCTAAATAAAATAAGAATAAATAAAACAAATGTGTTGAATGTCTAGTGTTTGCCAATATACAGAAAAAAACAGTTTGAAAATTATTTTTTTAAATGAAAAACGAGTGAATTATCGTAAGTATACCATGATCTGTAAGGGGTTAAAAACTTGATTACACTAAATATTGATTAAATTGATATTAATTGACCTAAAGATAATGTTTATGGAGGAAAAATATTTTTTTAACTACTTTTGGATGGTTAAACATACAGCGGGTCAGTTTGACCCGGGAACATTATTGCTGTTTCTTAAAGTTGAACATAACAGGAGGGTTAAAAAGAGATGGCATCCACCCCTCGAGGGAGGGTGCAGCTCTTATCTCTAAAAATTTGGCTTATAGTCTAAATATCACAAAACCTTGACTCATCAGGGCAAAGGCCAGGCAGCAGACTTTCTGTCTTAAACAGACCTCTGCTTTTTCCCTTGAACCACCACTTAAATTTAGTTCTATAGAGACAGTGTCTGTCCCCCGATCTTTGGTCCCACACTATTTAAAGAAATGTATTCAGGGCAATTGCCCTGAGAACTTGATAAAAATTAAATCTGGTGAACCTGAAATTAATACCTGCAAACAAATGGTCCTTAGGATTGGTTTATTAAATATAAGGTCTTTAACAAAACAATGCTAATAAATGAACTGATAAATTCAACATCCTATGTCTGACTGAAACTTGGCTGAAACCGAATGAATTTATTGTTTTAAATGAATCAACGCCTCCCAGTTACAGTAACTACCAGGTCCCTCACTCAATTGGTAGAGGTGGTGGTGTTGCCGCTGTATATAACTCTAATCTTTGTGCCTCTTTTAAATCTGGCCATAACTTTAATTCATTTGAATTGCTAGTACTTAGCATTGCACATCCTGACAAGACTGCATCTCAGGTGTTTACCCTTGTAATTGTTTACAGGCCACCTATCAATTGTTTACAGGCCACCTATCAAGGCCCTTATACTGTTTTTCTATCTGAATTTGCAGACTTTCTATCCAGCCTGGTTGTCAACACAGAAAAGGTTGTGGTAGTAGGCAATTTCAACATTCATATGGACAATGAACATGATCCCTTCAGAACAGCATTTTTGTCGATTATTGACTCCATTGGATTCTCTAAGTTTGTGGATAAACCCACACATTGCTGCAACCATAGTCTGGATCTGAGCCTCACTTATGGCACTGAAATTAACAATATAGTAATTATGCCACACAATCCCGTACTGTCGGACCATTACCTGGTGACTTTCAACCTTCCTTTTGCTCCTTACTTTAACTCAGAGTCCATATTTTTCCTCAGACGCACCATCTCTTCTGCTACTACCAAAGCCTTTATTGATGAGCTGCCTGCATCATACAGTCTGAACAACGAAGAATATTTGAACTTATGTTCGAACCCTAGTTCGGCTAAAATAAATCAACTCACTGAAAATATTGAGTCCACACTACGTAATACCCTAGATGCCGTTGCACCCCTTAAAAAGAGGAAAGTCCCACACAAAAAACTAGCACCCTGGTATAATGACCAGACCCGTGCTATCAAACAAACTGCGCAGAAACTTGAAAGGAAATGGCGATCCACCAAATTACAGGTCTTTCTCCTGGCCTGGTAGGAGACTAGCTACAAGCATGCGCTCACAACTGCCAGATCTGCATATTTTTCTACCCTAATAGAGAAAAACAAGGACAATCCCAGGTACTTGTTCGGCTTCATCTCTGGACTAGTTAAGAGCCCTGCATCAGCCAACCCCTGCATTCCAGCAATTCATAGTAGTGACGACTACATGAATTTTTTTGATAGCAAAATCATAAAGATACGTGACACAATTAAAAAAATCTCCTCTAATTCTGCTTCCAGCCTGGCCTGTCCAAACTCAGATAACGGTGAGATGTCCAATAGGCCAGCCACATGCCTAGACTCTTTCACACCCATTGAATTTAGCAATTTCTCCTCCCTAATTAATTCATCTAAAAATGCTACCTGCTTACTAGACCCTATTCCAACAAGACTCTTAAAACAGCTCCTACCTGAAGTTGGCACTCCGTTATTAAATCTAAAATCTATCTTAAATCTATTAAATGCCTCCCTTACGTCCGGACAAGTACCTCAGTCCTTTAAGTTAGCAGTCATCAAGCCTATTTTGAAGAAGCCCACTCTAGACCCGAATGACCTGTCGAACTACAGGCCCATCTCAAATCTCACATTCCTTTCGAAAATCTTAGAAAAAGTTGTAACAAAGCAACTTTGCTCCTTTTTATAGTCCAATAATATTCTGGAAGTCTTTCAGTCTGGATTTAGATCGCATCACAGCACGGAAACCGCTCTCCTAAAAGTAATTAATGACCTACTTCTCTCCTCTGACAATGGCTGTATCTCCCTTCTTGTGCTCCAAGACCTAAGTGCAGCCTTTGATACCATCGATCATATTATTCTATTAGACCGACTTGAGAACCTTATCGGCATAAGTGGAAAGGCTCTATCCTGGTTCAGGTCTTATATGTCAAAGTGACATCACTTTGTCTTCGTTAACAACAAGTCCTCCAAACTCTCCAGAGTAAGACATGGAATACCACAAGGATCCGTGCTTGGACCTTTGCTCTTTTCATTATACATGGTCCCTCTTGGAAATATCATTCGTAAACATGGCATTAATACCACTACTATGCAGATGATACCCAGTTATACATATCGGCCAAACCTGATGTCTCCCTGGAAATATCAATCATGGAAGCCTGCCTCAAAGACATAAAGACGTGGATGGCCCATAATTTCCTCCTCCTAAATTCAGACAAAACAGAAGTATTGGTTATCGGCCCAAAGTCTATCAGGAGTAAACTCGCCAATATTACATTAAATCTTCAGCCAGGTAGAGGAGCTAATTAGTGAAATCACCTTGTTTAGTGAATGGCTAGAACAAATACATGGTAGGACTTTTACTTTCTGAAGCCGGGGTTTTCCACCTCTGATTAAATTGATGGTGTCTCACTGGCCTCAAGTGCAACCATCAAAGACCGTGGTGTCATGATTGATCCTGAGCTCTCTTTTGACACACATATAAAAAACACCTCCAGGACTGCTTTCTTTCATTTTAGGAATATAGCCAAAATCAGGAAAATTCTACCAATACACAACGCTGAAAAGCTAATCCACTGTAATGCCCTCTTGTCAGGATGTGCTGGCCCCTTGCCTCTCGTCCCCTAGGTATACTGCCATAGTGTTTATCTGCCGGGAGTTTTTCTTTATTACACACATGCATCCCTCTTCCCTCCTCTGTTCCCCCCTTTTGCCTTTATGTTTCCACTCCTGCACTTAACATCCACTAATCACTGTTTTCTATTTGTTTCCTATCCCTGCTCCGGGCTCCTGCCTGGAGCTGTAGCCCAAGCAAGTCACATCCCAACTTCCAGTTCTGCTACCTCGCTGCCCTGCCCTGCCCATCAAGCCAACTGCGTTCCAAGAACCGGACATTCTATGATGGATTCTATAATTACTCTGTTGTTAATTACTGCTGTCTATCAACTCATATGTCTTAAAGTACATTGTACAACTTTAAGTCTTTCTCTAATTCTATCTGCCCAGTGCCGGCCAGAAGCAGATGGGCTCCCCCTCTGAGCCGGGTTCTGCTCAAGGTTTCTTCCTGTTAGTTAGGGAGTTTTTCCTTGCCACTGTTGCCTCAGGCTTCCTCAGGCCTGGGAACAACATAAAGCTGCTTTGTAACAGCTTGTGTTGTAAAAAGCGCTATACAAATAAAATTGAATTGAATTGAATAGAATAGTACCCCATTACTGGTAACCAATTCCATGATTTGTCATCATTGAATTTCTAAATTGAAGGTTCAAAAAGAATTTTGTACAATTTTCTCCTTCACTGGACCATTTCTATGATTAACGTTGCTAAATTTTTCTTGATATAATCAATATGCCAATCTCTCTCATTACTTTTTTCTGATATCCTGGGCCCCATAGATCAGTCAGAAATAGCTTCACGTATTTCAGCAAGCTTTTGATCTGATTGCAGTCGACCCCCTATCAGCAGCTTATTAATTTTTGGTTCCATAGAAAATTAAATCAAAAAGTAATCCGGCTCACCTGATTCACTCTGGATTTTTAAGGTCAAATGTAGACGTGACATTGGAAAACTCTTTACATGCATGTGGATGATAGTTAATAGTGTGAGTCCCTTTATGATCTAGGGCAGTGTTTCTCAACCCTGCTCCTCGCAGCACCCTGTCCTGCATAGCTTCTGTCTATCCTTCCTGCTTGATTAAATCAGGTGTGCTCAGTTAATAAAATGTGCCACTGGTGAGTTCAGTCAGGTAGGTAGAGCAAGGATAGATAGAAGATATGCAGGACAGGGTGCCGCGAGGAGCAGGGTTGAGAAACACTGATCTAGGGTAGTATCTAAAACTGTAACATCCATCTGTAATTGCATACTCACCTAAAAGTTTTTGGGTGTGTACATTATTGCTAATAAATTATAAAAATAAAGGGTCATCTTTGTTTAGGCCATATAAATTAATGAGACATATAAAAATGTTATCTCTCTTCCTTTTATCTGCTAGACCATTACAGTTACAGCTTGCTACAGTTATTTCACCCATTATGAAAAGTAATGATTTAGATTTGCTGACCTATTAATTTGAAACAATATTTTAAAAAGCATATTCAAGCATTTTTGAGAGAAA
The DNA here is from genome assembly GCA_019176425.1 of Megalops atlanticus. Taxonomy (NCBI): domain Eukaryota; kingdom Metazoa; phylum Chordata; class Actinopteri; order Elopiformes; family Megalopidae; genus Megalops; species Megalops atlanticus. The sequence continues at coordinate 734,243 of CM032882.1, forward strand.
GGGAAAGAGAGAGACCAGTCGGTTATTCTGGACAGCAGATGGGTTGAGTGTACATTTATTAAGCAGAGGAGCTTCCTTGAATACTGCAGGCAGACAGTCTGTAAAGAGTTGCAAATTAACCAGAGAGGAGCTGAATGGGCAAAAGCTGGGAGAGACGGTCTGAAGCAGAAGTGAGTGAATGAGTTTCAGTGCTCAGGTGGCAAGCAGGTGTGACTGTTGGCAGGTCAGGAGTTGAGTGAAATCAACACCTGAAAGTGAAACAAACTTAGAGAAGGGGAGGAGTGTGGGAAGGAGGAAAAAGAGGAAGAGGAGTGAGAGGTGAGCTGTGGTGTCTGGACGGAGTTTTGGATCTCTGCAATCTTATGGTTGAAGTGATCTGTGAACTCATCTGTGGAGAGATCAGAGGTTGGTGAAGGAAAGGGAGGACTGAGGAGGGAAGAGAAGGTCGAAAACAGTCTATGTGGGTTAGATAGTGAATGTTGAATCTTGGTGTGACGCAGTGCTGTCACTACGGTTGAGTATGCCCGCTGACTGCCATACCAATGAGCCTGGCTCTTTGGCGTTGCGGTCAAAGTCGCTTAAATCTTTTAGTTGACATGGCTTGGTGTTGGCATACATCATAGAGTCTCTAGCGGACTAAGTGGTCATTGCTGTCACTACATCATGGTCTGGTGACTGTGTTCAACTGCTCCAGCTGTGGTCTGGTGTTGACTGCCTTAGGGTCGCCATCATGATTGTGCTGGTCCCCTGGGTATGTTGCCATAATGCTTATCTGCTGGGATTTTTCCTTATTGCACACAGGCACCCCCAACCCCCGCTCCTCCCTTGTCCCTGTCTTTAACATCCACTAATCACGGTTTTCATTTTGTTTCCAGTCCCTGCTCTGGGCTCCTGCCTGGAGCTGTAGCTCAAGCACCAAATCCCGATTTCCAGTTCAACTACCTCACTGTCTTACCTGTCAAGCCGACACGCTCCTGAGCTCCCTCCCGGACAACCCGCTGATTCTCCTGGGTGACTTCAACGTCCAACCAGAAAGCTCCTCATCGGCCAGCGTGCTCTCGCTCCTGCGCTCCTTCTCCCTCACCCTCTCCCCGTCTCCTGCGACCCACAAAGCCGGCAACCAGCTCGACCTTGTGCTCACGAAGAACTGCGCCACATCCCACCTCACGGTGACTCCTCTCCACGTATCCAATCACTACTTTGTATCTTTCTCTCTCTCTCTCCCTACCACTCTCGACTCCTCTGAAACCACCGCTACTACCTTCAGGAGGAATCTCCACTCCCTTTCTCACTCCACATTCACCTCCACTGTTCTCTCCTCCCTCCCTCCCCTCACCTCCTTCTCAAACATGTCTGCTAATGCTGCTACAACTGTTTTTAACACGTCTATCTCAGTCTCTAGATACTCTCTGTCCCCTTGTCTCCAGGACATCAGGGCCGTCGCCCTCCTCCCCATGGTTAACAGACTCCCTCCGCTCTGACAGAACTGCGCTGCGGGCCGCTGAGAGGAAGTGGAGGAAATCCAGATCCCCCGACGATCTAGCGTCCTACCACTCCCTGCTGACAGCATTTATGGCTGCAACGACAACAGCTAAGTCCTCATTTTTTCAAAACAAAATCAACGCCAACATCACTAACCCCCGCAATCTCTTCTCTACCTTCTCCACCCTCCTCTCCCCCCCCCCCACTCCTTTCTGCAGAAGATTTCAAGGCTCACTTCGAGAAGAAGGTGTCCAGCATCCGGGACTCCTTCACTCCTCCATCCACAGCCTCAACCACCGGAAAGGCACCCAGCCACCACCTGTCCTCCTTTTCTACACTCAGCGACTCAGAGGTTCTTCAACTCATCACATCCCACCAAGCTACAACCTGCCCCCTCGACCCCATTCCCTCCACCCTTCTCCAGTCTGTGTCCGGTGAGATCGCCCCGTATCTCTCCTCCATCATCAACACATCTCTGACTACTGGCCTTGTTCCCACTGATCTTAAAAATGGTTACCCCCCTGCTAAAAAAAACCCACCGCTGACCCATCTGACATGAACAATTACCGTCCAGTATCCCTCCTGCCATTTGTATCAACTGTCGTCTTAGCAACAACCTAGTAACGACCTGCCAACCACCTAGCAACCACTTCGTAACAACCTAGCAACCGCATAGCAACACTCTAGCAACCACCTAGCAACCACATAGCAACACTTTAGCAATCACCCAGCAACACCCTAGCGTCCAAGTGGCAACCACTTAGCAACACTTTGGCAACTGCCCTAGCAATGCCCAGCGACCATAATGTTTACCCTAGCAAACACCTAGCAACACCCGAGCAACCACCTAGCAACCACTTAGCAACTGCCCTAGCAACGCCCAGCGACCATATTGTTTACCCGAGCAACCACTTATCAGCACCCTAGCAACCGCCCAGCAACGCACTAGCATTGCCCCAGTGGCGATATTGTTTACCCTAGCAACCAAGTGTTTGCTTGGGTGAACAATATGGGCTCTGGGTGTTGCTAGGGCGTTGCTGGGCGGTTGCCAGGGTGTTGCTAAGTGGTTGCCACTTGGTTGCTAACGTGTTGCTGGGTGGTTGTCAGGGTGTTGCTAAGTGGTTGCTAGGGTAAACAATATGGTTGCTGGGCGTTGCAAGGGCTTTGCTAAGTGGTTGCTAGGTGGTTGCTCGGGTGTTGCTAGGTGTTTGCTAGGGTAAACATTATGGTCGCTGGGCGTTGCTAGGGCAGTTGCCAAAGTGTTGCTAAGTGGTTGCCACTTGGATGCTAGGGTGTTGCTGGGTGATTGCTAAAGTGTTGCTATGTGGTTGCTAGGTGGTTGCTAGAGTGTTGCTATGCGGTTGCTAGGTTGTTACGAAGTGGTTGCTAGGTGGTTGGCAGGTCGTTACTAGGTTGTTGCTAAGACGAGCTCGGGGTCAGTATGGGTTTCAATGAGTATTGGATGATTTGGCCTGAGGCAGCATATGTGGTACGGTGGCTGTTGGGCCAAAGGTGACTGAGCGGTAAGATCATAAAAATGAACTGAGGTGAATGGGAAGATGGAGGGATGAGTGAACGACAAAAAGACGAGTACAGGTCAATATGGCTTTAAATGAGTGTTGGATGGCATGACCTGAGCGACATGTGACTTACTGTGACCGTAGTCCGAAAGGTGACCACGCGGTACGACTTTGAAAAATGAATTGAAGTCAATGGGAGGATGGAGGGATGAGTGAACGACAAAAAGACGAGTGCGGGTCAGTATGGCTTTCAGTGAGTGTTGGGTGGCATGACCTGAGCTAGCATATGAGGTACTATGAGCAATGGCCGAATGGTGACCGAGCGGCAAGACTTTGAAAAATGAATTGAAGTCAATGGGAGGATGGATGGATGAGTGGACGACAAAAAAGACGAGTGTGGGTCAGTATGGCTTTCAATGATTGTTGGGTAATTTGGCCTGAGGCAGCATATGTGGTACGGTGGCTGTCGGGCCAAAGGTGACCGCGCTGGTAAGATCTTAAAAACAAACTGAGGTGAATGAGAGGATGGAGGGATGAGTGAATGACAAAAAAACGAGTGCGGGTCAGTATGGCTTTCAGTGAGTGTTGGGTGGCATGACCTGAGCTAGCATATGAGGTACTATGAGCAATGGCCGAATGGTGACCGAGCGGCAAGACTTTGAAAAATGAATTGAAGTCAATGGGAGGATGGATGGATGAGTGGACGACAAAAAAGACGAGTGTGGGTCAGTATGGCTTTCAATGATTGTTGGGTAATTTGGCCTGAGGCAGCATATGTGGTACGGTGGCTGTCGGGCCAAAGGTGACCGCGCGGTAAGATCTTAAAAACAAACTGAGGTGAATGAGAGGATGGAGGGATGAGTGAATGACAAAAAAACGAGTACAGGTCAATATGGCTTTAAATGAGTGTTGGGTGGCATGACCTGAGCCAACATGTGACTTAATGTGACCGTAGTCCGAAAGGTGACCGCGCGGTAAGACTTTGAAAAATGAATTGAAGTCAATGGGAGGATGGAGGGATGAGTGAACGACAAAAAAGACGAGTGTGGGTCGGTGTGGCTTTCAATGAGTGTTGGGTGATTCGACCTGAGGCAGCATATGTGGTACGGTGGCTTTCGGGACAAAGGTGACCGCGTGGTAGGACTTTGAAAAATGAATTGAAGTCAATGGAAGGATGGAGGGTTGAATAACGAGTAAAAGACGAGTGCGGGTCAGTATGTGTTTCAAAAGTGTTTGGTGGCATGACCTGAGGCAGCATATGTGGTACTGTGACCGTAGGCCGAAAGGTGACCGAGCGGCAAGACTTTCAAAAATGAATTGAAGTCAATGGCAGGATGGAGGGATGAATAAATGAGTAAAAAAACTGATTAAAAAAATGACAAAAAGACGAGTGCGGGTCAAAACGGTCTTGGAGGAGTGTTGGCTGATTTGTCCCGAGGCAACATGTGAGGTATGGTGGCTCTGGGGTGAAAAGTGAGCGAGTGGGAAGGCCATGAAGGGTGAGGGGGGTGATTTTGAAAATGAATGGGAGTCTATGGGAAAAAAGGGATGAAAAAACAACAAAAACCAGAGAATGAGTTCGGGTACGGCTTAGCTGTACACAAGCAACCCGATCGGGGTCAGACCGGACTGGTTACAGGTGGTTTGGGGTGGATATCTCGAAAACTGTGGGAGGAGATGCGTCCCCAAATTTGATGGAATAAGAAGAAGAAGAAAAAGAACTAGAAAATGGCATTTCCTGAAGAAAATGCAGAGTGTGCTTGCAACCCGGCAGCGAAAACATGGTAACGTATATGAGACGATCGCCAAGATGTGGCTAAGTGGTTGCTAGGCTGTTGCTAGGTGGTTGCCAGGGCATTACTAGGTGGTTGCTAATCTGTTGCTAGGTGGTTGCTAAGGTATATAAGGTGGTTGCTAGGTGGTTAATAGGGCATTGCTAGATGGTTACTAAGGTATATGATTTGGTTGCTAGGGCTTTGCTAAGTGGTTACTAGGGGGTTGCTAGGGTAAACAATATGGTTGCTGGGGCAATGCTAGGGCGTTGCTGGGCGGTTGCCAGGGTGTTGCTAAGTGGTTGCTAGGGTAAACAATATGGTCTCTGGGGGTTGCTCGGTGGTTGCCAAAGTGTTGCTAAGTGGTTTCTACTTGGTTGCTAGGGTGTTGCTGGGCGGTTGCCAAAGTGTTTCTCAGTGGTTGCTAGTTGGTTGCTAGGGTGTTGCTAGGCGGTTGCTAGTGTGTTTCTAAGTGGTTGCTAGGCGGATGCTAGGGTGAGCAATATGGTCACTGGGTGTTGCAAGGGTGTTGCTAAGTGGTTGCTAGGTGGTTGCTAGGGTGTTGCTAGGCGGTTGCTAGGGTGTTACTAAGTGGATGCTAGGCGGTTGCTAGGGTGAACAATATGGTCACTGGGCGTTGCAAGAGCGTTGCTAAGAGGTTGCTAGGTGGTTGCTAGGGCGTTGCTAGGCAGTTGCTAGGGTGTTACTAAGTGGTTGCTGGGCGGTTGCTAGGGTGAACAATATGGTCGCTGGGCATTGCAAGGGCTTTGCTAAGTGGTTGCTAGGGTGTTGCTAAGCGGTTGCTAGGGTGTTGCTAAGTGGTTACTAGGGGGTTGCTAGGGTAAACAATATGGTCGCTGGGGCAATGCTAGGGCGTTGCTGGGCGGTTGCCAGGGTGTTGCTAAGTGGTTGCTAGGGTAAACAATATGGTTGCTGGTCGTTGCAAGGGCTTTGCTAAGTGGTTGCTAGGGTGTTGCTAGGTGGTTGCTATGGTGTTACTAAGTGGTTGCTAGGCGGCTGCTAGGGTAAACAATATGGTTGCTAGTGACACACCCACCTTTGGTAAGTGTTGGGTCACATGACCCAAAGCAGCATATCAGGTCCCGTGCCTATTGGTCAAATCGTGACCGAGTGGTAAGACTTTAAAAAATGAATTGAAATCAATGGAAGGATGGAGGGATGAATAAACCAGTTAAAGACGAGTGCGGGTCAGTATGTGTTTCAGTGAGTTTTGGGTGGCATGACCTGAGCCAGCATATGAGGTAATGTGATCGTAGGCCGAATGGTGATCTCACGGTAAGACTTTGAAAAATGAAATGAAGTCAATGGGAGGACGGAGGGATGAATAAACGAGTAAAAGACGAGTGTAGGTAAGTATGGGTTTCAATGAGTGTTGGGTGATTTGGCCCGAGGCAGCATATGTGGTATGGTGGCTGTCAGGCTAACGGTAACCGAGCGGTAAGATCATAAAAATGAACTGAGGTGAATGGGAAGATGGAGGGATGAGTGAATGACAAAAAGAGGAGTGCGAGTCAGTATGGCTTTCAATGAGTGTTGGATGGCATAACCCAAGTTAGCATGTGAGGTCCTGTGACCGTAGGCCGAAAGGTGACCGCGCGGTAAGACTTTGAAAAATGAATTGAATTCAATGGGAGGATGGAGGGATGAGTGAACGACAAAAAGACGAGTGCGGGTCAGTATGGCTTTCAATGAGTGATGGGTGGCATGACCTGAAGCAGCACATGTGGTACGGTGGTTGTCGGTCCAAAGGTGACTGAGTGGTAAGACTTTGATTTTGAAAATGAATGGGAGTCTATGGGAAAAAAGGGATGAAAAACCAACAAAAACCGGAGAACGAGTGCGGGTACGGCTTAGCTGTATACAAGCAACCCGATCGGGGTCAGACCGGACTGCTTACAGGTGGTTTGGGGTGGATATCTCGAAAACTGTGGGAGGAGAAGCATCCCCAAATTTGGTGGAATAAGAAGAAGAAGAAGAAGAAGAAGAAAACTAAAGAATAACAATAGTCTTGCTTTGCATTGCAAGCACACTAATAATAAGAAAAGGTAGATAATAATTATAAGAAAAGGTAGAAACACAATAGGTGCCTTGCAGCTTCGCTGCCTGGCCCCCAATAATAATAATAATAATAAGAAAAGGCAGAAACACAATAGGTGCCTTGCAGCTTCGCTGCCTGGCCCCCAATAATAATAATAATAAATATAGCTGCAAGCAGCGATGAACGGGCCCAAGCACCAAAGGTGTAGCCTCGTGTGGGTTATGGCATCATCAGATACTTCGTTATTGTTCCTGATGACTGTTTGTGACTAGTAAATGGTTGTAGAGGATACACACTCAAGACACAAATACATTGTGCTGTACTACAGTTTGTGATGGCAATTCATTTATATGTTGTGTAAAGTGGATCAATAATCACTATATGGTACATTAGAATGTAGGGACAGTATGTTGTCATTGATTGTGTATCGTTATTTGAGAATTCTTTGGTTTGGTATTTGCAGTCGGCGTGGTGATTGGTGTCGTTGAGGGAAACAATATGATTTGTTGCGTAAGAGACGGAGTGAACATCATAGCATCCTAAATATGTTGACATCATACTTGCCAAATTTAGTATGAATCTGATGAGTCGTGTAGGAAAAGATTTGTTAAAATTTTGTCAAAAATTTGTTATAAATACCTCACTTCCTGTCGTCAGTAGGTGGCGCTATGACAATGAATCACAATTGGCATGTGCGTGTGATTTTGTCCCATAATTGAACATACATGTGAAGTATGGGCCAATTCAAACAATGTACAGCACAGTTATGCCACATTTCATGTTTGAGTGCAGTAACATGTTAATTCATCACCTCGACCATGGCAACGCCGATCAAGATATCAATAATCCCTTCGTAATTTAGCATCATGAACATCTTGGCGTCATGCTGACCAAATTTAGTATGAATCGGATGAATCCTCTAGGAGGAGCATTGAAAAGTTTGTTATAAATACCTCACATCCTGCTGCCAAATTTGGTGCATGTGCGTAACATTGGATGTCCACAGTGAACACACTTGACAAAGGGGGCGCTAACAAAACAGCTTGCTCATTCACAATCAGATATCAATTACTTACACACTTCTATACAATGTAATATATCTTATGTCTGCTCATGTTACACACACACACACCACCACCAACAACAAACTACTTACACTATTTTTTTATACTCAGTGTTACTTTTTTGCACATCCTACAATTTGTTCTAATACAGCCAGAGTATGCTGTTCTAACACTACAGGGGTTTGGTTTTCCTTCATTGCAACAGTGTGGTTACTGTAGTTCATTAAAGAAACAAATACATTCAGTAATCAAAATTTTAACTAGTTATCCTACTTACCTACATATTTTGAGCAGCTACATAATGTCTTGAGCACCATTATATCATTTTGAATATTAACATCACACTCTGTTGCTCATGATGCTTTTGCTTTCCCCCAAAAGCCATAAAAAGCAAAAGGCACTGCTAGTGGTACTTCCATATTACTGGAACAGGGTTCAACTCCTTGCAGTGCCCTTGGTCATAAAAGTGGCTAAATTCTTATGTGCAACTTACAATTTCCCACCAACACCACATAACCACAAAATATGACCAACCACTTCGTGTGGTATTGGCAAACAAACACAAATATTACTCTTATATTAATGTTCACGTGTGTCTTTGGACAATACAGACATCATTGTCATGACTCCAAATAAAACTAACTACAACAACAACAAAAGAAAACTGTTTCACATGCAAATGTCATTATGTTCAAAGACTACATACACTAACACAACACCTGTTCATGTAACCTGCAATATTACCATAACGCCTTCTGTGTGCTGTGTAAATATGCATCTCACAAATTTTCTTAATTTCTATGCAGGATGCTGAATTGTATGTAATATCTCATTTTAAGACATTGTCCTTACTTAACATGTGTGCTAAAATCGTTTTAAACACTTTTAAACATTGGAAGTATCAGTTCATGTGTATCAAGTAGTCTACAAGGACACCGTTTTGGCATGTAAGTCATAATGCTCATATTCTAAACATTTTGTGCACTTCAACCTTCATAAGCGAGTGCGTAAATTGTAAAGTTAATTGCAATGTGAACAGAACCACTGTGAATTTTTATTTGGTTGGTTGGTTGGTTTGGTTTGGTTTTTATTTGGTACACTGCATGTTCCATGTCATCAACAATTCATTGATCAAAAGAAAATACAAATACAAAAAAAGTTACACATCATAACGCGAGGTCACTCATGATGTGCCTGGGACAGCAGCGACTTGCCTTTAAAATAAAAGTGACGGCCCCATAGCTTAGGCTACATGCAGTAAACAGACTCGTCATACTACTATTACTTACAATTGTCGTGTACTGGAATAGAAGCTAATTTAGCAGTCCACATCACAATAGCCTGAAGTCATGGCTTTAAATCAGCTAACATAAGCCAGTAAATACAGTGTTACAGCCTCAGCCGTTTCAATGCGCTGTCAGATAATGGAGCATAAAGCACACCGTGGGCTAGCATAACATGCTAATCGTTCCTTTGAATATATTAGCTTTAATGATCGTCCAGTCTGAATTTGATAGTAACTAAACACCCATACATATTGTGTTCGTTTGAGACAGCGGTGTTTCGTATTGAATTATGTTGTGATTAAATCGACGAGTGTTGTTGATCATGACATCAGGCTACACGGTCATAGCAACAGCTAAAAGGATACGGGTTTATCAACAGAATTATTCTTACGTGAACCAAGCAATCTGCCAAAAGTAGTACCACGAACAGGTGGGCTTTTTTAGATTAACCGTGAGATTTTTCTCTGTACGCACGCAGGCGTATGCATAGCCTTAAATGTATATTGAAATGCATTTGCGGAGCTAATTCCACGACTTGAAGCGGAATTTCCCTGCGTCATGTGCAATATTTCGACAGTTCGTCAACCTTCCTCCCAATAACGAAATTAACACAACACCACAATTAACCGAGGTAACTATACACGATGTTTGCTTCTCATAAAAGTAAGGATGCGAAATGCCTTCCGACATGGGTGAGTTCGCAACACCGCGGCTCGGAGCTGAGTTTGCCTGCGACTCGTCAAAAATGTTCCAACCGGCACAGTTCGTCCGCAGTTATCCCTGACTTAATCACCAAATTAACACAATACCACAATTAAAGCAGTTTGTTTTTTAGTAAACATGCAAAATGTCTCCAAAATCGCTGAATTGGCAACACTGCTAACGCGCTCAAAACACATTAACAGACATGGCCGCTGTTCGAGGATCTCAAGAGCTACATCCATGACGTTGCACCTCAATACAACCCCCACGCTACAACTCATAATTTGATTGGTTAAGCATCCTGTCATTCATTAGACTGGTGAAACTGGTCAAAAACTGTTTAGAGGTGCCCAAATTCAACCTTTACCCATGGCTATGCTGTTCAACGTATCAAAAAATACCTTTGCAGAATAAAATCAAGACATCTGTGACCACATGTACACCAAATCTGAATTGAATCCGATGAACCGTCTAGGAGCACTAGAGCTGAGATGGCTGAAAAAGCCACTCTTTCTGTTGCAAGATGGTGGCGCTATACCAGGGTGTGACTCTGGGCATGTGGATATCATCATAACCATCATAACCAAAAACCTGTGAAGTTTGAGCCGTATCAAACAATGTATGGAGAACTTATGTTCTTTTTGTGTGGCGAGACATATAAATTCATTGTTTTGCCATTTCAACACCATGCAAGATATCAAAAATCCCTTCGCAATTTAGCATCAGGAATGTCTTGGCATCATACTGACTAAATTTGGAATGAATCGGATCAATCCTCTAGGAGGAGTATTCGAAAGTTCGGCGCCTGTGAAAACGCACAAAATCCAAAGTCTCCAACTTCCTGTTGGGCGGAGTTAAGGGGTGTGATTGCGAAATTTGTTCATCTTAGTTAGACCAATATGCCTACCAACTTTGGTGCATGTGCGTGAAATTGGACGCCCACAGTGAACACATTTGACAAAGGGGGCGCTATCGAGCCCCCGTGCCACACCCAGGTCCAAGGTTTTGATAAACCCCGATTCACGCAACTTCTGATGTGTGTGCCAAATTTCATGAGTTTTCGTGCATGCCAAGCACCTCAAAAAGGCCTCCAAAGTTGAAAAATAATAATAATAATAATCACAACGGATACAATAGGGCCCTTGCACACTCAGTGCTTGGGCCCTAATAATAATAATAATAATAATAATAATAATAATAATAATAATAATAATAACCCCAACGGATACAATAGGGCCCTTTGCACACTCAGTGCTTGGGCCTTAATAATAATAATAATAACCCCAACGGATACAATAGGGCCCTTCGCACACTCAGTGCTTGGGCCCTAATAATAACCACAACGGATACAATAGGGCCCTTCGCACACTCAGTGCTTTGGCCCTAATAAGAAAAGGCAGAAACACAATGGGTGCCTTGCAGCTTCGCTGCCTGGCCCCCAAAAAGCGAGCTCGTTGTGGTAAAAGTTACCGCAAGAAATGTAAGCGACCGCTGAAATGATCATTCTAAACCTTTAAATATTAGCTAGTTAGACAATATACCCTGCTGACTTTGATTTGAAAAATACGTCTTGCCCTTTTGGAAAAAAAACGTTGGGATTATCGTTTGGCAAACAAATTAGCACTTGCTAAATGTCTGAAGGCATGTGAACTACGAAGAGAGACGACAGAGACGTGTAGGTTAGGCTGATACCACCAGAGTCCAACAGATTCCCAGATTACCAATAGAACCCATTTCTGTACCAGTAAAACAAGGCAATTACCATTAATGACCATCAGATAACCAAGAGACAATTAAACACAAAAAAACCCACAAGAAATCAAGAGACCATCAGAAAATTTCGAAAAAGTATTAGAAATCATCTCCTGGTTGCCGCTTTTTCTAGAAGGTCTCTGAACACGACATGAGTCAGTAACGCATAAACTAGGGCTGTGTTGTGTGAGATGTGTTTGGTTGGCCTTGGTAGAGCATGTTCAGTGATGTGCGTGATAACTTTATTGATCAATGACTCCAGCAGAAAGTTTATTCTCTTGGGGTAACTGATTTGCCTGCGGTTTTAGGTTACATTGGATGGTAAGGAGGTTCACAAAAGGGTGCCTTTCTTAGCTACTTTGCGCAGGGATGGGTGCATTCAGATGCACACTCCAGCACAATGGGTGGCGGTATGCACCTTTCACTTAGCCTGACGCCGGGCAACGGAAGAAAAAGAAGAACGCATGACAGCGGTGTGTACGCTTTGGGATAACTAAAATAGCTGCCCAGGCTGTTAGCTAAGAGCTAACTTAATCGACTGGGAGACGGAGTATTTCGCATAGATTTCATTCGCAGAGAAAGTTGGCTTTCTAACTAATTTAAGAGATTCGAAGCGGTCCATCAGCATTTTAAAGTGTGAGTATTGCGGCTACAAACTGGCTGGCTACGGGCTACTAACCGAAGTGTTTTAAGAGTTCTTAAGATTCACCAAGGATATCTTGCTAGCTAGTAATTTTAACTGTCTTAAATGCTGTAAAAATAATAGCTAACCTAATATAATAGCACGTAGACCAGAATGCAGTCGTGTCCATTCGAGTTGGTTCACTACACTAAATGCTCTTATCTGGCTAGCTTGCGAACCACAATTTAAGAGCAATATAACTTGTGTGTGTTGTAGCAAGCCATCAAACGTTCGTGAGCTAGCCACCGCTGACACACGGAAAAGGATGTCATAAATTCCGTCTTCCTTGTACTTCACTAAGCGTATGGCCATGTGTGAGGTGCTGCTGTTACTTGGTGCCGAACCTAAGCTGCAAGCTCAGGATGGCGTACCCCCAATCACTTTGCTGTCAGCGTGGGCCAGCATACACGCAACAAATACAGCAAATTTGCACAGAATGTTGCGCCATCAAGGCTTTATATAAGCCGTACTTTACATGGATGTAGATAACGTTAGTATATGTGACCAAGCATTTATCATTGGTGTTTGGTTTACAGTTCTGAAATAAAAAACAAAGGTGAATCAGAACTAGACGCTTTCATGTGGAGCTTGTTATATCTAGAAAGAAAATGGCGAGGTGAGAAATATGATGGTTCATAGCAACCGAGTTCTGTCTACAATTACAACATATAACGAAGCAAAGCGTCTGTCCCCTAGCAGAACGACACGGTCTGAGAACTAGTGCATTATGGGTATCAAGGCGTGCAGAGAAGAAGAGTAGAAAGTAAACAAAATGGATATAACGCGAGAAGCTGGCTAGCTATGTAAATGATCAAGTAGGCTAATGTTTAATTTGGTTTTTCAAGCAAAGTAAGTTGTCTTTCAGATAGGAGACTGATTTATAATGGTCGTTTATGTATAAACTACAAAATATAAATCCCGTAAAGAAACGTTTTATGAATAATGGCAATTGAAGTTTCAAAAGCGGTTTTAAGGGGTGAAAAAGTGAGCAGCTATTAAAACCATCTGTATAAAGAAGCTTATTTGAATAATTCAGTTGCATTGTGTCATTTTACCTTTACCTAGATTAGGTAGCATTCGCTCTACTAATGTAAAATACCAGTTGACACGGTTTTTGAAATTGATTGCATTCTCAAGATATTTAATGTTATGAGTTTAGGTCTTGCTAGCTAGCATGTAACTCATAGGCATCAATACTTGCATAAACAAAGCCGTCAGGCTAGCTAGAGAACAGAATTGAAAATCACCTGGTTTGGATGGTATTCCAGGGTAAACAAGCAGTTGTTGGAAAAAATAATATACCCATTTAAATCCATGATTAATTCTGCTCTTTTAAAAACAACAAAAGAACCTCAATTTAGAACTGATCACACTACTTAAAAAGGATATGTTACCATGTGGTCCTCACCAGCTAGTATCTTTACTTAATATAGATTGCAAAGTAATAGTAAAGATAATAGTTCTTTGATTAGTACCAGTTATGCAGAAATTGATACACTGAGAGCAGACCAGACATCAGACATTTATTCTGGGCCATTTATCTTCTGATAGCCATCTGAATGATAACAGTCATCTCTGTGGATTTTGAAAAAGCATTTTGGCAGAGGTGAATGAAAACAAATAATGCCTAACATTGCCTATTTCTAATTTTAATTCAGATGTTTTAGAAAATACTTTCAGCTGTTAGTGGAGTGGACTCATACTTCTTGAAGTACTTATGTGTTTTAATAACTGGCAGTAATGTTTACCAATATCAATTGTAGACAGAGTAAATATTATAAAAATGAGTATCTTGCATAGGCTGAATTATTTATTGCAGGTTCCTCCCATCTAACATCAGCATTTTTTAATAAAATCATAAAGTGTTTCGCGAGGTTGAAAGTAATGATAGATTTAAAGGTAGTGTTCGGGCTTCCCCTGTTTCCAACTCACCAGCCGCCACCGATCTATTTCTAGTCGCAAATACGAGCGAAACGCTCGCACTGTCAAGCCCTGTCTCTGTCTGTAGTCACCACTCTGTGGTCTCGAGCAATGTCCTGTCCACAGCACTATCTGATTGGTTACACGTCACGAGTTATGGCCTATCAACACTGAAGGCTACTGTGCCACAGACGGGCACAGAGGAACGCATCTGCAGACTGGAGCAGCTCCGGTGAGCAAGCAGAGCTGTGTTTCGAAGTTAAGGCAGCACATATTGCCGAAATTACAATAAACATCACAATCCTCTACGCTGAAGTTGCAAAAACCCCACAATCTTATGATCTATATCTGTGATGACAAGCATGCACAGTTTCCAATGGAACTGCATCTAAGGCCTGTGTTAATCCACACATGGACTACATTAGATGCTGTACAGTTGTCAGAGTTGAATAGTCACTTCTATTGCTATTGTACATATTCAGCTATAGTAATCATTAATAATGAAGTAGCCTAGTTTTGAATGACAGATTCCCTGCTATCACATGTTGTTAATATATAACATTTAAATAACTGAAACCAACTAAAGGCAAAGCTGTTTTGCTGTAATAAATGAAGCATAATCATGTGTTATTTACTTTATAAAACTTTGCAGAGCTATTTTGTTTGTTTATTTATTTAATTATTTATATATTTAAATTTTCAGTTAACTTTATAAGAAATGATGCTGGGAGCTCCCTGTACTTTTTGTTTTAAGATAATGTTGAAAAGTTCTCTTTTAATTAAACATATGCTTAAAGGCATTTCAGCAAAGTTTTGTGTTGGAGTTTGTGTTATTCTAAATTTTGACACCAAGATTTTCCTTTTTACTGCAAATGTATATCGGTTCCAAATATCGGTCATCGGTCTCCTTGATTACTAATAATCGGTATCAGTATCGGCTCTGAAAAAACCCATATCGGTCTACCCCTAATCTTTAGGTGGTGGTTCACTTGATGAAAGGTTTCAAAGTAGGCAAAAAGGGAAGGAGAGGGTGGAATGCTGTGATCCAGAAAGGTGGATAGTCCAAGATGTCTTCCCAGAATATTTGAATTGGTTGGCAGAACCGAGTGGCATGAATGTAGTTGTCTGTCATGTTTAGACTGCAGTTTGAATAAGTGTCAGTAAATCCCATTCCCATGTACATTTTGTGTTGGGTGATATGTGCTTGGTGGATTGTCTTGTACTGGGTGAGTTGGGTTTTAGGGTTGTTAGTTGTAGTGAAGGTATTATTGCATATTTATTTCGAAAAGATGATATCAGCAGTGATTAGGGATGCAAGGGTACACGGTATGTTATCGAACCGTTCGGTACGCTCCCTACGGTTCAATATGCACCTGAACCGCGGCAATACGATATGCCTTTCATTTTCCTAAAATTTCCAAAACTTGCTTATTGCGCTGCAGACTACATTCAGATTCACAGAACATCTCTGGATCCAGTCAGAATTTCATTGGAGCCTATCAGCGCTCTGTATGCAAATAGGAGCTGGAGAAGAGAGGGGAAACTAAAAACAAATATTCTCACGTACAGTCACACCAGTGTGTTTCGCTGTTTAGCGCGAATGCTAAAACTGGTGCGATTTAAGGATGAACCAGTTTCACGGTAGACCACGGTAAAATTCCCGATGGTTAGTATTACCGTTTCAAATTTTAATGATCATTAAAACCGTGGTTGATCACCGCGTTTTGAAAAAATACTGCCCAGCATCAACCAAGTTAGCAACAGTCTCCCAGATGCAGACGCGCAGGTGCAGCATGCAACGTGGGTTTGTTTTGTGTCAGTGAAAACAGTGACAAAGGCAGTGACCGCGCTCCGGAGATTTTTCAGCCTTCTAAGAGGACTAATTTGCTATTAAGAATGAATTCCGTGTACGTTTGTATTTGCATATTCATGAAACAGAACACGGTTTAGACCAGTTTATTTCCTTCTTCTGTATGGATTTTTCAGCGTAACTACGATGTGACAGCATTATTTGTATTTGTCTGAAGTTCAGTAAATAGTTGAACTCTTACAAAGTCTTTAGTGAATTAGCCTACTTTGCTGTCAGGGGGAACTGAACATTGGAGAACACTGCTATTTAATTTGCCCTCTTCAGCATTATCATGATATTCTGAAATGACCTACAAATTAGCCTATATTATACCAAGACTTTTAGAAAACAACATGCGCAAGCAGACTCGGCTCCTCCCTTTGCGCGTGATTTGCAATGAATACGTATAATCGTGATATTAAATTTTCATACGTTTCATCACTAGTGCGATTAGAACACTAGATTGGAAAAAAATCTAGCTAATTTTAGCTTTGAGGAAACAGCGATTTAACGTTAAAAATATAGCAAATGCTAACTGAAAACTATGAGAAGCTTAATAACGCTAATGAAAACATAACAAACTATGTAACCTAACATGCTACATAGCATAAAAATAAGTTTCTATGGGAAAGTGTTAAAAGTTCAATAAATGCATGTTTCCAAAGTCAATGAGTAATCGTGTTAAATAATCGTGATTATGATTTTTGCCATAATCGAGCAGCCCTACTAGTCAGTCATGCTGCCATTTTTCTGAATGAGGGTAAATATTGTTTAAAAGGGTGACGTGTTTTTTTTTCTTAAATATAAAGATACCGAAACCGTACCGTTACCATGGCCCAAAAACCGCAATACATACCGAACTGTGGGCCCACTGTACCGTTGCATCCCTAGCAGTGATGGTTGGATCTTTTTCCCATACTGCATTTGGTAGACAGAGTGTCTATTTTTGACAGTAGTTTATAAAATTTGTAGAAAGGGTTCCTTTGATTTAGTGATGTGTATGGGTTGTTCAGTCGGTGGTGGTTGAAGGATATTGTTTGTTGATAAATTGATCTTTAATTTCAAGAAATCTTTAAGTTGAAGGTATTGCAGAAGGCTCTCGGTTATTCCAAGGTTTGAGATCATCTTCAAAAGTTTTGAGTGAAGTTAAAAAGTGAAGTTAAGGTGGAATAAATGACAGATTGGTGGAAATATCAATACTTACAGTATAATACGCTATCTAATATTGCGTGATGTGATGTTGAAAATAAGTTTCTGAGTCACAGTACTCTAGGCCTCCCCTCTAAGTGGTACTGGATTTGGTCCAGTTAACAGAGTAGTTAGATATTTTTGAAAATATGTATTTAATTAAAGGCTTCTGGTAGAGATGTTATTGGGTTTGTAGATATAAAAGAATAACATCTGCATGTAAACTTATTTTATGGTACACATCTTTGTATTCTGCTGATGTTATTGATTTAGCAGATGGCAGCAGCAGTGGGTGCTATGAATATATAAATAATGCTGGAGAGAGTGGTCTTGTGCAATACTGCAATGTCACCTGTTGTGAAGTAAGACCATTAATGATTATGGATGCTGTGGGTGAGTTACATAGGATTTGAACCTATCGAATGAATGACTCTCCAAAAACAAACCTTTTCAAAGCAGCACATAAAAAGTTCCAGTTGTCTTTGTTAAATGTACATGGTGGTAATTTGAGGAAAAGGTTGGATCTCTATTGGGCTTGAGCATGACTAAAATGAGATCAGTATTCATGAACAACTGTGGATGTGTTTATTTCAGTACTCATTCTGATGAATAATGGTGCTATTGCCAAAAGTGTTTTTAAAATTAGCTGAGGCAGGCATCTAATCCAGGTGATGACTTGTTGGGCATTGAGAAGTTGTTTTTAAGTTCCACTTACTGGTTGAGCTAGTGTGTTTGCCAGTTATCAGATTGTTTGGGAAGGTTAGTATTGTTCAAGAAAATGTTCAGTTGATTCATTTTCTGATTTGTATAATTTGCTGTAAAAGCTTTTGAACGTGTTATTTATGTCCTTTGGAGTCTGTATAATGTCACTCTGTGAGTCCTTAATGGCTGCAGTGACATTTTTTCTTTTTTCCTTTGTAACTGGTTTGCATGAAATTTTCTGTTTTTATCATTGTCTTCAGAATAGTCATGTCTAGTTCTGTGTATGAGGAAGTGTATTTTTGCATGTTGATATTGATGATATTGTTAAGTTAATGTTTTGCGTGATGTGTACAAAATGGCGCCCCAAGAGGCAGCCACAGTTGCATGGTGTCTATGTCTATGTTTGTTTTGTTCGCTAAATTTACACATAGCGCCACAATTCAGATTACTTTCGACCGACACAATCTCATAAAGTGGGGAGAACAAGTATTTGATACACTGCCGATTTTGCAGGTTTTCCCACTTGCAAAGCATGTAGAAGTCTAATTTTTATCATAGGTACTCTTCAACTGTGAGTGACGGAATCTAAAACAAAAATCCAGAAAATCACATTGTATGATTTTTAAGTAATTAATTTGCATTTTATTGCATGACATAAGTATTTGATACATCAGAAAAACAGAACTTAATATTTGGTACAGAAACCTTTGTTTGCAATTACAGAGATCAGACATTTCCTGTAGTTCTTGACCAGGTTTGCACACACTGCAGCAGGGATTTTGGCCCACTCCTCCGTACAGATCTTCTCCAGATCCTTCAGGTTTCGGGGCTGTCGCTGGGCAATACGGACTTTCAGCTCCCTCCAAAGATTTTCTATTGGGTTCAGGTCTGGAGACTGGCTAGGCCACTCCAGGACCTTGAGATGCTTCTTACGGAGCCACTCCTTAGTTGCCCTGGCTGTGTGTTTCGGGTCGTTGTCATGCTGGAAGACCCAGCCACGACCCATCTTCAATGCTCTTACTGAGGGAAGCAGGTTGTTGGCCAAGATCTCGCGATACATGGCCCCATCCATCCTCCCCTCAATACGGTGCAGTCGTCCTGTCCCCTTTGCAGAAAAGCATCCCCAAAGAATGATGTTTCCACCTCCATGCTTCACGGTTGGGATGGTGTTCTTGGGGTTGTACTCATCCTTCTTCTTCCTCCAAACACAGCGAGTGGAGTTTAGACCAAAAAGCTCTATTTTTGTCTCATCAGACCACATGACCTTCTCCCATTCCTCCTCTGGATCATCCAGATGGTCATTGGCAAACTTCAGACGGGCCTGGACATGCGCTGGCTTGAGCAGGGGGACCTTGCGTGCGCTGCAGGATTTTAATCCATGACGGCGTAGTGTGTTACTAATGGTTTTCTTTGAGACTGTGGTCCCAGCTCTCTTCAGGTCATTGACCAGGTCCTGCCGTGTAGTTCTGGGCTGATCCCTCACCTTCCTCATGATCATTGATGCCCCACGAGGTGAGATCTTGCATGGAGCCCCAGACCGAGGGAGATTGACCGTCATCTTGAACTTCTTCCATTTTCTAATAATCGCGCCAACAGTTGTTGCCTTCTCACCAAGCTGCTTGCCTATTGTCCTGTAGCCCATCCCAGCCTTGTGCAGGTCTACAATTTTATCCCTGATGTCCTTACACAGCTCTGTGGTCTTGGCCATTGTGGAGAGGTTGGAGTTTGTTTGATTGAGTGTGTGGACAGGTGTCTTTTATACAGGTAACGAGTTCAAACAGGTGCAGTTAATACAGGTAATGAGTGGAGAACAGGAGGGCTTCTTAAAGAAGAACTAACAGGTCTGTGAGAGCCGGAATTCTTACTGGTTGGTAGGTGATCAAATACTTATGTCATGCAATAAAATGCAAATTAATTATTTAAAAATAATACACTGCGATTTTCTGGATTTTTGTTTTAGATTCCGTCACTCACAGTTGAAGAGTACCTATGATAAAAATTACAGACCTCTACATGCTTTGTAAGTGGCAAAACCTGAAAAATCGGCAGTGTATCAAATACTTGTTCTCCCCACTGTATATGTTAGGAGTTTACTACCACAAGACGTTATTCCGGAATTTCTGAGCATACCTGAAGAAATTCTACCAAAGGACTCTCTGGGTGATTACCAATCCTTATCCCGGAACAAAGGTACGACAAAGCGGCAAGCACGGGGAAGATGCGGTGGTTCTCTTTCCCGGCTTCGCAGACATGGCTTTCGACCAGTATTTCCTGAGATATTTCTTTCAAATGTTTGCTCTCTACACAACAAATCCAACAAACTGCGAATGCTGGAAAGCACTATAAAGGACTTTTCTTCTACATCTGCACTTTGCTTCACTGAAACGTGGTTACATGGAAACATTCCCGACGTTTTGGTAGATCTGCCTGGTTTTTCGCTGTTCGCGATCCTGCACTTTGGCAGAAATCGAGAGGCGGAGGAAAATATTTTTATTTCAGCCAACGGCGTGGCCTTCGTAGACCGCGAAGGCCGAACCGAAATGAGACGGTCTGGTCTACGTGAGGATTTCCTATTTGCGTCACCAGCTTTTCCAGCCCTTACCGTTGCTTCACCAAGCGCTGCTCCTGTTGCCTAGCAACCTTGACAGCTGCAGTTAAAAATCGGGACACAGCTAGCTAGCTAAAAGATGGAGCCAGAAATTTTAATTTTATTTTTTTTTGTTTTATCATTTATTAGGGGAAATGGAGATGCTTCACCACCAGCGCCGGCGGGTGATGTATCTCAGGCTGGGAGCAGTAAGTCTTTGCATTTATATAAGGTTTCTAGCTTGCAAAATGTGATCTACTGAATAAACATGAAGTTGAACCCCTACATGAAAAAAAACACTCTTTAATACTCAAATTGTAAATGTAAGAGGACATAACAGCAAGATGTTAGGCAGATAGATGAAGGTTAAAATGCCCTATGTGCTGACCTTAGGATGTGTGTCTATCATCGTTGTACTCGGAGAAAACGAAAGTGTTACTTTCGCCCCATGTTACTTTCGACCCGCTTCTCCCCTACTTTTAGCCAACAATAATGTTATTAGCTAGTTAACAACAGTTAGTTAATGTATGGCTAATGTCATTTACCTTTGAAAATATAATTTCATATTTAAAATAACCAGTGGTGGAATGTAACTAAGTACATTTACTCATGTACTGTACCTAAGTACAAATTAGAGGTACTATTTTTCATACCCTTCCTGTCCAGTGAAAACCACGTATCTCAAAACGTGTTGATTTTGAATGTGAATGTTTGGGATAAACTGAAGGATGTGTTGTTCGTAGTGTTTGCTGTGTCCGCCATTTTCTTTTGAAAAGTGATGCATCACCAGCGCGCAGTGAATCCTGGGATAGGTTGGCCAGTGAAGGATCCACCCATTGCATCCTTCGTTGCCTGAGAAAGGAAGGGTGCGTTTCTCGGCCGCATTTGACAGCCTTGTGGCGCCGACTGTGATGTAATCGGTCTTCAAATGCAGCCTTCGGAGGATGCAGCCCCTGAATTGGGACACAGCCCAGGGCTGTTTATCAATCCGTGTTTTTGTCCGTTCTTGCGAACTCGTTTGACATCATCTTTCATGGCCCAAGTACTGTTCCAATACGAAAAACGCAAGTGACCAAGAACGCTTAAAATGCCCGAATGTGTTCTTGATCCACCCCTTTTACCGAGGATGCATCGGTTGGTGACTTGGCCAGTGAGAACGCATCTGATATAAGATAGAACTTTATTGATCCCACAGCGGGGAAATTCACATGTCACAGCAGCATTTAGACAGAGGTAGAAAGAGTGGCAAAGTGCAAAAGTGCAATAAAGTAAAAAATACAAAAACACAAAGGAATACAGAAGAAGTAAACAAAAAAAATTTATATATATATATATATATATATATATATATATATATATATATATATATATATATATATATATAAACAGAACCAATAAAATATTAAATAAGTGTACATTAAGAATAAAAAAAAAACAGAAAAATAAGAAAAACCACAGATGTGCAAAAACTAGAGATGTGCAAAACCAAGTGTATTTACAGAGTGGTGGGGTTTATTTATTATTAAACAGTCCCAGATATCCCAGAAGTCATTGCAAGGATGACGGCAGGAGAGCCGAATATTTGCTTTTATACTTTTATAAGTAACGGCTAATTTGTAAGTTTGCTCTGACTATCATGGGGAGTAGGCTGCAGTTAGCTAGCGTTATTCAGTTCAGTGGAGACGGTAGTTAACGTTAGCTAAGTTAGCATGGGCTACAGAAAACGTTACGTACGTAACTTGAGGGACGGCTTTTTCGCTTTGTAGTTGATTGCACTTTTCAAAATGTCATATCAATCATATATGAATAAGGCTATAGTCTTCACACAGCCTTCTACCAGTCATCTTCACATAAATATTTTATTCAGCGACTGCTGAGGGGATTTTTTTCAGCGGCTGATTTACAGGTACGGTTTACTTGAAATAAAAGTAAAAATTTAATATCATGTCCTCTCATAATTTAGTACAAAGTGCATCAAAAATTGAATACCTCTAAGTGGAGCTAAAAGGATTTGTGGGCTGGTTGCAGTTGCTGTGATGGCTTCCTCTTTAGATTGGCTGACTCCGAGTTAAAAAGGTACATCATTTGTATGAACTGCCTGCATGTTTTGCGTGCAAAACCCTTTACCAAAAGTAATTAGTATTTGCAGCTGTTATAGATTAATGTAGTGGAATAAAAAGTCGAGTATTTGCTTTGAAATGTAGCGGAATAAAGTACAAACTCCCCTAAATTGGAAATACTCATGCCAAGTACAAGTACCTCCAAACTGTGCTTAAAACAATTTACATTAAGTTACTTTCCATCCTTATACAGCCAACCCCACCCTCTGGTCAATCAACCACTTAGCTAGCAAGATTCTTGTTCATTTTAAAGGCCATTCACGTGACTGTTTGGCTTAGGGCAGGGGCAACATAACACTTGTAATGTTAAATGATATCATGCCATATGAGTGAAATGACAAACATGAGTTTTGAGTTCGTCTTAAACTTTATTATATGATCAAAGTAGCAGCCTATACTATGGCAAAACACAAATATAATACACAAACACATTAAAACAAAAGTTTATCAAATGTTGCGCTGATAATGCCAGTGTTGTCATATCACTGCTTAAATGAGCTGCACCCGGGGTATTGCGCAATAGCAAGTACGGAAGTACACATAGCATCTCAATCTCTGATACGTGCGCTCTCCGTCCTTGCGATCTTGCAAGACTGTTCTCGTCAAGGACGCTTGGCAAGAACGTTCTTCTCAAGAACACATGTACGTTCTTGCGTTCTTGGAATTGATAAACGGCCCAGATTTTAGAGGTTTAAGGAAAACACCCTGACTCTCCAGTCATCATTATGGGAGTTTTCAACCACACCAACCTGAGTATTGAACTCCCTAAATACAAACAAGTGATCAAATGTCCCACCAGAGAAGGCAAAATCTTGGATCATTGTTACAGCTAGGCTGGGCGATATAGCTGAAAAATTTATCATGATAAAATGTTTAATTTCAGTCGATATCGATAATTATTGATCATTTTTAATGACCTATTTTTCATAATTACCAGGAGAAAAAAGGTTGAATTTAACCACCTTATTTTGAATGTAATCACCTTACTTTGAATTTAACCACTTTATTTATCAAGGCACACAGGTAATAATTTTAATGTTAACAATGAAAAACAAACACACACAAATAACTTTACACAAATAAACATAAATAAGGATAATTGTCAGGCTTTCAGGTAGAAGGACCCAGGCGCAGACCGGGATGACAAACCAGGTGTTTAATGAGGGATATCCAAAATCGTAGTAAAAAACAGTCCAAGTCAAAACCAGAAAATCCACAGGCAAAAAATCCAAAAATCACAAGGCAAGTACAAAATCCAAAGAAACAGGCAGAAAGTCAAAAACCAGAGCAAACAAACAGGCAGGAACGAAACAGACTGAAACACTGAGACGAACTGGCAAACAAGACAGAGACAAGCAGGGTAAATATAGGGTAGGGCTGATGAGGTGATGGGAAGCAGGTGTGCAGGCAGGCAGGTGGAGATGATCAGGTGGGCGGAGACAGGGCGGAGAGCGGGGCAGGGCTGGAACACAAGGAAAAACAAAAGCACATGGACACAATGACAGATGGAGAGAACAAAAACACAACAGCTAGGGGGCTGGAGTACTGACATAATGGAATGATCTCACCTTGATACACATTAAATAAAGAAAGCAAGTAAAATCAACTTTGAGGTAAACTGACCTAACATCAATAAGATGCAATAAATAAACAAACATTAAAGAAACTCTTGAACTTAGTAAATAAAATGTTACAAAATGTGTGCAATGTAAGTGTTCTGTAAACGTAGTAAATCAAAGTAAACTTTGAGGTAGATCAACCTAACATCTGTAAGATGTAACAAACATTATAAAAACCTCTAAAACTCAGTAAACAAAACGAGATAAAATGTAAACTGTAATGTAACTTACAAAATCAAATTCAACTTTGAGGTAGAGTGACCTAACATCAAGATGTGTTCCAAAGGGTGGAAGCGGCTAAGGCCAGGTTCACATTGCATGACTTTCAAAGTCGTTAGATCACTGCGCTGTACTGTTCATACTACACTACTTGCTGTCTTGTATTCAGGAATCTTTAAGTCGTTGTGGCTTGCACACTGCATGACTGATCAGCAACAGGGGGTCACACATTACAAGATCTTTCACCAGAAGGAATTTCCGATGAGTCTGTCTGGTCTCCAAACTATGTTTTGTCACGAAAACACACGCGAGAAGTGACACGGGGAATGATGTGATACCATGTGCGAGACAGGGATTTTTTTTCTTCCAAAAGTGGCTACTGTAGACAAAGATATGATCTGTAAGCAATATGGCCGAAATCTCATCTGACAATATTTGTATTTTGACGGGGTATTCCTATTATTGATATTGTTTATGTAATTGTAATGTAAGAGTCACAGTCTTAAGTCATGAATTCATATTCACAGTACTGCAGAAATTTGTTATTTTTTGGAAACATCAAAAAGGCATTGGTGCTCTTGCCATAGTTAAACCAAAGTTTCCTCCATTTCTTCGGTCCAAGCAGACCACAGCACTTTTGTTGTAGCCATGCTTGTTGATGTTGTACAACACTTCCCCCGGGTTTCCCCTCACCCCGTGTCTTGCGCTCTCATTGGCTGTAGTTCGTCGCTGCACTCACTGCCAGTCACAACTGGGTCCCAACACTTTTCACACTACAGGATTTTGACTCCCCGACGGGTCCAGATATTTAGCCTGCTAGATATCTTTCAGGCGTCTGCGAGGCATCGGCGAGTCTCTCGGATGGCGTCTTTGAACAATTCACACATAGCAATTAAGAGCCAATTCGTGAGCCCCGAGTGAACGCCAGTTTGCCTCTGATCTGGGGTTTTTCTCGGCGATCTCCTAAAACTGTTGGTGACTGGAAAATCAGGGCTAAAATCGTGTAGTGTGAACCTGGCCTAAGGTGATAAAATAAGTTTGTTGTATTCCTGCTTTTAGTCGGGATCGTTTTCGTGCACAATTTATACACAACGGCGTTCTGATATCGGTCAGACTTTAAAAAACCAAAAAACTGCCATACTGACGAGCTGACCTGTCCTTTTATATCAACAATTTCCTCACCGTCTGCACTCATTTTCTCACTCCACGCTGTTTCTGTTGTTGTGTCACATGTTGATGGTGCAACCGAACAATACACCTGTTAAATGATTGGCTGTTTGTGTGTCACTCGTAGCACACTCCATTATCAAGGGATATGATAGGCTGTTTATGAGCCAGGGAGGTAGCACGCTTTGGGTTTGTTCATGCAACCGAACTTTGCGTATTCGTTATTTGCTTTCTTGGTGGTTTGCATGTAATGCATTTAAGTGAAACTATTGAACATTCTATCGAACAGTTTTCTTATTGCTATTGATGAAGTGTCTATTGGGGTACATATCGCTATCATTTTATTGCCCAGGCCTAGTTACAGCAACGTCAAGGATGCATACAAGGCAACCATCCATGCCCCACTGGGGAACTCTGACCATTCCCTTATTCACCTCATCCCTTCGTACAAACAGAAGCTTAAAACTGCCAAGCCTGAGGTGAAAGCGGTGAAAATATGGTCCTGTGAGGCCGTGGAGGATCTGCGGGACTGCTTGGACTCTACAGACTGGGATGTTTTCAGAACTACCAATGACAGCTTGGATGACTATGCTGAGGCAGTTACTTCTTACATCAGTTTTTGTGAAGAGACCTGCATCCAAACGAAGACTGTGTATAGGTATAACAACAGCAAACTTTGGTTCTCTTCTGAGCTGGGGAAATTACGGTCCACCAAGGAAGACGCCTATGGGAGTGGTGACCAGGACACATACAAGAGGGCCAAGTATGTACTCAATAATGCAGTCAAAACTTCCAACACAAATATAGGGACAAACTGGAAAACCACTTCTCCCCTAATGACTGCTCTTCCATCTGGAGGGGTCTCCAGAATATCACAAACTACAAACCTAAACCCATGAACACTATGGCAGACCCTTCACTCCCAAACCATCTTAACACCATCTACTCCAGATCTGAAAAACAAAGGACTTTCACCCCACCCCCCTCTCCCCAACCCAGCCACACTCAATCTTCCTCCCTTTTCCACCAAGGCAGTTCGAGGGCCAGTTCGGAGCCGGTGCCTAATCTCTAGGGCTGCCCCCGACTAAAGATTTTCCTAGTCGACTAGTAGTCCTTAGTTCAAGCCATTAGTTGACTAGTCGTTGCACATTTATGATATTAATTATTTAAATGTATATTTTTTGTGGCATCAGAAAATGGTTTGAGTTCCAGGGCTGAGAAAGAATGTTATAAGTAACATTAACACTGTGCTACATTACTGAGAAATACAAAATCGTGACAATGAGCCTTTAAAATATAAATTTTACAAGCGCACGAACGAAGCGAGCCGCCTGTTAACGACAATGCTAAAGGCAAAAGCGGTAATGATTCTGAATGTGTCGGAACAACCTGCAAGGAGATTGAACATTTTGTTAATTTATTTCAACACAGTATAACATAACACAACTTATGAACTTCTTGTAACACCAACACAACTTATAAAACAAATGATAAATAAAAAACATGAAGTTAAACATGCAATAGGTGAGGTAATTTAGCTTCCCCAGTCCCCACGAACACTTAAAGCCTAATAGCGCATATGACAATATATTTATTTAGCTTTAACTTTGCAATCCGTTAATGTTAATTAGGCCATTAATTATTTAGCATAAATAATTAATTTCGCACGTACGGTCACACCGGTGTGATTAGCCGTTTAGCACATATGAAACCGGTGCCAAATGGACTGCATTTATATAATGCTTTTCTACTCATTGAGTACAAAAAAGAACTTTACAATTATATACCTCACATCTACCTACCAATGTAGATGTGAGGCATATACCATATACCAATGCCATACAGGGTAGCAACTGTCCACTGGGAGTAGTGTCTTGCTCAAAGACACTTCGATATTCTGCCTGGAGGAGCCAGATTCGAAGCTGGGACCTTCCGACCCCCAGTTAACTGCTCTACCTCCTGAGCCACTATTTTAATTTTGAGGAAACAGCGATTTAACGTTAAAAATATAGCAAATGTTAACTGAAAACTATGAGAAGCTTAGTAATGCTAATGAAAACATAACAAACCATGTAACGTAACATGCGTGCTACATAGCATACAAATACCTGTGAAAAAGGTTAGGCTAATTACGCGTTTCAGATGATAAGTCATGTTTGAGGTGGACAAATGATAGGTGAATCTTTGCATGCAGGGTTTGCATGTCACCTTCTTGGGGTCGTCCTTTAAGGAGTGTTAACACGAGGCGTCTTTTTTGATGAAAAACGCTGGCCAGAGCATTTTTTCAAGTAAAAAAACGCTGGCAGCGTTTGTTCCAAAAATCATTTGAGAGCGTCTTTTGTTGCCATAACAAAAGTAGCATGTACATTGTTGCAGAGCTGACGTTAGCTAACAGGCTAGTTTTGCTAACGACAGCTTCAAGCAGTAAACACAAACACTTTCCAGAAACTCCGAGGATCTGTCTAATTTGACTCCTCTTTATGTTGTAGGTTATGATACAGTTTAACTGTCATGTTGTACAGTTCACTGTCCTCAGAAACTAGCACAATTAACTTCACCGCTAGGTGTTCTCCATTTTTGGTTGTTGTTATGGGAAACGTCAGATGTCATTACTCCACTTGTGATTGGTCAGCTGTCAAAAAAGTGCTTGACGTAGGACATTTTTTTCTGAGAAGTTGAACTTTTTTCAACAGTGAAAAATGCCCTGAGCTGCAGAAAAAACGCCGGAGACGGTGTTAAAGAAAAAAAACGCTCAGGACGTTTTTGAAAACACGTTTTTGAAACAAAAAACTCTACTTTATTATTATGTAAAATTATTGGGGCAATTGCTCGGTCAACTAGCTTAGCTGCGCTTTGGAACCATACTACTTAAAATGGAAGTATCACGAGTTTAACACGCAGCGTGTTAAGCTGAACGTGATTGATGTGTAACAACATGCACCGTTTCAGCTGATTCGCGGTTAAACTGTCTGGAAACCGGAAGTTGGAGATCTACCCCGAACCAGAGCCCGTCTATACAGATATTCTCTGCCAGAACGAAGAGTTAACAAGAATGCCACTTAGTGACATAATTTAGGATTCTTTGCAAGTTGGATCCTCGATGTAATATAAATGTTATACGATATTGTAATTGTTATTAGGCTTATATATTTCTTATACAATTGACTTCACATCCACCAAAAATAAAGTTTATTTCCCTGCAATAAATAAATAATAAGACCCCTCCTGGATCCTGTCGTCATTGAAGTGTCTGAAAGGGAACTAAATTTACGACTCTATTTATAAGCATTTTGGTCTGGATTGTGTTTGAATCATTATCATTACTCAGGGACGTGCATAGACATTTGTTTTGGATAAGAGTGGCTGTTAAATGAATGTTCAGTTGCTAAATTGTTTGTTATATATGCGTGTGTGTGTGTGTGTGTGTGTGTGTAAAATCTGTTGATATTGGCCTGCATTCATTTTTCCCTCCACTTTATGCAGAGCTCCAGTGCCTGATGCAGACATACACCCCCAAAACATCACAAGCCTACACCATGTTTGACTGTGGGAATGGTGTTCCTCTCCTCATAAGAGTTTTTTCTTGCCACATGTACCCGTGCGAATTATGACCAAATAATTCGACTTTGGTCTCATCAGACCACATAATCTTGTTCCAGAACTCATTTGGTTTTTTCACATGCTCTTTAGCATACTCCATACTGCTGCCTTGTGTCTAGAAGTAAGCAATGGCTTCCTGCATGCTTTTCTCCCAAACATTCCAGACTTGTGCAGACTGCACTTGACTGTGGAGATGTTGACTTTTATTCCATTTGCCTCTAAGAACTTTTTCAGGTCCCCTGCTGTTTGTTTTGGATTCTTATGTAGCTCTCGAGCAAGTTTCCTAGCAGCTCTTTCAGTTATCTTTCTTGGTCTTCTGCTCCTTGGTAGAGTCTTAGTGTGTCCATGTTTCTTCCATTTCTGGATTATGGTCTTCACAGTTGGTGCTGGTTTTTTTTATAGTTCACCCAGGGTCTAAGGGGGATGCAAACTTTTGCACTCAACTGTACGTTAAATGCTACACATCACAGATGACACATCACAGCTTTTGTGAGGTCTGTGTTCGAAACGTTATTGTTCATTTCACTCAACCTAACCTAAAAGTTTATTCTCAGTAATTTAAATCGATTTAACTAAAATTAGCTCCGTTTTGTAATTTGTAATCTGCTAATAACACAAGAAAGCTATAATGTGAAACATTTAAGAGAAAGCTTTGGGATTACTTGCCACTTAATCATAAAAATTGCCGTCCTTGTTAAACAAAAACATTAACGTTGACGTTGTTCTGCGCTTCATGGCATTAAAATGTTCATTTTATGTTAATGTTAAGGAATCGTTTAACGAATAATGTTTATTCCATATTGCCTTTAATTTATAGCTTGTAGGGATTCACCTTAACTTAAAAATGTAAAAATCCAAGGCATGTGTTAGCCCCTTTGTTATTTAAACCTATATTTTGTCATGGTCATTTTTTAATACGCCACTTTGTTTGATGTTTGATATGCCGACACTTGACAGTGGCCTTGTTTCAGTTTTGGTTGTTTCATTAACAACTTGTTTCTGTGTGTGACAAATTGTTTAATTGGTTGTTTCAGCTCTTTTGTCTGCTGTGGAAAAAATGGAAGCCAATGTTGCAAATAAGAATATGGATCAGTGAGGGAAAAAAAAACATGATTCGACAATCAGTCGAGGATAGACAAGACTCGACGAATCAGATTCAACTATGTAGTCGGGGACACCCCTAATATTTATATGTATATATAGGAATTGTAGGAAAGTAGAGACGGACAATTTATATTTTTAGCACACACCGCGAGCAAGCCCAAAAATTGCGCCGCTCAAACAATAACCAACAAACAGCCCCAGCAACTGAGATCAAGCTAAGCCTCAGCAGTAGGTTAAACCACAGGTACCGATGACACAACAATGGGGTTTAAGAAGCCACGTGACTTTTTCCGCAACATGCACGTTTAAAACCATGTTTTAGCTAAGCTAACGACAGAGCAATTGCCGCATTATGTATATGGTTATTATGTAAAACAGACGCTGACAGCTTCAAAAAAGATGCTAGGTGTGAACACAGCCTTACCGTACGTTCACACCGGGAGCAGCGAGAGCATCAAAATTCGCTCTGGCTGCCCTGCCAACAATGCTGTCGAAGAAGTGGACGTTCTGACGTAGATGAAATGGGTGACAAGACCAAGCATTTAGTTCTAAATTCTTGGTCTTGTAAACGTTATTTAAAGGGGCCGCAAAGCAAACAAACGTGTCGACTGGTATCTTTGTGCCGACTGACCACAAGTAGGGTATAAGTTAACGTCATGAAATGTTTTAAATCTGAAGGTTAGAAATCGATTGATGAAGGAAAGAAATGAACAATTATAATTACATGTTTTGTTACAAAATAAACTAACCAAATAAACTGACTAAAAGCCATTTGTGTGGTTTGACTTTTGTGTTGGTGCTAAGTGCTAAGTCACATTTTAACATGCAGTTTATAGGACACGTTTACTAGCCTCGGTCTTTAATTAACATTAACGTTAATTTGTGTGTAGCCTACATTAATTATCATCCTCTCCTCCATTGTGCTTGGGAACTAATGTTTGGTGGGAACAAAAGTTTACATGGTTGTATTCTCTAGAATTCTCTAGAGCGGAGCACTTCTAAATTCCGATTGGTTGCCGCCGAACCGCGTCATAGCTCATTACCATAAAGTTGCCCGGACTTCAACTTTATTCTGACGCCCTCACCGCCCAAGATGCGCCGCCAACGGTCATGCCGCTGCTCCCCGCCGAGAGACGCTGGCTCACATAGAAAATGAATGACTTTCGGTCGCTTTGATGCTCTCGCCGCTCCTGTTGTGAACGTACGGTTACACGCTCGAAATGATCCCACACTTTGGAGTCTGGATGATTTCCTACCCGACAGTCCAATAACTTGTTGACCAGGCGCAGCTCCCGAATGGAGTGGGGTTTTTTTTCTGTGACTAACCGACCAATGAAAACTTGGTCGACTAAGACTCTTCTCATCGACTACCGGTTTGGTTGACTATTAGGGGGCAGCCGTACTAATGTTGAACAAGTTCTTCGCGTTTCAACAGCCAAAGAACTGGCTCTCAGCCAGGAAAACTGGTTCGAGAGCGGCACCAACACTTTGCTGGTCTAGAACTAAGAACCGCTTCTAAACTTCACGTTTTTGAGCAAAAGAGCAGACTAAACAGTAGGGATGTAACGATACACTCAGCTCATGGTTCGATTCGATTCACAATACTATGTTTACGGTTCGATTCTTCCACGATATTTTTAAGAAAATCAATTGAACTGACACTGGAATGAAAACAACCGGAGTTTGTCGTTGTGGTGGCGTTGTAGATGCTGCATCATATTCGTGGTATTAGCAGTAGTGTAGCTGAGTTTTTCTACAGTGTTTGCATGCCATCTTCATTTTGTCAGTTAATTTGTCGCCATTCTCCTGTTGAATGATCGGAAAGCCAAAATGTTGCCACGCTTCTGATTTAAAGGAGGATGGCGCATCCTCGATTTCAATATCAGCTCCAGCCACACTCATTACGTTTCATGCTGACGCTGCTAGTCTGCTACGGAAACCTCTTCTTTCTGTCTATGACTGAAACATGTAAAACGTGAGGCCTCGATTGGAATGCCAGAAGCATGACGTATGACTTTGTGCACTGGTAACACAAATAATGATACAGATGACTACTATCATTTTATATATTTATTTACTACCGCTGATGAATTGTAATGTAGTTTTTGTTAGATTTTGGTGTTTGTAAGTATTTGTATGTCTAAACATTTGAAATAAAATGTATGTTTAGTGATGATAATAATACAAAAATACAGCTGCCAGGGGCCAAGCACAATGAAGGAATCAGCAGAAGAAAGAATTATGATTTTAGGCCATGCAAAAGATATGTTAGTATAATATAAGTTATATTCAATATGTGTTATAGCGCCCCCTAGTGGTCAAATGACACTAAAACACTTGGGCACCCTCAGGGCATAGTTGCAAGCACAGGCATCAAATTTGGTGTCAGAACACAAAGGCGTTGCGTAGATATGGCCTCACTACCTGTCTGGCGTCTTCGCTGTTGACTTGCATGCTCTCAATATGCTCTGACTCAATTTTCATTAAGTTTGGAGGAAATTTGTGGACTTTTCATTAAAATTCAAAATGGTGGACAACCAGATATGGTGGAAATTAAAATTTTTACATCTGTTTAACTTGGCATGACCCAATGAATCAAAAGAAAAAAGAATCATAATTCTAAGCTAAAGACATCAAAAGTTACAAGCAGAAATTCAATTGTTTTAGTTATAGCGCCACCTAGGGGTGAAATGACACAAAACTTCTTGGACACTCTCAGGACTATGTAGGAAATCCATATACAAAGTTTGGTGTGAAGACACAAAAGCATTGCCGATGTATGACCTCACTTCCTGTTTGGTGTCTTCGCTGTCAAACTCATTTGCATGTTACAGACGAACACTTTGGAATATCTAAAATAGTTGGATAACTTTCGTGAGGCATGGTCTGAAAATTATATGTACCAAATTTGGTAAAGATTGGACAGAATTTGTAGGAGGAGTAGCGAAAAAACAGTTTTCCTAAAAATTCAAAATGGCGGAAAATCCAATATGGCGGACTTTGACGGCAATGGGTGCGTTGGACTCGGCTTGACCTAAGGAATCTAGGAAAAAAGGGTGAGGAGTTATGGCCAAAGATGTTAGTTGAACCTTGACCTGATAGTGGTGCTAGAGGGCTTGATTTACTGACCCCAAAATTGGTGAGTGGACAGCTGGGACTGTCTATGACTCTGTATGAGTGTGCCAAATTTCATAAAAAGCGTACAAACGGATCTATGGGCTGCCATAGACTCCCATGGCAGATGTATAATAATAATAATAAGAAAACTAATGAAAACAGTAGGGTTCCAGCACCTACGGTGCTTGGCCCCTAAACATTATTACAGCTGACGATCAAAACCGTCCAACTGATACGATGCGTACTGTCACATTTTTGCACCGCGATGTATTGTGCTACGATGAATCGTTACACCCTTACTAAACAGGGTTACTTGTGCAAAGTAGTTTTCTATATGAGCCAACTGGCATAAGTAATGTTAGATTATTTTGCTAACATATGCTAGTTCACTGATTGCTTGCTCACTAGCTATCACACAGAACTGTCTAAAAGCCTAGGCCTGTCGGCTGCAATTCAAGCAAAGTTAACGTTGGCAAGCTAGCTAGGATAATTTAATCAAGTTTGCCATGAAAGAATGTAAGTGTCTTGTTCATAAAACATTGTATCCATAGAACAGATTATCCAGCGTCCAAATCATGTTCAGAAACCTGCCACACGCACAAAGCCCAAAATGTATCAAGCGCCTGTTGTTTGTGTTTTTTTTATATCTCATAAGATGTGTTGATTCAAGTGATTGGTAGATTTATTATCAGAGAAATCCTATAAAAAGGTAAAATAAAAAAAATACTTCATTCAAGTAACATTAAGTAACATTTCATCCTCTATTATCAAATGATTAATTGAACACCTCCCTTCTCAGCCATCAACTTATCAGCAATCAGAAATGTGTGTCATTTACAGTACATTTATTCATTTGGCAGACACTTTTATCTAAAGTGACTTACAAGTGAGGCAGAGTACAACACAAGCAAAGAACATCTCTAGTGCATGTGTGTGTGCACATACCCATGTATGTGCCTGTGTTTTTGTGTTTGTGGACAGGCTTATAAAGCGAGATGGCTGCCAGGAAGAGTCCATTAGTAATGGAATCTGTGCTGCTTGTGGCCCCTGTCACAGCCCTCGAGTTTCTGGAGGAAGACTACTTATTGGCAGGTGTGGTGATGGTCCTCATGATTATTGATGATTGACCAGGGTTTGGGAACCATATTGTGACATGGCTTCCCAACAGATTTTTTTCCTACTGTGAATCATTTAAATGGTTGGTCACATCTCATGATTGATAGTAGTTTGTTAATATATGTTAACTTGTCCCCTTAACCTCTTTTACAGGTGAAGGCCCAACTCTATCAGTTTACAGCCTGCGGACTCCGTCGATAACATGCACCTCATTGACTGTACTCCGAAATCAGTGCATCCATGGACTTCGTCTGCAAATATGGCAGCAGGGTGAAGGAGCATGTGTCGCTGTCACTATAGAGGATGAATTATTGGCATCACCATGGCAACAATTAGGCGGGGTCAGAAGGACAGTGTTGGCTGTGTTTGGGGGGAAAGCAGTTAGAGTGGTGGAGCTGAGGGAAGAGGGGGGTGTGGGTACCCCTCCAGTTTTAAAGCTGCTGGGCCCTTTGACTGAGCTGCAGGACTGGGTGTGTGATGTGCACTGGCTCAGTGGGGGGGGGCACCTCCTGGCTGTTGCTCTGGCCCACAATACTGTTCTGCTCCTGGAGGCTGAGGAAGGGCAGACTTTAGTGCTTTGCCCTTGTCAGGAGGGCTGCTTACTTTACTCTGCCCTGTTGCTGGGATGGCACTGGGATAACATGGTTGTTGTGGGTGGGACTGTTTTCAACCAGCTGGTTATCTGGAGACCTGGAGGTGCACATGGTGTGGAGAGGGCACAAGCGGAAGAGGAAGCAGGGCAGATGAAGCCGGTCGAGAGGCGTCTATCAGGTCACAAAGGCGTCATCTTTGGTCTCGCTTACCACTCCAAACAAGGTTTGCTGGCCTCTGCATCAGATGACCGCAGCGTACGAATCTGGGGGGTAGGAACGTTGGGTGGTGCAGCAGGCTGCGGGGCTTTATGTCCCCCTTGCCTTCAGGTGTTATATGGACACCAGGCTCGAGTGTTCTCAGTTCAGCTCTCATCAGGCCAGGTGTTCAGTGCTGGGGAAGATGGGACCTGTCTGCAGTGGGACTGGGAGAGTGGCCAAGTTGAACGTGCTCTAAAGGGCCACAGAGCTGGAGGGGTCAGGGCGTTGGCTGTCAGTAAGGAACGGAGTGGCCAAAGGAGGTTGGTAGCCACTGGGGGCGCAGATGGAGGAATCAGGCTCTGGAATGTGGGGAATGAAGACAGTGGGCATGGGGATGTGCAGACTGTGGTTGATCTGGGGTTTGAGGGCAGAGGCTGTCCCAAGGTGGTCCGTGTAGTATCAGGGGACTGGAGAGAGGGTGGGGTTGTAGTCAGCACTGACCAGGGGGAGGTGTATCTCTGGGAGGAGCAATGCTGGAAGCTGTTGTTGAAAGGGAGGGCTGAGTTCCAGTCCTACAGTGTGATGGAGGTCCTGAGTTTTAACCAACCCAGGGCAGGGCTATGTGCTTTAGGTGGCCTTAATGGAGTTGTGTCCGTGTTCCCTTTGTCCCAGCCAAGTGCAGTGATACACTTGAGGGCAGGTACAGGGAAAGTCCACAATGTGCTGTGGGCAAGGCAGGGTGGAAAGGCAGGGTATCTGTTTGTGTCAGCAGCAGAAGGTGAGGTGTATCGCTGGTATGTGAAGTTGGAGTTGGGTGAGAGGGGCCTGGAACTTAGGGCTGTGCAACTCTGTGCCTTCTTGCTTCCACCTTGTGCCAAGCGCTGGCTCACTGCTGTGGCATTTGTGCTACAATCAAAAGGGTCACTGTGGGTATGTGGAGACAGGAGGGGGTCACTGCTGCTCTACAGAGACTCAAGAGAGGAAAAGGGGGATGAGAGGGGAGAAGTGGAGGAGATAGTGAGTGAAGAGAGCACAGTGGGCAATAGAGGAGTGGTGCAGCCAGTAAACACTCTGTTTGGAGCTCATGGGAAACAGGGTGTAACATGGGTGTGTGAACACCAGGGTGTGCTGTACAGCTGCGGAAGAGATGGCTGTGTGCGAGTACTGAGGGTGGGTGGGGAACGATTTGATATGTTGGAAGTCCTGAGGGTCCAGCGGGCCTGCCAAGGTATGGAATGGATAGAGAGGGTTCTGATCCAGGATCTAGTAGAAGAGAAGGATGGGCGGGGAGGGGAGGGCAGGATTGTGATTTTGGGGTTTCACTCAGTCTTCTTTGTGGTATGGGATCCAGTCCAACAGGAGAGACTTATGTCAGTCCCCTGTGGAGGGGGGCATCGGTCCTGGAGTTACTGCCCGCCCTCCGAACTCCGTACCACTGGCATGGGGGGATCTCTGTTGTTTGTGAAGCAAGGAACAGTACTAGCCACCCAAGGCCCTCAGGGGTCCTTTGGATCTGGCAGATTGTGGCTGAAGGAGGGGCTCCATGGTAAAGGAGTGGGATGCATATGTCATCTGGGTTGGGTGGGGGTAGCAGGAATGGGGAGATGCTGGGAGATTCTGGTGACTGGAGGAGAGGACACACGCTTGTCAGTACTGGCAGTCCAGCCACAAAGTGGAGCAGTCAGAGTGCTGTCCATCATCACTGACCACATCTCCAACGTACGCACACTTGCTGCAATCCGGCAGGAGGTGGAAGGGACGAATGGACAGAGAAATTACTGCAGCAAGATAGAGGGGCAGACAGTGTCATCACTGTCTGCCTTATTGCTTTCTGCGGGCGGTAGGGCCCAGCTGCAGTGCTATCAGCTGCTGATTGGGTGGAGTGCACAGCTGAGTCGGCCTATGTGTCAGGTGATCCAGATAGCCAGTCACCATTTGGATGAAGAGTGGGAAAGAAGGCGGAATCGACACAAGACTTTGAAAATGGATCCTGAGACCAGGCAAGTATGAGGGCTGCAGCTACCATCACTGTCAGTCACACAGACACAAGTGTATAAATGCAGACACACAGGTGAGTACACTGATAGACACACATGCTGTCATTATGTAGAGAACACGCTGACAGAGGAATGGAGAGAGCACACTGACTGCACATGTGCATGCAGACACATACTTCGTTACAATTCCACAGACTTCACTGTAATGAGAAAACATTTCAGCTTTTGCAATGAAAGTAATGCAGTTATATACAGGGTTCAGCATTAAGATTTCTTTCTCGCTTGCTTTGTAGGGAGAGTGGGTCAGACATCTGCTTGCCCAAACTATAGCAGAGTTTAACTGTAATATAAAGTGTGTTAAAAATGAGTCATAAGTTTGATCACCTTTATGTTTGCTTTGTAATCAGTTCTTTCCGTGCAGCCATCCCTTGGATCTATCCTGGGGTTTTTGTGGCTTTCTGTGCTCTGTTTTCTGCAAATGGACATACTCTACTCAAAATGATTAACGTTATTTAATTATTTACCATAAAATCTGCTACACATGTCACTGCATTCACTCCATTCTCTCCCATTTGATGAGACTCACTAGCTCAGTACTCACTGTTCATATGTTCACTAATTAATGTTTGAAATGGTAACCTCATGCAATGGCAGTGATTAATGTATTCTGCAGTTACTCTTACAGTGTCTTTTTGGTCTCATTTTTTTCATTTTAGATATCTAATTGCAGGAAGTGAGGAAGGTAAATGCAGGGAGGTAGGCTTTCCTGGCCCGGTTGTATTTGTTACAGTCTAAAGTGAAATGTAGTTGGGTGCCATGCCAAGTGAACAAAGTTGTTGGCCAGTTCTCCTGTTGTTATGTTTTCAATTTTGTTTCATGTTGTGACCTGGTGAAGATATGGAGCACCAGAACTGTCAAATTTTCTTTAATAAAAGGGCTCTTAATTTTCAAATTAATTACATAATTCATTACATAGCAGAACAGAACTGCAGAAAAAAACTGGTGGGAAGTGTTATTATAAATGGATGCAATTAATGAGGCAATTTATTTGTATTTTTTTTGCAAAAAAAAATCCTGCAACTTGTTTTATGAGTTAGAAAATTCTGAAACTGCAGAAATATTGATTGCTGGCTAGCTAATG
This sequence comes from Megalops atlanticus, assembly GCA_019176425.1. Classification (NCBI taxonomy): domain Eukaryota; kingdom Metazoa; phylum Chordata; class Actinopteri; order Elopiformes; family Megalopidae; genus Megalops; species Megalops atlanticus. Next base: position 772,799 of record CM032882.1, read on the forward strand.
TATAGTATTGTAATGCTGTTTTTAGTTAGAGAGGTGGCTAACTTGGTAAAGATATATCACTGCTTGCCTCTACAAGAACCTTTTGGAAAGAAGGCGGAGCAAGAGTACCAGAATTTTTTCCCCTAGAGTCATCAAATCATTACTAAATGGTATTTAAATTTAGGCAGCAACTCAAACATTTGGGCATTTAGCCCACAGCCTAAATGTCCGAATATCCCAAAAAGTATTTGGACAGAGTGAGCACTTCAAATTTTATAAAAGAATAAAGTTATGAACTAATATCAGAAAAGGTTAACACCATATCATACTCAAATATCTAAATGTTTCTAAGACATCCAAGTTTGTAGACACCTCCTTGTCTGTTTGTAGCACAGTGTAGCATAATATGGAAAGGGGGTCCTGTACCAGCACTTGGGGGCACTTTCCCTCTCTGTACAATTCGTGCAAGTTAGATGGGGAATTATTTACAGGAGACATATAAATATTTACTTCCATCTATCAGCATGGCTGAATTCTCCTAGTTTTTAGTGCCTTCATTAGAATAGGTGATTGGAAATTAGTGTGCTGTAATGCCTCAATCAGATTTCCCCAGACTCTCCTTTTGTCAGGACTAAAATGAGTCTGTCATTATACTTCATAATCACCTTCTCTGTTTTTTCTTTCAGTCTCTAATCAGTACTTTTTGTTATGTATCCCCACATCCTGTTTGCCTTTTTTATGGCTTCAACACAACAATGCATTCAGATATACAGATATATTGTTACTCCCAAGTTTTTGTGTGTTGCATGAACTCTAGTTTGGTACCGTTTGTAAAATAATTTAGCCTTACGCTGTCACAAGAATAACTTTACATTTGTCAATGTTAAACTTAATTTGCCTGCTGTCTATCCACTTCAGTATCAGGGCTCCAGACTGCGACCATTTATCATCATTGTATATCACGTGAAACACCAGGAGGGAGCGAGAATTGTGTGTGTGTGTGTGTGTGTGTGTGTGTGTGTGTGTGTGAGCGAGATATAGAGTGATTAGAGTGGAGAGCTAACGCAAGTGTACACGTGCACTGATGATGAAATGCGCGAAACAATCCATTTAGCTGTTACCGTGTTCCAAAGATGAAGTGGTCTATAGCTGATTATTTTAAAAAACAAAATGAGGAGAGAGAGGAGGAGGCTGGTGGAGAGGGAGAGCCAACGAGAGGTCCCGACTCAGACACAACTGATGATGAGAGTGCAGGCTGCAGGGAGAGTGCAGGTGCAGGCAGGGAGAGAGCAACTGAGCCAGTGAAGAAGAAAAAGTACTACTTTGAATGAATGCTGCTGTTAAGTTGAATTTTATTTGTCTCCAGAGGGGCAATTGGTTGTGCAGCAGTAAAAACAGTAATAACACGAGATCAAACACCCAAGGCAATTAACCCTTTCGCACATAACCTATTTTTATGCTATGTAGCGCGCGTGTTATGTTGCATGGTTCGCTATGTTTTTATTAGCGTTATTAAGCTTCTCATAGTTTTCAGTTAGCATTTGCTATATTTTTTAATGTTAAATCGCTGTTTCCTCAAAGCTAAAGTTAGCTAGAATTTTTCCAATCTAGTGTTTTAATTGCATACGCACTAAACGGCTAATCACACCGGTGTGAATGTATGCGCCAAAGGGTTAAATACAACATATAATAAAAAGTAAAAACATAAAGTACATGTTAAAACATACATGGTGTTGTTATGCTTTGCTTTTATTTGATAACATTTTTGTTATGTTTTCTTTTAAAATTATTAAATAGAAGATGACCTATTTTGTCAGCCACTGCTCGTGGCAGAGACACTTAATGTTTAGATTAAAATATTTTGCAAATATCAAGTCTCGAGTCACTGTCAATCATTACATCAATACAAAACTAGGGTATGCAAATTAAGACAACTATTCATCAGCATGCAAGGTCATTGATTAATACCATGCTGTACCAAAAAAAAAGGGTGCGACCAACTGAGAAAGTTGGTAGCACCAGTGCTACCAGTGTAAAGTTAGTCTTGACTGGGTGTATCTGTAGTTTCAGATTTTGACAGCCATTTATGATGAGATTCTCTGGATGCAGGTACATGTCTTTGGCTGTGGTTCAAAATGGGACAGTAGTACTCCTGGCTCTGGGCTGCAGTGATGGAGCTGTGAGGTGAGTATGTCACAATATAGGGACGTTTCAGGGCAGTCAGTCAGTGCCCTACAGTCAGGTGGGTGTTCTGAGGATATATGGATGATTGCACTTTTCTCTACCTGTTACTAGCCCAACTTCTCTAAGTTTGTCATTGTCTCCCTGTCAATCTCCTGGCCTCATCCTCAGGCTCTTCTCTGTCACTAAAGTAGATGGTAGATTCCGGCTGCTGTGGGAGAGTTTCTATCACCAGAGATGTGTGCTCAGCGTTGTCCTCTGCTGCCTCCAGGACCCACAGGGCAATCGGTGAGAGAAAGGATTTCAGCAAGAGGTGCATTTTCAGAAATGGAAATTGAGTTAATACCATTTTACAGAAATCCCAATAGTCAATGAATAAAACAAATTTTACTTGTTAGTACATTTTCCAGTTGAATTTTCTAAAAGCACTGAACACCTTGTGTTTTCCATAGAAAATCTAAACACCGTAAAACCCATAACTAATAGGGCAAAACTGGGCATTTTTCCCTGACCCTGGGAAAAGGTGGCCAAGAGACTCCTACAAAACAATGTAATGATATGATATGACGTGAAATGTGATGTGATATGAAATATCAATCAATTTGCCTCTTCACCAGTTCATGTCTGGACAGTTATGTGGACAGAAATATGGCTTGTTTGGTTCAGGCGATATATGAGGGGGACGTTCCCACAGTTGCTTTCAGAGGGAGGAGAGAAGAAGAGGGAGGGAGAGAGATGGAGGACATAAGTAGTGGTTAGCGTAGGATACCCACGTAGTTTTGGGGGCAGTAGTCTCAACAGAGATAAACTATGGAAGCATACAAAAATTGGTGAGCAGAATGGTTAAGACCCATGGCCATGAAGGCAAGTTGAGGCTGACACCCAATTTAGAGCAGGAGTCTGCTAAAAACATGGCAGACCCACAAGATATGAGGTGTTAGCAAGAACAGTATTTAGCACCAGAATTTTCTATAGCCAAGTGCCAACCTCCTCCTCAGCACAAATAAGAGCTACCATGAAGAGAGATTTTTCATCCAAGCTTAATTTGCTGGATGAATTTATGTCAGGAAGTAATGTAAAGTCCATTTGTACACAGTCAACATGTTTATTGAAAATCCCTTCAATCAAGTCCTTATCAGCCATGACTGCTACATTTTTTGCTACATGTGGAGAATTTGTGCAGGAAATCTTGGTAGAACCCTAGCCATCTGTAAACTCTAAAAAGAATGAATTGCAGCAGTTTGGAAGCACGTGAGTTGTTAGTATTAAAACAAGATGAGATTAAAACAAGATCTTCAAATGAGGAAAATCTAAATCTATATTCCAATCAAATTCTAACCAAATATCTGAGGTATCTGTGCAATTTAAATCTTGCAGGTATACGTTATTTAATCAAAAACCCTAAAACTCAAATTGGATAACATGTTCCTACTCCTGTCTCTGTCTTAAATCCTCTTTGTTGTTCTGTCCCTCCCCTTCATGTGCCATGTAAGGAGGCTGTTCCTTTTCAGTGGAGCCACAGATGGTAGGATAGCAGTGTGGGATATTAGTACAGTCATAAACTGGAATTACGATATGACTTCTACCTCTACTTGGAAGGGTAAGTATGGCACCACTGCTGTTGTATGTGAAAGTGTATGGGTTTGTTGGTTACTATGTCTCTTTTTTTTCAGGTCCATCCAGTCCATGTCTCATTATCACAGTCCACCAGAGTGGTGTGAACACACTGGCTGTTTGGGAGGGGCAGGGTAATGAGTTGAAGCCAGCAAAGAAGGGTGGGGAAGTGAGCTGGATGACACTGGCCAGCGGTGGAGATGATGGACAGCTGTCAGTGGTCAGCATCAGGGTAGAGTTCCACCAGCAGGATGTAGAAAGTAGCATAGCATCTGTACAGCTCCACTCCAGCTCTGCCGTGCCCCTGGCTCATTCTGCCCCTCTGACAGCCCTGCAGCGTCTCAGTCCCTGGCTGCTGGTCTCTGCCTCTCCTGACCAACGTGTGTGTCTATGGAGCCTGCACAACGGTGTGCCCCGACCCCAGGCGGTGGTCTTCTCACATGTGGCAGATGTGGCTGGGCTTGAGGTGTGGCCTTGCGGGGGGCAGCTGAGCAGATCCTATGTGGCAGTATGTGGTCAGGGATTACAACTGCTGCAACTCAAGGAGAGAGAGGAATGAGAGAAGGATGTGAGAGTAGGAAAGCTCTTTCTGTGAAATTGTCAGAACAGAATATAAACTTCATGAGCTTAGCCTGGTGACACATCTTGGAGACATGAATGGACCAGCACACCCAATAGGTAGGAGTACATCTGTCTGCTCCCCTTTGGTTCAGAGTATGTCATTACACAGATATGGAAATGAAATACCTAAGATAATGGCTGGCAGATGTATGTTCTCTCATACATATTTGATCATCACAAAAAACTCCAAACTTCAGATGGACAGTCTAAATTCTGCAATTTTTGAGAACATTCTGAATATGGGAGTTTATTTCTCTTAGTCCTGCCCAGGACTGAAGACCATCATAATTATGAAAGATCAGTACCAACCAACAGCAGAAATATGGAGGTGATTGTGTGGTGGATGGTTTCATTTGGACTGCAGTCATGACATTAACTGGTGTTTGTATGTTGTATGTTTTTGTTTTTAAGCTTGAAATAAACTTCTAGATGTGGACAGGTAAATGTAGTAATGTCAGGGAAATTGAGACACTTTGGTAAGAGCTCTGTGTGTGGGGGCAGGGAGGGGCAGGGTGCAAATGAATTGGTCTGCAGAAGAACATAAATAGTTGATGATGTTTCAGGTTTCCTTTTGTTCAGTGTGTATGGTGTTGCCTGTCTGATCCTGTCCTGAGCTGCAGAGAGAGCGTAGCAGGGAAGGATCAGGTTGTTGGAAATATTTTTCTCTGTGTAAGGAAATCCTTTCTTCTGAGACCACTGAAAAGGGATGTCCTGGAAGAGCAGGCTGGTGGAGACTAATAAAAAATTGCCACCTTTCAGGGGGAGAAAGAATATCTTGGAGCATATTCCTCACACACCAGCTCCATCCAGAGAGGTAACAAGTTTCCATCTGAAAAGGCAAAATTTGTTTTAGCTTGTCTGTGAAGGCATATGCAGCATATTGACATTTTTGCTATTGGTTCCCCTGGTTTAGTGGTGAAAGTTGCATCTTTGCAGAATTGTCAGAAATTTTGTAGGAAGGCAGTGGTTCTTAAACTTGGGGCCAGTAAAAAAATTCCCGACCCTCAAATAACTATTCAGTGGCACGTGGCAAAAGTTCAGTTAATGAATTTACTTTATAAAAATGGCAAACAACAAACAGCTGTACAAGTAGTTTGAAAGCCGGAGGAGAAGCAGTGTTCCTTGTGTTGTGGTTGGAAGGCATGAGAGTACCATAACCGTAGCCATGAGTATTTCTTAGAGATAACAATAGTCCTGGGGTTCTTTCTATGCAGAATAGTGTAACCACGGATCACGGAGGTTTCTAGAAGAGAGAAAGAAGCCTAGGTTTTATTCCAGTTTGACTTTTTGCTCACTTAGCCCCCCTAAATGCGCCGAGTCATGTGGGTGATGGTATTCAAATCCACAAAAGGAACTTAAACTTGCCCTCAGTCCCTTCCTTTAAGAGAGTGTACGTGATTGTACCCTTCATGTTCAGTGTGATAAAAATAAATACGATAAGTGTGCTTCACTCACTGACGAGCAGATCGTAACACAGCCCTCATTCCCCTACTTTGCAAGTATATGTAAATTGTTCCCTCATAGCTGGGGATGGGAATTGGGCTGTTTTGTCAAGCTGGGTATACCTAAAGCAGCCCCAGACAAACTGGTATGCATTTCTCAGCAATGGAACTTAAAACACAGGAACTTCAGCTCAACACCACCTTATGTGACTGCAGTGTGTCTTCAGTTTAGGCTCGCTGCAGCTTTAAATCCAGCACGTGACAATACTACATAGTAGTGACAATTGTAAGGAAGGTTATTAGCAGCAGCATGTTAGTATATTTATTTATTTGCAAATTTTATGTTGTGATACATTCCCATATTTTCAAGTGCCCTGACAATGTGTTTGTATACATCAGTTCTGAAATAAACAACTGGATTGTATTGTTTGGAACAAATGGTTAGCAGAGCTATGTCAGCTAAGAGGATCAGTGTTTAATCAGTTTGTTTAAATAATAAATGTAAATGGTTGTGATGCATCTTTTTGTACATCCCAGAATGTTCATTTTTGTCTCTACATGAGGCAGTAAATGTCCTTTTTCCAAAGCAGATGAGAATGTTTTGAGAACTGAGGTCTCGAATAAGAAATGACAATGAGCCATGGCATGCGGACATGCATGTCATGGCTCTGTGTTCCACCTACACATCAGAGTGGATGTTGGAAATCATTATTTGTTAACATTATCACAATTGGCCAGCTAAACAAACCAGAGTGCAATTATTTAAATGTGCTTGTGAATTTTTAGTTAAATTCAATTGCATTTGTAAGCTTTTTACAAAGGCTTGTCACAGCAGAATTTTTTTTTTTTTAACTTTTTTTCTGTTAAGCAGAAATTGTGCCTTCAGTGAAGAAAAAATGAAATGATCTCTTTTGGAGTGACAAGAAATGAAGTAGCAAACAAATTGATTAACAGTGTGGCAGTGTCAGCAGTAGACTCCAATTGCCAGCAAAGTCGAACTGATAAACCCTCTGGTGTATAAGATGTAGACCCAGGTTTAATTCCCAGCTATGCTTCCTTGTGTCCCTATTACTATTTTTATACCTGTAGATATTTTTATACTTGGCTGCTGTAGGCATATTTTGAATGTTCTTTTTGAGAATCTTCTGAAAATAAATTATAACTTATCTTATCTAAATTTGTAACGTTGACCTTAGTCTAACGATATTCTTAAGATTAACATCTGGGTGTCTGATCATCTTAGTATTACTTTTCATGTTCAGCTTCCAATCTTGGTTGAAACAAAAAGTTTTTCTGTTAGTTCTCTCATCATTAATGCCTCAACTGAGAAATTTGGTTTACATTTTTTAGCTGCCTGTACGGTGCCTCTTAGATCACAGCAAACTGAGGAGCAAGCTAACAGGCTAAAAAGTTTATATTTATCAACCCTGTATACAGTTTGCCTGTTTAAAAGGGAAACAAAATCTATAAGAAATGACACCCCCTAGACAGTCATATGTACACCTTAAAAAGGGATTGTAGGAGGGGTGAACATAAATGGAAGGCCTCAAAATTGCATGTTCATTATGCCATTTTAATGTCATACCATCTTATGTTTCATCTTAATGAGCAGTTAAATATGTGAAGAGGTAATACTTTACAGATCTGGTTTATGAAAATAGTCTCAACTCAGGAGTCCTCTTCCATTCTATTGATCATATTGTTAATCCTTCTAAATAAAATTTTGACTATTCCCCAGAGCTTTGTGAAAAGTTTTGTCCTCCTTCATCAACAAGATTGTTAATATTATAGCACTGATTTTTTCCTTTTGTACAAGATGCTAATATTGCTTACCAGAACTCTTAAGATGAGCTTATATGAGCCCTTTTCTTCTGATTGGCTTACTGAACTGCTGGCTTACATGACATCATCTACTGGTCCAATGGATGTTGTTCCTACAAGGTTACTAAAGTACGTTGTGGGAGCTGTCTGTTCAGATATACAGTTAGGTCCATAAGTATTTGGACAGTGACACAATTGTCATGATTTTTGCTCTGTACGCCACCACATTGGATTTGAACTGAAGCAATCAAGATGTCACTGAAGTGCAGACTTTCAGCTTTAATTCAAGGGGTTCAAAAATATATAAACAATTAAAGCAATTTTCATACACAGTCCCCCCATTTTCAGGGGCTCAACAGTAATTGGACAATTGACTGAGAAGCTATTTCATGGCCAGGTGTGGGCTATTCCCTCATTATTTCATTAACGATTAAGCAGTTAAAAGGTCTGGAGTTGAATCCAAATGTGGAATTTGCATTTGGAAGCTGTTGCTGTGAACTCTCAACATGAGGTCCAAAGAGCTGTCAATGCAAGTAAAGCAGGCCATTATTAGGCTGGCAACAAAACAAAACAGACCCATCAGAGCGAGAGCAGAAACATTAGGAGTGGCCAAATCAACAATTTTGTACATTCTTAAAAAGAAGGAATGCACTGGTGAGCTCAGCAACACCAAAAGGCCTGGATGACATGACTGTTTTTACAATTCTTTGGCAACAGGCTCAGTTCCCTCTTAGTGTAAGTCTACTGGTGTGGAGGTCTTCACCAGACAGCTCCGAGGCATAAAGCTGTGTCATCATAAAAATGAACGCTTTTATCATGTTCACAGGTAGCATCTCAAAGCTGCAACAAGTAAAGAGAGAACAGCAAGGGTCCAAGAAACAAGCCTTGTGTGACACTGTACCTAACTTTGTAAATATAAGAGAAATTTTCCTTTAGTTGTACAAACTTGAATCTATCAGATAAGTATGATTTGAACCAGGGCAGCACACTTCCCTTCAGAGGTGTGGACTCGAGTCACATGACTTGGACTCGAGTCAGAATCGAGTCACGATTTTGGTGACTTCAGACTCGACTTGACAAAATTATAAATGACCTGCAACTCGACTTGGACTTTCATGCTATTGACTCGAGACTTCGAGCTTCCGCTACTGTGGTTTGTGACAACTATGGTGTTCCATTGTAGCCAGTTATTTGCAATAATTCCAACAATTCTATTTGTTTTGGCAATTCTGTTACCAAATTTGTAACAGAATTATGAGATTCAATCACTTAATAGTTCTTAAAATTCATGTCAGCGAAAACACTACAGCTGCTTGGCAAGTCCACCTATGCTTGTTACTTCTGTGAAATTTCACTATCTTCCCTCCTCATGAGGGAATGAAATTAGAAAATACCTTAAATATATGGGGCTTTTGGTAATACAGTAATAAGACACTAGACAATGTTTCTTACTCTTAGAGAAGCCAGAAAATTTCTGTACAACAAAATACAAGTGTTAGTATTATTTGGCAGAGGTCTGTACTTGAACATTATTGTGTTTCGATACATTTGTAAAACCTTTTCAGACTTTTTTCTGATAGATATTTTCAAGGATTCCTTTTCCTTATGTTTTGTCAAAAATGATGCCTTTACTTTTCCCTGTTTTTTTAAGATGGAAGATGTAGGTATGCCTTAATTTCCCAAAACTATTGGCTCTTAGCTTTCATTTGGCACTGAATTTGATATGCTTCTATGAACTTCACAGTTTGGTTATCTTTGGTTACTCTGTTATGTGGAGTAGCCCATAATGACCATAGCAACTGTAACTATTTACCTTCAGATGACACCATACTGAAGCCAAACTGCTAATTCTTCCCTTGAGTACTTTGCAAACTCAGTAAGATTAGAATACGATACTGTCCTGTGTGGCTGGAGAGCAGAAGTAGTGACTTTTGCTGTGGTTGTGTTCTCAGGCCTGGTTGGTTTTTAATTTTTAATAAAAATAAATCATTTGATTTTATTGGAAGAATTCTGTTCCTTTATGTTTTTCGTGTGGTGTGTCATCCATCATTGTAATACCTATACTCAGCTTAAATACCTTGCTATTAAGTATCACATTATATGCTTTTCATTAAATGCATTAAACCTAAAACGCATATCAAAACCATATCCTTAGGTGTATATGGATGTCCAGTCCACAGGTAGTTAATATTAAAAATAGGGATTTACAGAGGTGTGGACTCGAGTCACATGACTTGGACTCGAGTCAGAATCGAGTCACGATTTTGGTGACTTCAGACTCGACTTGACAAAATTATAAATGACTTGCAACTCGACTTGGACTTTCATGCTATTGACTCGAGACTTGACTCGGACTTTGCCTCTTTGACTTGTAATGACTTGACATATGGTACGGGTAAAATTAAATGTATTTATACCTGATCAAAATATAGGCTAGTTATTTCCTGCCCATACAACTTCAGCATCCTTAAGCTGATCTAACGTTACACATGCAACGCAGCGTTATTTTGCATGGAATGCTCTTATCTATGAGAAATGAAATGGGATAATCACTCAATATGTTCCCATTCGTCCCTCCAACATACTGTCGTCTGACTAAATGGATCGGGATCTTTCATGTTGTTCGTTAGGGTAGCCTAAACAATTCTGCTCCATGGGAGCCAACCCGAAAACATCACTGAATCTTTATCATTGACTAATTGCATTGCATTAACACCCATATCATCTTCAGCATTGTGTTTTGCAAAATAAATAGCACGAATTGTCAAGGTAATCAAATGATTTATTCACCTGGTGTTGAGTAAGGCCGTGGTGACATATAAAACACGTAGCCTATGTCGGAATGCGTAGGATGGCAGCGTGGTTATTTGACTGTAGGCTATTGCAGCTCCTGCGGGGGCTTGTAGGACATGAGTAACATGTAGGTTGGAATCCTTTTTAGAAGCGCAGTCTGAATGTTTATAAAATCAATACGATGGTCCACGTTCAACTGCATTCCTATATATCCACTAGAGGTCTGGTATGGAGGTGATTGTTTCAGATCACAACGTATGCAAGTGAAATGAACGAAGAAGAGTTACACTGGAATGGCAGAGTTGATGGCGTAGAAGCGGTATGATACCACGCATGATTTAATTTGCTTTCAAAGACTACACTGTCGAAAACAGAAAACGTCTAGCTACATGCAAAACATGCGGAGCAAAAATTTCTGATGGAGAATCAACAACCTCCAACTTTGTTCGCCACTTAAGGCTGCATAAAGACAGGTAAGTATAATTGTGTGTGTAGCAATCCCTGGTAACGCATGGCTTGGCTAGCAAGATAAGAGCTTGTAGCATGGACCTAACTTTAGATTTAGACTGTGAACCCGTTCTGTGTGGTAGCATAGTCTTAAAATTGTAACACGTGTTGAAAATCTGCTTTCTGTATAAGTAAAGTTAATTTTGGACCCTGGTTGCGTAGCATGTGTTAGACATACTCAGGGCGCCTGCAGGATTTCATCTTAGGGTACGCACAGAAACCTGACCGCGCGCGCACACACATCGAGAGAGAGCTGAGGGAGAGAAACGCCACTGACTCATTAATGAATAATTAAATCTGGCCTACCTATTTGAAGTTCACACTCCTTCACACACCTTCTCCCGGTTATAGCTACTTTTTCAGTGTGCCGAAAGCTAGCTGCAGATGACTAGCTAGCTAACTTTAGCTTGCAAGTTAGTTAGCAAGCTAATTTCTATTTCGATAGAAATTGAAAAAAGTACAATAAATTCCAAATGTTAACAAATGCTCACGCTATTACGATCATACAATCCAAAAATGGTCTATACTTTAATTCTGTCAGACATAATTGTGTCGTCTTTTACATGTAATATTTGGCGGAAAAACACATCCCTCTCTCTCGTGGAGCGGTCACAAATCGGGAATCTCATGGTACGCACTGTGCGTACAGCCGTACAGCTGCAGGCGCCCGTGGACATACTCATACTTCGCTGACAACGGTTGGTAAATTCAGAACCTGTTATCACCCTAATGGGGTAAATTAAAGCCGTGTAATGTTACATTTTTAATTACCATTTTAATGTTAACCCTCTATAAAATTGATTTGGGCACCTTTTAGAAAGTTTGAACTCTGTTTTCCATATAGGTTAAACATTTTTTTCCTTCATCTGCATATTTTACCATTATGATTTGACATCATACTACGTCCCCATCGTGCACAGATGTCTGATACACTTTTGGCCAGGTTGATTTTTTACAAATGTAATTTGAAGTTCTTGAACCTTTCCACATTGTCACATGCATAAGACACTACACAGATACAGTGGCACATGCAGTCACTCACTCTTTCTCTCACACACACACCCACCCAACGCACACATAGACACAGTGGCACAGGCAGTCACTCACTCACTCATGCGCGTACGACACACACACACACACACACACACTGGCACATGGACTCACTCACTCAGACACATTGGTCACATGCGCTCACACTGCCACACAGACAAAAATAGACACACAGACACAAACACCCAACGCACACATAGACACATTGGTGCACACATACACATGCACAGACACAGACACTCACACATACACTCAGTGGCACATGCAGTCACACAGCCACACACACATACTGTTTGTTTTCAATTTATAGACAGTGTCTTATGTATAAGTTCAGAGCAGGAAGGATTATTGTTCACTTTTCATCTCCATGATGGGCAATTTAAAATGGCAGCTCCTCTGTTACTCTTATCCCTGCTCATTTTTTGTTGTTTGTACTGTATTCTAGTTTTTCATTGCAAATTAAACACTGTTTTTTTATTGAAATAACAAGTCAATGTGATGAATGGAAACATTATGACACACTGTAAAAGTAACTCACTCACCCATCTACATAGTCACCCATACATACTTCACTCCCTAACTCACACACCTCATATGTGCACCTCTCTCAATTAAAGTTGCTTTATTGGTGTACCTGTTGGGACATAGTATTGCCAATCAGTACTCATTGAATTCAAAACCAGTAAACATTTTTCCTCTGTAAGACTACAGTTTTAAAGTATGACATATTGATTAGAAGGATATATTGAAAGTATTGATTAAATTTATATGTTGATTGGTTGCATATTAATATACTGTTGCATATTAATGCAACAGTGACTTGTTTAGGACTTGAAAAAAATAAGGGCTTGGACTTGGACTTGACTTGGCCTTGGTAATACTTGGACTCGGACTTACTTGGGACCTCTCTGACTTGACTTGGGACTTGACTCGGACTTCATGCATTAGGACTTGAGACTTACTTGTTACTTGCCAAATAGTGACTTTGTCCCACCTCTGCTTCCCTTAAGACTAATGGTATATCCATGTCTGCTTAAGAGGATCTGATGATCTGTTGTATCGAAGGCACCACTCAGGTGTAGAATCACAGAGACAGTTATGGTCAGACGACAGGAGTACGTCATGAGAAACCTTCACAAGAGCTGTCTCAGTGCTGTGACCAGGTCTAAAACCTGACTGAAAGTTTTCTAAAATATTACTGGAGTTGAGGACGGCTAGGAGCTGTCCAGCTATGGTCTTCTCGCTTTGATAACAGCTGGTTTGAGTGGCTTTGCCTTGTAGCCTGAAGATAAAGAAGTGTTAACAATATTTAGCTTAGGGTGACAAAGCACAAGCAGGAGATCTTTCTTTTTCTATTGGAACTGGATCAAGTAAACAAGAGGATGATTTTGACTTAGGCTCTCCAGTTCAGTGTGCTCAATAGGGAAAAACTGTTCATTTCACCCAGGATCAGGGTTAACTTATTTGTTCATCAATAAAGATTGTGAAATTGTTACCTCTATGAATGGTTAGACACAGTTCAGACTGGGCATTAGTTAATTTATCAACTGAGCCTAGACTACTGAGGTCTGTTGGGGTCTTCTGTTGTCTTCTTTTACAAGGAAATGTGGAAGCTCTCTGTTAAAGTTGGAAATGGTCAGGGAATTTAACACATGGCCATAGGATGTTTTCGGCTGTGTATTTTGGGGACAAGCAAAGACAATTTGAAACATTAGAATATGGTCAGAGAGATGTTTTTCACTGATGATGAAATTACATTACATTGTTGGCATTTAGCAGACGCTCTTACCCAGAGTGACTTACATAGGTTACACTTTTTTACAATGTTATCCATTTATACAGCTGGATATTTACTGAGGCAACTGTGGGTTAAGTACCTTGCCCAAGGGTCCAACAGCAGTGCCCCAGTGTGTAATCAAACCAGCAACCTTTTGGTTACGAGTCCTGCTCCTTAACCACTATACTACATTGCTGCCCAATCTAACGTGTGTTTCCAAAAACGCATTAGCTCAGCTACATGTTGGATAAAACCAACATTCGAGAACAGACATTAAGGCCATTTTTGGCATACTGGCTTCACTGTTGAAATAAATATTAAAATCGCCTGTGATCAGTACCTTGTTAGCTATGACGACTAGGTTTGATCTAGTGTCAGAGAATTTGTGCAAAAAAATCTGTGTAGGGTCCAGGCTGTCTGTAAATATTTAAGAGTATAAATGCCCATGGTTTTGAAATGTACGACCTTCTCCGCGAACAAGAGTAGTTTAAAACAAGAGCTTCTACAGTAGAGAACATGAATCCAGGTTGCAGTAATTAGCACATATCTGAGTTAGATTGTTGCAGTGCCAGATACATGGGGTTGCTGGCTATTGGAATATCCATCAGTCGTAACATTTTAAACGGCAATGTTTTCATTTGATTATTAAGTACTTTTAAAGCAATACATCAGAAATTTTAAGCCCATACTGTTAAGAGAGACCTGAGATTAGTTAACAAGCATTCCAGAGTCTAGACTTAGAACACAGGGAGACTCTGCTTGACAATTTCTAACTGTCAGGAACTCGACAGTTTCTGACAGTTTCCCTGACAAGAGGAAAGCTTCCATGTGTGCGTCTTCAATTTAATTCAATTCAGTTTTATTTATATAGCACTTTTTACAACATGAGTTGTCACAAAGCAGCTTTACATCGGTATACCAGGCCTGATACCCCCTCAGAGCAAGCCAAAGGTGATAGTGGCAAGGAAAAACTCCCTGAGTAATAGGAAGAAACCTTGAGCAGAACCCGGGTCAGAGGGGGTTCTGCTCAAGGTTTCTTCTTATCTGCTTCTGGCTGGCACTGGGTGGACAAATTCAGTGGAAAGAATTTCCTAAGAAATTCTTAACAGTACTTAAGAATGGTGAAACATGTAGGTAGTAAGACATAGCAATATACGGTGCGTAAAACATGCGTCTTGTAAATCTTGAATCTTAAAAGTTATACAGCAGAATATGCATTGCATTTAGTCCTCGAGCGTCCAGTTCTTGGTACATGGAGGGCTCCACAGGAATGAGAGCGAGGAAGCTGAGCTGGAGGTTCCGAAGTGGTGCTTGAGTTACCGCTCCAGGCAGGAGCCCGGAGCCGGGTGAGGAAAACAAATTTGAAAACATTGATTAGTGGATGATAGGAATGGCCAGAATGTACAGCAGGGAGGCAGGAGAGGAGGGGCAGGGAAAGAGGTGCCAGTGTGCAACAAGGAAAAAAAAAACCCGGCAGACTAACATTATGGCAGCATACCTAGGGGATGGGAAGCAAGGGACCAGCATAATCATGAGGGCGACCCTAAGGCAGTCAACACCAGATCACGGCAGAGTCCATGCCATGATAAAGTGACAACAATGACTACTTAGTTCACCAGAGACTCTATGATCCATGCCAGCACCAGGCCATGTCCCTCAGCTGAAGGATTTACTGTATAGATATGTTTTGAGCCTAGACTTAAAGGTCAAGAGAGAGTCTGCTCCCCGAACCTCAGTGGGTAAGCTGTTCCACAGGAGACGGGCTCGATAGGAAAAGGCTCTACCGCCTGTAGTAGTTTTGCCCACTCTTGGAACGATGAGAAGCCCGGCATTTTGGGAACAAAGGGCTCTTTGTGGAAGGTATGGGTGAAGAAGGTCCTTAAGATAGGGAGGGGCAAGCCCATTTAAAACTTTAAATGTGAGTAGGAGTTATTTTAAAATCAATCTGGTATTTAATGGGTAGCCAATGGAGAGAAGCTAGAACTGGGGTAATGTGCTCAAAGCATTTTGTTCTAGTTAAGATACGCATTTTGTACCAGCTGAAGGGGCTTTAGTGAGACATTTGCACATCCTGACAAGAGGGCATTACAGTTGTCCGATCTGGATGTTACAAAAGCGTGGATTAGCTTTTCAGCATCATTAATTGATACAATTTTCCTGATTTTGGCTATGTTTCTCAAATGAAAGAAGGCTGTCCTAGAAGTGTTAGTTATATGTGTTTCAAAAGAGAATGCAGGATCAATAATGACACCAAGGTCTTTGATAGCTGCACTCGGGGCAAGGGAGACACCATCAAGGTCTAGTGTAAAATGAGTGAATTTGTTCCCGATTGACTCTGGGCCAACAACCAATATTTCAGTTTTCTCTGAGTTGAGGAGGAGAAAATTTCAGGCCATCCATCTGTTAGGCAGGCCTCCATGTTTGATATCTTCAAAGGGACATCAGGTTTGACTGATATGTATAACTGAGTGTCATCTGCATAACAGTGGAAGCTAATGCCATGTTTAGGGATGATGTCGCTAAGAGGCAACATGTATAACGAGAAGAGCAGAGGCCCAAGCACGGATCCTTGTGGTATACCATATCTTACTCTGGAACGAGCGGAAGATTTATTGTTAATGAGGACAAATTGATATTGTTCTGATAGATAGGACCTAAACCAAGATAGAGCCTGTCCACTTATGCCAGCAAGGTTTTCGAGGTGGTCAAAGAGGACATGATGATCGATGTTATCAAAGGCTGCACTTAAGTCTAGTAGCACCAGAAGAGAGACATAGCCATTGTCACAGGAGAGTAGAAGATCGTTAAGCACTTTCAGAAGAGCGGTTTCCGTACCATGATGAGATCTAAACCCAGACTGAAAGACTTCCAAAATGTTGTTAGAGTGTAAAAATACAGAGTTGCTTTAATACTGCTTTTTCCAGGATTTCTGAGAGGAATGGAAGATTCTAAAACCTAAAACCCTCCTAAAAAGTAATTTTTACAGATTTTAATTCATTAATTCGTTAATGTTGTGTTGCAGTGATTGGTCTGTATTTTAATTGTTCTTTTTTACCTGTTTCTCTCATTTTAATCCGGATAGTAAAGCCCTGTGAACTACAGGCATTATATGTGCTATAAAGAGTTTATGATTATTACTGAAGGGCATTGTACAAAGCCGATTCTCTCACACACTGTACTGAGAACATTATTCTCAATACTCGTCTTCTTAATAAATGGCTAACTTGAATGTGACACCCAGTTCTGTTGAATCAAATACCAGTTTGCCAGGATTCCTTTTTAATTGATTTTGAAAATAATTGTTCATCCATTTTACAGGGTCACACAGCATTACAGGGGCAGCTCCTGTAGGCTGTTTTAGGACACTCATTTTGCTTATTGAGCCCCTGTACAAATGGTTTCAGTTTTCATAAGAACAGAGCTGTATTGAGTCATTCATAAGTTAAAATGAACAGGGGGGTGACTTCTCATTTCCTAATTTGAAAAACTAATTTTTGATTGTTTTATAGCCTGTAAATATGGTTAAGGGTCATCATTTTTAAAACCATACTTTGGAATCAGCAACTGTACAAAAGCTTTGTCTCACCACAACAACCTCTCCACTTGCTGAGGTGAGACAAATGCAATCCTCTAATATACCTTTGTACAGCCAAAGGCTACATATCACATTACAGTTCAACCAGGGCACAGAATGGGTGCTCATTGGAGGATATGCCCAACTCTGCTGATGCCAAGTAACATGCAGGCACCTGACAAACTGCAGAATGTCTGAGAGCAGTGAGATGAGGAAACCCTGGCTGTCCTACCCGATAGAAGGACATTAATTTGTTCCACCATTGTGGGATCCCGGTCATTGTCGGCAAATGACATGGCCGGTTTTGAACCTGCTTCATTCAAATGGTAAATGGACTGCATTTATATAGCGCTTTTCTACTCATTTGAGTACTCAAAGCGCTTTACAATTATATGCTTCACATCTACCTACCAGTGGCAGAGGCTACCATACAAGGTACCAACTGGCCACTGGGAGCAGTTTGGGGTTCAGTGTTTTGCTCAAGGACACTTCGACATTCTGCCAGGAGGAGCCAGTTTCGGACCAGGGACCTTCCGATCCCCAGTCAACTGCCCTACCTCCTGTCGCCCCGTGTCATTCAAGGAGAACACCTTTGTCTGAGCCACTAGGGATCCATAATATCTGGGAATTTATCAGCTTATGTGACCTATTGAAAAGGTTCATCTGTAAGTGAACATGTTGCATGCAGTCACGTTGATAGCTGACAGTGAACACTATTGTGGCAGAATAATTATAGTGTTGAATCCTGTGACAAAATATTGTAACAGTGTTGAAGACTGTAGTATTGACCATCTATTGCTGGTAGTGCCAGATATTGAAACTTTGAAATCTGATAATACTGAATATGGTGACAGATCACAAACTGTGTTCAACATTGTAACCTTGCTGACAGCGTTGACTACCCTGACATTAACTCATGACAGTACTAAACACCTTAACGCTACTTACTGAGCTGAATACTGCAACATTCTTTACTGACAGTTTAAAATACTTTAGGGAAAGTGAAGTCTTCTGCTTGGTTTCTCCAGGGAGCCAACATAAACCCGTTTGATGGATCCTTTGAAATCCAACTGATCTTTGTCATTTAGTACAGATTTCATGCATTCACACGTCACATCAAAAATGTAAAAGAACACTCACCATCTTCTGTTCTGTATGTGTGTGTGTGTGTGTTTGTACATTGACATGCATTGATTCACTTCCCACAAATGTGTTTTTAAAACAGCAGTTGATCCAGAGATTGTGAATTTGCTTTTCTTTTTTCTCTATCTCCAGGCAGTTTTGCAGCTGTTGGCCCACACAAGTGGATGTGGCCTGTACTTCTTTTTTTTTTTTTTTTTTAATAATTTTGATTTATTGGGACATCGCATCATATTTACACAGCATCTGAGAGTCCAAACATGTCCAGTTTTATATTTGTTCAAACAGAGACAAAAGCATACATACAGATGAACAAGGGAAGACAAAAATAAAATAAAAATAAACATCAAAAACCACCCTCCCACCCCCCAATTGGTCCACTTTTTACAAGATGAACTAGTGTTTCACATCATATATAGTATATAGCTAGCATACATAATTAGTATCTTAAAGAATTAAAATACTTGACGCCACTACAGAAGTACAGTTGGATACGAAGTGATGGGGAAGTGCATTTCTAAGCAATGGGAACTGTAGATACTTTATCAAAATATGAGTGAGTAGATTGCCATGAAATGTAAAATTTCTTAGTCGACCCTCTAAGAGAGAATTTCATTTTTTCCAGTTTAAGGAATGACGTTAGATCAGTCTGCCAAGAGTGTTCTGCTAGAGGCTCAGGCGATTTCCAGTGTAGGAGGATGCATCTACGGGTGATGAGAGAGGCAAAGTACAGGACATTCAATTTCTTTTTAGTAAACTCAGGGTAGTTAAGGGGCAATTAAGTCTATGGAGCACTTTAAATTGTATAAGATTGAGACGGGCACAAGGAGGAGTAATTAACCTGTAATTTGGCTTTTTCCCACCAAGGGTCCTGAAACTGGATTCCCAGTTCAGCCTCCCACTCGTGTTTGATTTTTGCAAGTGGAGGGAGGCCAGATCTAAGAATGTGGTTGTATAGCTTAGATGTCAGCCCTGTCAGATTTTCTCTTTTCTGTAAAATATTTGACAAATCTTCAGGGGGCAAATGAAGGAATGTAGTGCAATGATCCTTAACAAAACTGCAAACCTGGAGATAGCGAAAAAAATTATTTTGAGGCAGGTTAAATTTACTGGTTAGATTTTCAAAGTCGGCAAAGGCGCCATTCAAAAACAGGTCTTTGAATGATATGATACCTCTGTTATTCCAAAACGTGCAGGCGGAGTTGAGTTTAGATGGTAAAAATAGATGGTTATTGCATAATGGGCCAAAGAGACTGAAATTGAATAATTTGAAGTGTTTGTGGAACTGTGTCCATATTTTCAGAGTTGACAAAACAACTGGGTTTGACGAATAGATCACTGCTGAGATAGGTAAAGGAGAGCATGTCAAAGCTGCAAGTGAGGATGTGTGACAGGAAAGGGATTCCATTTTGCACCAGTCCAGCTCATCCTCATATAGCCAACTGAGTATTTTTTGTATATTCGCCGCCCAGAAGTAAAATATGAAATTAGGCAGGCCTAGTCCACCGTCCCATCTTGCCGCTTGTAGATGGCTTTTTCTTATTCTCGCCACCTTGTCCGCCCATACAAATGGGAAAATAATTTTATCAAACTACTTGAAGAATTATTTTGTCAGAAAGAGAGGAAGGCACTGGAAAAGAAACAAGACCTTGGCAAAACCTTCATTTTTATAGTTTGCACTCTTACCGGCTTGTGACAGTGGTAATTTGGACCATTTTTAAGGGTCCAAGCACCGAAGGTGCTGGAACCCTTTTGTTTTTACTCGGATTATTAGGGGTCCAAGCACCTTTGGTGCTGGAACCCTCTTGTTTTTACTTGGATTATTAGGGGTCCATGCACCGAAGGTGCTGGAACCCTCTTGTGTTTACTCGGATTATTAGGGCCCAAGCACTGAGTGTGCAAAGGGCCCTATTGTATCCATTGTGATTATTATTATTAGGGCCCAAGCACTGAGTGTGCGAAGGAACCTATTTTATCCGTTGTGATTATTAGGGCCCAAGCACTGAGTGTGCGAAGGGCCCTATTGTATCCGTTGTGATTATTATTATTAGGGGCCGAGCACCGAAGGTGCTGCGCCTCCGGTGTCCACCGGAGGGTGCATGCACCATATGTGCAAGGCCCTATTGTTTTCATAAGGATTATTAGGGCCCAAGCACTGAGTGTGCGAAGGGCCCTATTGTATCCGTTGTGGTTATTATTATTATTATTATTAGGGCCCAAGCACTGAGTGTGCGAAGGGCCCTATTGTATCCATTGTGATTATTATTATTAGGGCCCGAGCACCGAAGGTGCTGCGCCTCCGGTGTCCACCGGAGGGTGCATGCACCATAGGTGCAAGGCCCTATTGTTTTCATAAGGATTATTAGGGCCCAAGCACTGAGTGTGCGAAGGGCCCTATTGTCTCAGTGCTTGGGCCCTATTGTATCCGTTGTGATTATTATTAGGGCCCAAGCACTGTAACCCTATTGTATCCGTTGGCGTGTATTAGGGCCCAAGCACTGAGGGCCCTATTGTATCCGTTGGCGTTATTATTATTATTATTATTATTATTATTATTATTATTTTTCAACTTTGGAGGCCTTTTTGAGGTGCTTGTCATGCACGAAAACTCATGAAATTTGGCACACACATCAGAAGTTGCGTGAATCGGGGTTTATCAAAAGCTTGGACCTGGGTGTGGCATGGGGGCTCGATAGCGCCCCCTTTGTCAAGTGTGTTCACTGTGGGCGTCCAATTTTACGCACATGCACCAAACTTGGTAGGCATATTGGTCTACCTAAGATGAACAAATTTCGCAATCACACCCCTTAACTCCGCCCAACAGGAAGTTGGTCACTTTGGATATTGTGCGTTTTCACAGTCACCGAATTTTCGAATACTCCTCCTAGAGGATTCATCAGATTCATGCCAAATTTCGTCAGTATGACGCCAAGACATTCCTGATGCTAAATTGCGAAGGGATTATTGATATCTCAATCGGCGTTGCCATGGCCAGGCGATCAATTTACACGTGACCGTGCTGAAACAGGACGTGTGGCATAATTGCGCTGTACATGGTTTGATTTGGCCCAGACTTCACATGTATGTTCAATAATGGGGCAAAATCAGATGCACATACCAATTGTGATTCATTGACATAGTGCCACCAACTGGCAGCAGGAAGTAAGGCATTTATAACAAACTTTTGACAAAATTTTAACAACTCTTTCTCCTACACTGCTTATCAGATTCATACTAAATTTGGTGAGTGTGACGTCAACATATTTATGATGCTAAATTTTAAAGGAAAAGGTGATATCTTGAACGGTGTTTCCAATACGAAGCGATCACTTAACATGTTACTGTGCTCCAACAGGGAATGTGGTATGATTCTACTCTGCATCGTGTGCTGTGGCTCAAAGTTCTCATTTGTGTGTTAAATAATGGACCATAATTAAATGCACATGCCAATAGTCATTCATCTTCTCTTACAGGTCTCATTAGATTCATACTAAATTTCGCTGGTATGAGGGCTACACCCTTGGTGCTTGGGCCCGTTCATCGCTGCTTGCAGCTATATGTAGGGGTCCAAGCAGTGAAGCTGCTGGAACCTTATTGTTTTTGTTCCGATTTTTATTATTAGGGTTCCAAGCAGTGAAGCTGCTGGAATCCTATTGTTTTTGTTCCGATTTTTATTATTATTAAGGGTCCAAGCAGTGAAGCTGCTGGAACCCTATTGTTTTTGTTCCGACCACGCCGACAAAAAGTTATCGAAGGAATCTTGATTCGCCATTCCGTTTCGAAGTTGCATGCCAATCAAAATGTAAGGCGTTGCCCATTATGACTCTACAGCTTATATCTTGTGATTTAAAGGTCCACACGTAACCAAACTTGGCACAACCAATTAGGAGAAGATGCTATGGACACGCCCCAAGTTTTGCACAATTTCGTCCATAGGGGGCGCTACAACTCACATATCGCAATATCTCAAGAACTACTCAAGCTAAAAGTCTGATATTTGGTGTACTCATACTTGGCCATAGTTGCTCACATTTCCTAAAGTGCCATTGGGCTGGCTCACCGAAATGGCCGCCAAACGGCCAATCAAAATTCAGCAGCCAGTATTTTCCAGCTTGAATGGCTGATCTCAACCAAACTTCATGGGCTCATCCAAGATGGCACATAGAAGCTATGTACCAAATATGACACAAATCGACCATAAGGGGGCGCTGTAATAAGCACATTTACATTTTAACTTCTATCTTGGGAACTGCAGGGGTTAGAACAAAAATTCTTTTTGGTCTGATTCTTTGTACACTCCCAAATCAAATGGGCCCATTCACACCAATGTCCATGACAAAATTTCCACGCCATTTCAATTTCATGAAAAGGGCAGGAAAATGAACTCGTCCGAGGCCACTCATCTGATCATCACGAATTTTGGTGTACGTGATGTCCAGACCGTGCTGACAAAAAGTTGTAAAAATAATTTTGATTCTCCGTTCCGTTTCAAAGTTACGTGTTAATGAAATTTGAAGGCGTGGCCTATAACGACTGTATGGCCAATATCTTGTGAGGTAAAGGTTCAAACGTAACCAAACTTGACTCCCTCCATTATTAGCATGATCTTTGGAAGCGTGCCAAATTTCGTGAAATTCCGTTTATTGTCTTATAGGGGTGCTACAACTGACATATTGCCATATCTCAACGACCGCTTCAGCTAAAAATCTGAAATTTGGTATACTTATACTTTACCTCATTTGCTCACATTTTTGTTTCATATGCAAGATCTACAGACCTTGTCGACCAAAAGGTATTTTGATTCATCAAATCATTTCTAAGATGCCATCCATTTCATTTTGCAGGTGATCCACACATGCTCTCAGAATCTTGTGCATCCATAGTCCCGGCATTACAAACCTTTTTACACATATGAAGATTGAAACCCAAGGGAGTATTCCAATTTTCTAATATTTGTGGATGCAATACTGTCATTGCCAAAAATGTGTATTTGGTTACCTCTTTGTTTGAGAAGGTTCATGTCTGATATTCACATATTGGAGGTTAAAACATGCTGTGATTTAATATGAACATGTCTTGAGATTCCCAACAGTGCAGATATATAGGAAGTTGTTTTATTCAATATATCTCTCAAACAACTGTTTTGTTACTTTATTGCATTACCCTGTTGGTTAAATTATTTGGAAATGTGATGGATTGAAGTGACAGTGAAGGTTACATGACTGTCACATTAGACATGCTTTATATCGGTTGGAAAGGGGATATTGAGCTGTTTCACAAATAGACTAGATGTAATTTGACATGACACAGCCTGAATATCATGTGTCAATTTTTAACGTTTCCTAAAATTCCACCTCTTATATCTCCTATTGAAGCCACTGAACCACTTCTAATTCCAACATTGGTTGCAACTTTTGCGATTCTGCTTGGACCCCAATGATCGCCGCTTGCGGCTATATTTAGGGGTCCAAGCAGTGAAGCTGCTGGAACCCTATTGTTTTTGTTCTGATTTTTCTTCTTATTTTTCTCCAGCGAAACGCGATGAGCAGCAAAAACCGTAAGTCGCACATGCACCAAATCTTGATCATAGATTCCAAATTGGTGAAATGACTCGCGCAAGTGAAATCACCGATTTTCGCCAGTAGGGGGCGCTATAATAAGCGCATTTACGTTTTTGCTCATATCTAGGGAACCGTAAGGGTTAGAACAAAAATTCTTTTTTCCTCTGATTCCTTGAAAGCTGCCGAATCTAACCCAACCCCTCCCGTCAATTCGCGCCATGAAAATTTTCCCGCCATTTTCAAAAAATCGAAAGTGAAAGTAAAACGAACTAGTCGGAGGCCGTTCATCCGATTCTCACGAAATTTGGTATGCATCATCTATGTACCATGGTGACAAAAAGTTGTAAAAAGATTTTTGATTCGCCGTTCCGTTTCAAAGTTGTACGTCAATCAAAATTTAAGGCGTGGCCCATAATGACTCTACAGCCAATATCTTGGGATGTAAAGGTCCAAACCTAATGAAACTTGAGACGCCCAATCAGTACCACATTCTTTGGATGCACACCAAACTTTGTCAAATTTCATCCATAGGGGGCGCCAAAACTAAAACATTGCAATATCTCAAGAACCGCTTAAATTAAAAATCTGAAATTTGGTGTACTCATACTTGGCCCCATTTGCTCACATTTCCTGAAGTGCCGATTGGGTCGCTCAACAAAATGGCTGCCAAACAGCCAATCAAACTTCAGCAGTCAATATTTGCCAGTGCGAATGGCTGATCTTCATGAAAATAAATAGGCTCATTCATAATGGCACATAGAAGCTATGTACCAAATATGACACAAATCGACTATAAGGGGGCGCTGTAATAAGCACATTTACATTTTAACTTCTATCTTGGGAACTGAAGGGGTTAGAACAAAAATTCTTTTTGCTCTGATTCCTTGTACATTCCCAAATCAAATGGGCCCATTCACACCAATGTCCACCACAAAATTTCCACGCCATTTCGATTTCATGAAAAGGGCAGGAAAATGAACTCGTCCGAGGCCACTCGTCTGATCATCACGAATTTTGGTGTACGTGATGTCCAGACCGTGCTGACAAAAAGTTGTAAAAATAATTTTGATTCTCCGTTCCGTTTCAAAGTTACGTGTTAATGAAATTTGAAGGAGTGGCCTATAAGGACTCTATGGCCAATATCTTGTGAGGTAAAGGTTCAAACGTAACCAAACTTGACTCCCTCCATTATTAGCATGATCTTTGGAAGCACGCCAAATTTCGTGAAATTCCGTCCATATGGGGCGCTGCAACCGACATATTGCCATATCTCAACGACCGCTTCAGCTAAAAATCTGAAATTTGGTATACTTATACTTTACCTCATTTGCTCACATTTCGTTTCATATGCAAGATCTACAGACCTTGTCAACCAAAAGCTATTTTGATTCATCAAATCATTTCTAAGATGCCATCCATTTCATTTTGCAGGTGATCCACACATGCTCTCAGAATCTTGTGCATCCATAGTCCAGGCGTTACAAACCTTTTTACACGTATGAAGATTGAAACCCAAGGGAGTATTCCAATTTTCTAATATTTGTGGATGCAATACTGTCATTGCCAAAAATGTGTATTTGGTTACCTCTTTGTTTGAGAAGGTTCATGTCTGATATTCACATATTGGAGGTTAAAACATGCTGTGATTTAATATGAACATGTCTTGACATTCCCAAGAGTGCAGATATATAGGAAGTTGTTTTATTCAATATATCTCTCAAACAACTGTTTTGTTACTTTACTGCATTACCCTGTTGGTTAAATTATTTGGAAATGTAATGGATTGAAGTGACACATGCTTTATATCGGTTGGAAAGGGGATATTGAGCTGTTTCACAAATAGACTAGATGTAATTTGACATGACACAGCCTGAATATCATGTGTCAATTTTTAACGTTTCCTAAAATTCCACCTCTTATATCTCCTATTGAAGCCACTGAACCACTTCTAATTCCAACATTGGTTGCAACTTTTGCGCTTCTGCTTGGACCCCGTTGATCGCCGCTTGCGGCTATATTTATTATTATTATTATTCTGCCACTTTTACAATTTTGCCCATAAAACGAAAACCGTGCAGCAAAAAGTCACCAACGTTGGTAGAATGGTAGAGGGTCATGTCCTGAACAAGTGTCTACAATATGGTGCCCATAGGTCACATGACCTGGCAGCCATCTTGGATTGAAATCGCCATTTTCAAAAGCTCAGCCCTCTTGACCCATTTGACGAAAAGTCACGAAACTTTGTATACAGGCTCCCCTCGTCACAAGGAACGACTTTGCTTCTTGAACCTTTCAAGTCCGCCATATTGGATTTTGAGCTAATTTGCATAATTATGATTTCAGCAAAAATGACATCTTCCACTGAATGGTTGGGCCGATTTGCACGAAATTTGAAACACGTCGTCTTGAACCACATCCCGACTTCAATTGCAAAGGAGAAGCTGCCACATCAAAAAACATGGCCGTCACAAGCCAATCAAGTTGCTTCATTTCCTCATTAATATGCAGATTAGTCAATATCATTCACCGTTGCATCAATCATTCTGAAATTTCTTGTGCACAATGACAAGGCCTCACTGACATGATATTCCAAATTTGAAAGCAATCTGTCAAAAACACAGACTCCACAAGCGCTTGAATATGGCCATTTTTAGCCCAATTTTTTATGTGTGGAAAAATATACTTAAAAATCTTCTTCTCATGACCGTAACTTCAATCAATGCAAAATTTCACTTGTAGGGCCTTTGCGGTATGCTCCATCTAAATTGCGAAGGAATAGTCGCTACGTCAAATAACATCAGAGCTATGTGTCAATCAAATTGCAATGGTGACATAATAAGTTTTTTGACATTTAATACTCATGTGCTTCTGAACCACAAGCCTGATCAACACACAACTTGGTATGTGAAACCCTTACACTGACCTCTGCCTAATTTATCAAGAAAAAGTTGCTATATCAAAAAACATGGCCACCACAAGCCAATCAAGTTGCTTCCTTTACTAATTAATATGCAAATGAGCCAATATCATTCACTGTTGTATCAATCATTCTGAAATTTCTTGTGCACAATGACAAGGCATCACTGAAAAGATATTTTAAATTTGAAAGCAATCTGTCAAAAAACACAGACTCCACAAGCACTTGAACATGCCCATTTTTAACCCAAATTTTAATATGTGAAAAATATACTTAAAAATCTTCTTCTCATGAACCGTAACTTTAATTGATGCAAAATTCCATATGTCGGGTCTTTGGGGTATGCTCTATCTAAATTGAGAAGGAATAGTCGCTACATCAAATAACAAGATATTCCAAATTTGGAAGCAATCTGTCAAAAAACACAGACTCCACAAGTGCTTGAACACGTCCATTTTAGCCCAGTTTTTAATATGTGAAGAATATACTTAAAAATCTTGTTTTCAAAAAGTTATGAACCGTAACTTCAACTGATGCAAAATTTTCAATGTATTGCTTGGACCCTGGAATTGCTGCTTGCAGCTATATTTGTAAGTCTGCTTTGATTTTATTTAATAGTTTGTCAAAGTTATTTTTATGTAGCGCCTGAAATGAATGGGTAATATTAATCCCCAGATAACTAAAACTTTCAGGGGAAAGATTAAAAGGTATCTGCCCCTGTATAAGCTGTTTGGCTGAAGAATTTATGGGGAAACACACTGTTTTGTGAAAATTGATTTTGTAGCCTGAAAATGCTCCAAAATTATCCAGAATTTGAGTTATCTTATTGGCACAGCTGGCAGGTTCTGTTATATACAGTAGCATGTCATCTGCATACAGAGAAACCCAATGTTCTATATTTCCCCGGCGTATACCCTGAAGATGTGTTGAGGTTTTCAGCATAATGGCTAAAGGTTCAATAACTACTTCAAACAACAATGGTGACAGTGGACAGCCTTGATGGGTTCCACAGGATAGTGGGAAGTATGTTGAGTGCTGACTATTTGTGTGAACACAGGCCTGAGGAGATGAATAAAGAAGACAGACCCAGGAAATGAAAATCTTACCAAACCCAAATTTTTTCAGTAATTTAAATAAATATCCCCATTCAACCCCGTTGAAGGCTTTTTCAGCGTCCAGGGAAAGTACTACTTCAGGCTTGGAAGATGGAGCTGAAATTACATGAAGCAGACGCCGTATATTTGAAAATAGATGTCTGCCTCTGATGAAGCCTGTTTGGTCTTCAGAAATTATTGAAGGGAGACATATTTCTAATCGTCTTGCCAAGACTTTTGCCAGTATTTTAACATCAACATTTAAAAGTGAAATAGGTCTACAGGAGCTGCATTCTGCACGATTCTTATCCTTTTTAAGAATAACAGAGATTGAAGGTTCAGTTACAGTTTCTGGCAGAGTCGCTGTGGATAGGGAATGATTAAACATATCTAATAGTAATGGAGCTAGCTGCTTTGACGTTTTTTTTCATAAAACTCTGATGTAAACCTGTCTGGTCCTGGTGCTTTGCCATTGTTCATTTCCCTGATGCTGTCACATATCTCTTCCAGGGTTATTGGCTGCTCTAAGTTTGTGTTTGTTTGTTTGTCAACAGTTGGTATTTCAATATTACTTAAGAATGTATCCATGTTTGAGTCTTTTGGGGGTTCTGATGTATAAAGTTTAGAGTAGTATCATTTAAAAATGGCATTGATTTCCAGGGGACACGTTGTAAGTTGGGTTGATTGGTCATAGATCTGCAGGATGTATCGCAATGCCGATTGCTGTTTGAAGGTCCAGCAGACGACTGGCTTTGTCGCCGTGTTCGTAGAGTATTCCTTTTGACCTCAGCATAATTTGCTCTGCCTTCACTGTGGAAGAAAGATCAAATTGAGTTTGGAGGTTCACTTTTTGTTGGTACAAGAGTACAAGACTGGAGTAGGATTTATCACGTATTGCTTATCAATATCAGATATTTGATCAATTATGTTCTTTTGTGTCTTTCTGTGTTGCCTATAGTAGTAAACAGAGTGGGAGATAATTTTACCTCTTAGAAAAGCTTTAGTAGTGGTGGATTAGTCTCATCTGAGTTGTTAAAGCATATAAATTCCTCAATTGCTTGTATTATTGAAGTGCAGAACGCATCATCAGACAGTAATGCTGTATTGAGTCTCCAGTGTAAATTTGCAGCTGATGGAGAATCGAATCTTAGGTCAAGCAATAAAGGGGAATGGTCTGATATGACTATTGCTGAATATTCAGAGGAGTGCACGGACGGTAGTAAGGCTTTGCTATAAAAAAGTAATCTATGCTTGAGTAGGTTTGATGTACGTGGGAGAAGAATGAGTAAGCTCTGGCGTCTGAGTGTAAAAATCTCCAGGGATCACAACCTCCATAGTCCTTCATACATGATGTTAACATCGTGTCCATCTTTGAGAGTGTGGTAACCTTGAATTTGAGCGATCCAGCTGGGTGGTCATAACACAGTTTAGGTGTCGTCCAAGAATTAAATAATGTGTATCTACATTTGGGATAGAGGTCAGAAGCGTAGTCATAAATTTGGCATCATCAAAATTAGGGGCATATACACATACTAATATAACTGGTATACGAAAGAGTTAGCCGTAGTCAATGCTGAAATGCCTATTATGATCAGGCACTATTTTTTCAGGTGTAAACTGAAGTTTTTTAGAAATTAAAATAGCTGTTCCTCTGGCCCTTGTGTTAAATAATGAATGGAATACCTGTCCCACCCATGGCCGCCTAAGCCTTTTGTGATCACTTAATTTAAGGTGAGTTTCCTGGAGAAAAACAATATTGGCCCTATGAGGCTTAATATGTTGGAAGACTTTCGCCCTCTTGATAGGACCATTTAAACATTTCACATTCCATGAAATCAGTTTCACAATCATAAACTGCATGTTGAAATTTGACTTAACACTTAGCAAAAACACAAAAGTCACACCACACAAATGGCTTTTAACCAGTTTATTTCATTAGTTTATTTTGTTACAAAACGTGATTATAATTGTTCATTTCTTTCCTTCATTGATCAATTTCTTACCTTCACATTTAAAAGATTTCACTAAGTTAACTTATAGTCTACCCTACTTGTGGTCAGTTGGCACAAACGACATGTTTGTTTGCTTTGCGGCCCCTTTAAATAACGTTTACAAGACCAAGCATTTCGAACAAACTTGTAGCCGCCCATTTCATCTACGTCAGAGCGTCCACTTCTTCGACAGCGTTGCTGACAGGGCAGCCAGAGCCAATTTTGACGCTCTAGCCGCTCCCGGTGTGAATGTACAGTAACAAGCAGCAGGAAGGCTCCCACATATATTTAACCATATATTCATTGTAAACAAGCGCACCTCATCTCGGTACAGTTAAAGTTTAAACTATACTTAAGTTTGCGTGATTCAGTAATTGCCATTAAACACAAAATTCACCAAAATTAACCTTTCAAGAACCTATGCAATCAGAACCAGTCTTTGACATATGGTAAGCTAGGTGGCTTGCTATGCATTTGAAATCAGCCGGTCGTGTTGCTAAATTCTTAGCTATTATTCAAATAAGGTCTTTAAAAGACATAGTGAAAGTGTAAACAAACTTTTTTTAACATCAAAAGCCACCTTTCCGATCAATGTTGAACATAGCACCTTTTAGTCATATGCACTAATTGGAATCGACAACCGAGTTTTCCTCCGAGTTCGTAGAATGTTTCTGCTGCGGCAGGGGTGTCAAAGTGATGTTTGTTACCCTCAATGGTGATGCAGAGACGAGCTGGGTGATGCAGGGCGAAAGTGATTCCAGCTTTGTGGAGTTTAGCCTTGATGTTATCTTTTGGCTGTGTGAGTCCAATGCAGCGCTGATGGTATCTAAAGACGTCCGTATAGGTGTAAGGGAGATCTCCAAAGATGTAGAGAGGTATGTTTTGAGTTCCGCAGCCAGGCTCTCATGGTTTTTCTCAAGCTCCTGCACTAGGCCAGCAATGATTAGCGGATCCGCCATCTTAGCCACAGGAGCTGCTTTTTTGCAGCACAATCTCCTTTAGCTTGTCACGGTTGTCTCGACATTGCTGGCGGACTTATTTGGAAACCAAGTACAGTTACTGTCTAATTTATGCAATGAGATGAGGTAAATATACGAATGGTGCAAATATAATTATGAATATAGCCGCAAGCGGTGATTACGGGGTCCAAGCACATCTGCCGAAAATTGAATGGGTGATGGCTGCCATTGTGTCTGAGTCATCAACTTATCCTTGAAGATTTTATTAGGACCTTTAACCAAGACACAGCATGCCAAATTTGAAGTTGATCGGGCAAGTGCTTTAGGAGTTATGACCATTTGTTTGCTGTATCGCCAGCTATGGACGGATTTACACCAAATTTGGTAGGCTTGAGTCTAATGGCCTATCGGGGTAATTTTTTTTTACCTGAGTAGAGGGTGACCATAGGAACCTACGTGCCGAGTTTCATGATGATAGGTCATAGTTAAGTCAGTTTAAGGGCTGCTGAAATTTGATTGGCTGATGGTGGTCATCTTGTTTGAGCTATCAACTTGTCCATATAGACTTCATTAGGACCTTTGACCAAGTCACAGCATGCAAAATTTCAAGTTGATCGGACAATTGGTTTAGCAGGTATGACCATTTGTTTTCTATAGCGCCACCTATGGACGGATTTACACTAAATTAGGTAGACTTGAGTCTAAGGCTGTGTCGTTTGAAGTTTGGTGATGATTGGACATCAACAGAGGCCACACCCACCAAATTCATTGGCTTACTGCGGCCACATCTTTTAATGTAGCAACTTTCTTTATACAATATTTAAAGATCTTGGTCTGAAGATGCTGTGTACCAAATTTTGTGCAAATCGGTTGCACCGTCTAGGAGGAGATAGATTCTCTACTTCTCTTACTAGTGGGGGGGGGATCCATATGGATCACGGATCTGCTTCGGTCCATTACACCAGTTATGACTAGTATCAATTGGATTGTAGATATCTGAAATGGGAGTTTTTCCTAGTAAGAATTCTATTGCAGACATCCAGAATGTTCATTCTGGATAGGAAGAATGATGTTGACATCTGAAATTGAAAGCCCAATACAAATGAATGGCAAAAGTTGCGTCATTTGTCCTGGGAAGAATGACATTGTGCCTATCTGAAATGACAATTGTGGACAGGAAGAATGTCATTGTGCCTTTCTGAAATGTTCATTTTGACTAGGAAGAATTGAATTACGGATATTTGCAATACATATCCAGGCTAGCTAGTAAATGTTAAAACGGCTTGCCATAGTAGCCTTCAGTGTTGATGTGGCTATTACTCATGACGTGTAACCAATCAGATAGAGCTGTGGGCAGGACATTCCTCGAGACCACAGAGTGGTAACTACAGACAGAGAGAGGCTGCTGCATCAGAGCCAAAGTAGCGCATTTTTAAATTAATTCATTTTATCGGCAATCGGATAAAAAAAATAACGATTCCGATAATCGTAAAAATGCTGAATATTGGGTCTGATAATCAGCCAGGCTGATAATTGGTCGACCCCTACCATGTATGCTATTGTTATTTCTTTTTTGTTTTCCCTTGTATCTCTCTGTGACGTCAGTGATACATCAAGATTGCCTCAATGCAAACATCCTCCTATGCACAGGGTGCATAGAGTCATGAATGTAATTTCTCCTGAAATGAAGTCAGCTTGCTAGCTAGTTAACAAGAATTGAAAGCAAAATCCGTCTCGAAGGACCACTGAAACTGCAGGGGCAGTTTCACCCGTGAACTAGGTTCAGGCTAATGTTGCTGTCACAGTGGGGTGTCGGTCAGGCCACAGGAGTCAGGTTCCGGGTTCAGAATTTTATTGAGGATTTGCTTGGTGTTGAGTATGTATGGTATGTGGATCCACCTTACAGAGGGTTTGTTGGTGTTTGGTTGTCTAGCTGTGTGTTGTATTTGTGTGTGGTTTCTGAGGCACGGACGCACACAACAACACAATAATCTGTCCCCAAGGGTTTGGTCTCCCCAGTTCTTCACCCCACAGGTATTGGTGCAGCACTGAGGTGGGGGAGGTCACCACTACTTTTATATTGTCCCTATCCTTGGCCCTGTTAGGGTTCTTATTGGTGGCCAAACGATACAGACAGGTCAGAGGGCAAATGGTGACCTGGGGGCTGTCCTTGGGGGTGCGCCTGTGCCTCGGATTACCTGCGGGGGTCCTGCTGATAAGGGGAGCAACAGGTTACAAGTGAGTCATAAACAAAGTGTCTGTGAGAGATGGGGGTTGTGTGCACAAACAGGGACTAAGGAATGTGGTCCTTTTCTACAAGAATATTAACAAATTTTTAGCTACTATGTTAAATTAGTTAATCAACATGAAAGCTGATTAGCTTATATGGTTATTATGGTAGCTAGTCACTTAGCAAGTTAAGTGAAAGGAATTGGCTAGACATTTGTAGCTAGGAACTGAGCTTTTCCAGTATGCTGAATACTGTTACTTTTCACACTGAATAGTAATTAATGTAACTCATGATCTAAAACCTAAAATAAGAATGTGGAATAAGCTGTTTGGCAGCATCTAGCCCATCTAGCCCATCGTAAATGGTTAAGGAGTCTGGGGACGTTGGTCTGAGAAGACCAAAAGTAATTTTTAACAGTGAAAAATGAGAACTGAACATCAAAATACAGAAAACCCTATTCATGTAATGGATAGGGTAGAGCCATCCTTATTCCCATTATTACATAGTTCACATTGTTCAATAATATAATATTGATAATTAACAATGCAGAAGTTAATATTGTGACAGATTATAGTTGTGAATACTGGCACACCTTAATTACTTTATGACTGCATCTTAATATTTTATTATTATGTAATATAGAGGGTAGTGTGTGTGGGAGGGAGGTGTTCTGAATAGGTGTGTGCTGTACCACAGACTGCAGGGCCAGTGATGTCATGGGACAGGCTGCCCCTGATTGACTCTTCAGGCAAGACAACAGGTAGTGTGAAGCAGCACGTCGTCTCTTATTATGTCAATATGACAATACTGACCCACAGGTAATACAATACGTGTACATACATGCCCCTGCAACTCATGTAGACAAGATATAGCAGTATTTTTCAAGTGGGTGTTGCAGAGACTGTGTGCTGTCTAAGTACTTGAAGTATGTATCCAAACAAGTGGCTCGATTCCACCAATGAAAAAACACTTTTCTATTTTAGGCAGGAGAGAGAGAAATACCAATGTGTATATTGAGGTGAATAGGTAGCAGGCCATGGAATGGCTAAAAACAGATCTATATTCTACCTAAGCTAGTTTAACTAGACAACAATATTAATTTTATTCAGCAATTTAACATAGCTAGCAATAAGCCTGATGTTATTTGATGGAAGTGAGATGAGGAAGACTGGCTTGAATTTAAGATACAAAAAATTAAGAATTACCAAAAAGTAGTTTTGTCTATACATTACGAGCTTGAAATAGGGGTACCTCTATCAAATACGGAATTACCAGCTGTAGTTAAAGAACTTTATATTAAGTTCTGTTAAGGCCTGTAGTTTCATAGGTAATATAAACAGAAAGTACATAACTGTGTAAACATAGTAAGAAAATGTTCCCATACAAATTCCACTGAGCACAGTATCATCTTTATGTAAGTCTGTTTCTCTTCTTGTGTGTAGTGATGAAGCCACCTCAAACTGCTCTTCAGCGTCCTCCTCAGGCTGGGAGGAAGCCTGTCCCCCCAGCCTTCACTTCTAATGAGCCCCTGGACACCATTACCCCTTGGGGTGGCCTCTCTGTGTCTGAGTCATCCTTTACCCCCATCCCCCCATCTTGCCAAGCTGTCCCTGCCCTCGCTTCTCATGTGTCACATAGTCAAGCAGCAGACATCACAGTGCACAGCTCAGCCACCTCTCTCCTGGGTGCACCACCACATGACACAGAGAAGGTTGTGAGGGGGCAATGCGGGCTTCTTCCCCAACACTGCACCCCCCAGGTTCCTCGTCTTCCCCCCCTGCGCCCTATCACTAACCTCAGCTTTTCCCGCAGTTTCACTTTCTCCTTCTTTGAGCTGCCTCTCCACCAGTCCCCCCACTGCAAAGCTGACTATGTGCACGATCTCACTGCATTCCTTCGCCAGATCCAGTACTGACTGCCTTTCAGAGACACAGCCTTGAATGCAACACACCTCAACCATAGCCAGAGCTTTGGATGGACTTTACTTCAGCTATAGCCACAGCCTTGGATGACACACCTCAACTATAGTCACAGTGCTGGATGGACCACACTTCAATCATAGCCACAGCCTTCGATGGAACACACTTAAACCATTGCTACAGCCCTGGCCAAACATTGACCAAACTTCAACAGCCCACAGTCACTGCTTCACAACCATGAGAGCAGAGCTATCATATCCAAAAACACAATTCAGTGTGGATTACACCAAAAGACCTGCTTTGAAAGATACAATCATGACAGGAATACTAACACTGACACACATATACCAATTAACACAAACAAGTTCAACATAAAGTGAACACTGACAGACATTGGCACCCACTTGATATCTGCACACAATGAGGCTTATGATAATTGATACTTTACTTGTTCTACTGTACATGTTAACTCCATGTTCAGGTATTGATATGTATGATATGTATGATGAGTATTGATATGTATGCAATGTACAGAAATAGATGGATGCAGTTTATTGTAACTTTTTGTACAGAAGAATAGACATCAGGAACTGTGTGTAGGTACACAGTGCACTGAAATGCAGTGCTGCTTGAAAGTATGTGAACCCCTTGTGCAAGTCCTACTCCTGAAGCCCCCCTGTTCTGCATATCTTCTATCTATCCTTGCTCCAAACACACCTGATTGAAATTAGTGTGATTAACATGCACTTAGTCTTGATTACATCAGGTGTGCTCAGCTAATCAAAAGTTACATTGATGAGTTCAGTCAGGTAGGTAGAGCAGGGAAAGATGGAAAACGTGCAGAGCAGGGGGGGCCCAGGAGCAGGACTGAGAATCAGTGTGGTAGAAGAACAAAATTAAAAAGGAAATAGCGCAGGTGCAAAAATAAGTTAACCCCAAGTTGCATTGGTTAAATCAAGTAGGTAAGTAGAATCAGGTAAATAATTAAGTACCAAATTAACCAATCAAAGGAGGGATCATTAGGAAAGAGTTTGTGAGGGACTCTGATGAATAGAGAACACCAAACTGACCCGGTTTCTTATCCATACAGGTGAATGCAAACACACCATGTCAAGAAGAAAGATCTCAAAGGAGATCTTACAGGACATCAGGAAGAGGGTAGTGAGAGCACATCAGTCTGGGCAAAGCTGTAAAATCATCTCAAAAAGATCTGAGCTCCATCAGTCCACTGTGAGGCAAATAACTTAATAAATGGAGAGCATTTAACATTATGGCAACTCGGTCTAGAAGTGGACGCCCTTCCAAGATATCCCCAAGAGTCACAAGAAAAAAAATTAATTGGGTAAAAGCCAACCCAAACATAACATCTAGAGATTTGCAGACCTCCTTTGCGTCATCTCAGGTAACTGTGCATGCTTCAACAATAAGAAGAAGGCTGAATCAAAATGGCATTCATGGGAGGGTTGCAAGGAAGAAGCCTCTGCTGTCAAAAAAACCAAACTCTCCATCTTAAGTTTGCCAACACCACCTGGACAAACCTGAACGTTTCTGGAAAGTCTCTTCTCTGGCCAGATGAGTCCAAAATTGATCTTTTTGGTCATAATCAAAATCACTATATTCGGCAAAAATCCAACACCAAAAGAATCCCATCACAATAGTCAAGCATGGTGGTGGATCTGGGGATGCTTTTCCTCCTCTAGACCTGAACAACTCCATATCATTAAGGGAACCATGAATTCTGAGGTATACCAGGAAATTCTTGAACAAAACCTCATGCCATCAGTCAAGGAGCTAAAGCTGGGCTTAAAATGGGTCTGCCAACAAGGACCCAAAGCATTCAAGCAAATTTACCAAAGAATGGCTCGGGAGAAAGATTTGTGTTTTGGATCGGTCAAGTCAAAGTCCTTACCTAAATCCAACTGAGATGCTGTGGCAGGACCTGAAACAGGCAGTTCATGCTAGACACCCCTCAAACATTCTGTAAGGAGGAGTGGACAAAATCCCTCAAAGCAGATGTCAAAGACTGAT
Source organism: Megalops atlanticus (assembly GCA_019176425.1). NCBI lineage: Eukaryota > Metazoa > Chordata > Actinopteri > Elopiformes > Megalopidae > Megalops > Megalops atlanticus. The sequence continues at coordinate 809,997 of CM032882.1, forward strand.
TGGTGGCTTTAGGAGAAGTTTACTCAAAGTTATCACTGCTAATGGAAGTGCCACAAGTTATTGACTGAAGGGGTTCACATATTTTTGTATACATTAAATCTGACTTTTTCTTACATTCACCACTTTTACTAAATAAACAATGAAAGTGTGTGTATATATATTTTGTTTGTGTTTGTTATTTGGAACGTCTTCTATTATGAATTAGGGTTTAGATATATTAAAGTAAAGTTATACAAAAATTACATAAAAATAATGACCATTGCTGTAGGATACATTACATTACATTATTACATTACATCATTTGGCAGACACTCTTACCCAGAGCAACTTACAAATAAGTGCATCACTATGCTAAAAGTAGACATCGTAAGGTATTACAAGAGGTTAGTAATATACAAAATTAAAATGCTAAGCTAGTGTGGAATTTTTTTTTTGATCATAATACATAACAAACATAATCGATAGGATGAAAAGCCATACATGGGGGGGAAGGTAGGCTTCAGATACAGCTTGAATAGATGAGTTTTAAGTTTTTTCTTGAAGGCGTCCAGGGAGTCTCAACAGAAAGTTCATTCCATAAGTGTGGAGCTAATACTGGGAAGAGGCAGGTGTGAGGTCCGATGCTGCCCTTGTATTTCAGGACATGCAGGTGACCCGAGGTAGCAGAGCACAGCGCTCTTGCAGGCTTGTAGGATTTTATCATGTCCTGTATGTACTGGGGGGCTGATCCGTTAAGACTCTTAAAGGTTAGTAGCAAGGTCTTGAACTTGATCCTTGCTGCAACTGGTAGCCAGTGGAGGGACTCAGGGAGAGGTGTCACATGGACCTGCATGGGGAGGTTGGACATCAATTGGGCTGCTACGTTCTGGATGAGCTGCAGTGGTCAGATGACATGCCGGGAGGCCGACAAGCAGCGAGTTGCTGTAGTCCAGACGTGACAGGGTGAGGGTCTGGATCACCACTTGGGCTGAGTATTCAGAGAGGTAAGGCCTGATCTTCCTTATGTTGAATAACAGGAATCTGCAGATCCTGGTTGTGGCTGCAATATACTCTTTGAAGGATAAGTTGCTGTCCAAAGTTACCCCTAGGTTTTTGGCAGCTGTGGTTGCCATTACCTTTGCGTTGTCTACACAAACTGAGAGGTTCCTCGGAGGGGTCATGAATGCTGGGATGTGGATATCTCAGTCTTATCAATGTTCAACTTGAGCTGATGTTTGTTCATCCAGCCCAAGATGTCCGTGAGACATGCTGAGACTTTGGGGGTGATGTCCATCTCAGGAGGGAAGGAGATGAACAGTTGGGTATCATCTGTGTATGAATGATGCAACAGGTCATGCACTGTTATGACCTCTCAAAGTGTTTGAGTGTAGATAGAGAAGAGGAGTGGTTCCAGCACTGATCCCTGTGGAACACCTGTCTTCAGGAACCGGGGTGAGGAGGTGGAGCCCTGCCAGGAGATCTGGTAGGAGTGGCCGCTGGCATAGGAGGAGAACCATTCCAGGGCTGTTCCAGTGATTCCCAGGGCCAGCAGCTCAAACGGGAGGATCTGGTGGTTGGTGGTGTCAAAGGCAGCTGACAAATCTAGGAAGATAAGGACAGAAGAGAGAGGCAGCTTGCAGTGCGTTAGTAACAGCAATGAGGGCAGTTTTGGTGGAGTGATTGGCTTTGAAACCAGATTGGTTAGGGTCCAGTAAGTTGTTAACGGTGAGGAAGTGGGAGATTTGGTTAGACACAGCACGTTTAATTGCTTTAGAGAGCTATGGGACCTATAGATGTTGACTAGAGAGGGGTTCAGAGTGGGTTTTTTAATTAGTGGGTGGACCCTTGTCTGCTTAAGGGATTCAGGGACAATAAGAGAGGTTAGTGAAGAGAGAACCACATGAGAGAGGTAAGGGGGGGGGGCGTAAAGACACAGGGCATCAAGCGTATCTTTGAGAGATGCACAGGCTTTATCAGAAAAAGTAGAAGGAAGAAGCTTATTGAGGTTACGGCGTAGGGTACACAAACTTTCAAGCAGCACTGTACATTTAGACCTCCTAGCTTCATTTTAGTGTGTGGAGGGGTTGCCAGCTCAGCTTGCTGCCATGATGTCATCTTGTTCCTTTGCCACATTGGCTGGACCTGTGACCACACCAAGGTGTCAGTGTGGGGTGACATGAGATTATCTGCCAAATGAGAATGTAAACCCACACTCTTCCAAAAAGCACAAAAATAGAAAAACAATTAAAAATAAAAACAGTATAGACAGTCTGACTATTTATAACCATGGACAATGCAGATATGTGTATGTTTTGCACTGGCATGTTAGCTTTTCATTGTTTGAAGACCAATGGGGAAACCATTAAAAAAAAAAGAAAAGAATGCGGCCATATTTTACTTGCACTAAATAAACAGCAGGGATGTAAAGTAAATAAACTGGTAGGGCCTGAACAACATGGAAATAGTAAATGTCATGTATCCAGTTCAAATGAAAACCCAGGGCTCTAGGTTTTGTGATTAAATTTGATTATGGTCAGTTGTTTTATGGTGTTCTCTGTCATCATTTGATGGTGTGTGGTAAAAGCTTGTCCATAAAGATCTTTGGACAAATATAGTTTTGTCTTTTGTGTTAGACTTGGAGACATTTTTTCATATTTATGCTAGAATTTACTCAGACATTACACTTTCATTTTCTATGTATACAGTTTTATGTTTGACCATCTTGGATCCATAGTCTTCATTAAAACCTGGAATAGGATTCAACAGGAGGGTTTCCACATTTACCCTAAAGACATGTTGGGAATCAAAAATCCAGACAGCCTAAGTGTTTAGTTGATCAGGGTTGTCATATGCCATGACTTTTTCTACAGATCCAGGCACTGTTGTAACACATTGGTGATTGATTTTTTCGTCTGGACCAGTGTTCATTATTCATTTGTTAGCCATTTAGTTTTATTATATGTTTTGTGGATTCTCGTCAAAACTTTCAAACCACCATATCATGTCAACCAGACTGCCATGTACCACAATGAGCGCTGTTCTCTCTAAACTGTTTTTCCTTTAACCCTCTTATTGTCCTGGGGTCATAATGACCCAAAATCATATTCAACCTTAAGAAAGTGATATAAAACATCTAAGTACATGGCCTCCTATGTAGCTTCCTAAAATGACCCCAAAAATGGAAATTTGGCAAATTAAAAAAAAAATCATTTTCAGTGTAGCTGCCACAAAAAGTAACGCCTATTGTCTTAGGGTCGATATGACCCGAGATAACTTTTGATGTTGAACTTTGAGCAGCTCCGTCTAACTCAGAGTGCCACAAACTCATCAAGTATGTCCTCATACTCATAAATACCTGGTACTAGGCCCATTTCAAAGATTTTAGCATGCATGTGTCAGAACTCAGGCAGGGACTCAGGCGAAGACAGGAAGACTGGTGCACAAGGAGTTTATGAAATCCAGAGGGTAATCCAAAAATCGTAGTCAAAACAGGCAGAGAACAAAACCAGAAGACACAGCAACCAAAACCAAAAGGGCAGATCGAGGAAACAAAGTCAAGAAAAACAGGCAAGGCAACAGAACCAGGGGGGTATTTCAGAAAGCGGTTTCAACAAACTGAGTACAAACCTGAACTCTGGGTTGTCTAATCCCGAGCTGTCAAACTCAGAGTTTCCAGTTTCAGAACAGGTGATAACAGTTAGTTCAATCACCTCTGAGTTAAGTTAACCCTGAGTAAAGCACGTGCACGAGGAGATAAAAAGCCCTCATCAATGGAACGCAGATCACATGAATCAGCATGGTAACGGGAGAAAAAAAGGCTCGATCCTCCTACTTCACCCCAGTGGAGTTAGAAATGCTAATGAATGCGTATACAGAATACGAGCATATATTTCGGAAAAAAAGCAATACAGTAACAGAAGCAAAAGAACGTGAGCTGGCGTTGCAGAAAATGGCTGACTGAGTCAGTGCGTGAGTAAAAGAAAAGTTTTATTCCGAGTGTTTCACGTATTCAACAATTTCATTTAATGTGTGTGTGTGTGCGCATGTTAAATATATATGCAGGTGCAACCCAACAGGCACAAAACGGACTTGGCAGCAACTGAAGATGAAATACAAAAATATAGTTCAAACAGGTAAGGTATAATATCATTACAAGCAATTGTGATGTTGTTAAGCCTACCCTACCTAATTAAACAGCATCCAGTGGTTATGTCTTATGTGTGAGTAGCTAGTGAAATATCCTAAGCAAAAAAAGTAAATTGTTCAACCATGCCAACACTGCCAGTATGTTATATTGTCTATTTGAAAGCAACACCTAAATGCCTTTATACATACAAGTCTCCAAGTCTGTGTTAACTGGATGTGTTCAAGTTTGACCTCCATTATAGCCAACAGAAAAAAGGCTGAGGGCCGAAAAACAGGTGGGGGTCCACCACCTCCACCACTCACAGAGGCAGAAGAGATGGCCCTCAGTCAAAACACTGGGCGACCTATAGCTGAAGGCATCCCTGGAGGAAGCTCATCCGACCCAGCCACCCCCAGGACACAAGGCCTACATAAGGGGTTAGTGATTCGAATTAAGGATATATGTACACTCATCCATTTGCCAGTGTGGGCTCGATGCCCACCCATTCATACTAGACACAACTTGGCACACAGATTATCTTGTAGCGGTACAATTCTTTGTAATTGACTGCTGCTACTCTTCCAGATTCTCAGTTGTCCTTCAGACATCATAATCTATTACATGGTGACTCAAGAGTTATACATTTGAAAAACCGTGATGTGGCCTGCACACTGTTGTAGAAAAAAAGTCAAATTAGGTGGGGTACTTTTCTGGGTAAAGTTATAATTTAACTGTCCGGTCTTCTACATCTTCTACCAGTTACTGATGGTGTAATCTGTCTGGTGGAGCCCTCTGCCATAACAGACCTCCATGCAGTTGTAAGTACTTTTAATACTCCACTGATTCATAATGGGTCAGAGTAGAACACAAACATTGTTCATTGTCATTACAGAACGGTGATGAGGAAACTGTGTCTGCTGCCACAGAGAGGGAAGATACACAGAGGCCTATTGAGGTTTACACCTTAAGAACAACATCTAACAGTTGATGATAGTTGTAGCATCCCACGGAAGAATGGTCAAGCCTTGCACTGATGATTTCTTCACCTTTATTGTAAACTTAACGTAAACAATCATCAATCAACGAAAATCACCGTAAGAGCTTATGCTCTCTCCGGGGGTGCTAAACTTTAAATTCACTCGCTTTCTTTTTCCTTTGTTTTTGTTCTGCCACACAACTCGCGGGAGGCATGAACTAGTGGTGTGTGCTCACATTTCAAAATAAAAGTCTATCAATACAACACAGAACGTCAGGCAATAAAAGTCCACAACATGAGAAATGTAGTAATAGTAAGGTAACTGATAATACATACAATTCAGAGAGCTGCTCTTCCTTTATAATCAAACTTAAACTTAAATTTACATTGGGTCATTTACAATAGTGTTGTACCATAATATTACATGACCCAATCTTTTCCTCTAACAGGGCGATGCTGGATATTACAATGAGGAAGAGGGTCCATCCACCTCCACAGCACAACGTACCTCTGTAAGATGTTGTTCAGAATTGGCCCATGACGTAGACCTGGCACTGTGATATTCAATGTCATTTTTTTGTGTTCCTATAGCTCCCTGTGAAACAGCTGTACAAGGTGTACTTAGAGAAACAAATCGAAAAATCCGACTTGGAAATGGACCACATAAGGCTGCAGATGCAGAAGACAAAAATGGAAATACAACTGCTGGAACATCAGTTGGAGGTGGGTGAGGTACCCACACGTGGATGATTACACTGGTTTGAACAACATAAAAGATAACTACTGTACTGCATTTGTACTTCCAGGAAATAAAGACTTCATAAAGAGAGAGGCATATTGTCTTTATTTGACACTGGGGAGGTGATGGGTCAATCAGAAATGATGGTAGCAGATTGTGTCTCTCACTGCTCTTCCATCTCGTGCATCAGCCGGGTGGTCAGGATTGATATCAGGATCGTTCACTGTTTGAGTGGGACATTGTGGCAATGTTGTGGAGAATCACACATGCCACAATAATGTCACATGCCCTTTCCGGGGTGACCCTGAGCTGACGAAGGCACTGAAACCGGGCCTTGAGAATCCCAATGGTCACCTCCACCCTGGCTCGTGTCCTGCAGTAAGTTACAACAAGCTATATATACAAGTTATATATACAAGTTATAACGTTGCTGCGGGCCAGGCTGAGGATCAGGGTAAGGGGTCAGCAAACAGGACTGGCAGGGGCACCCTCTGTCACCGAGCAGGTGACCATCAAACTCTCCTATGATAATACGGGGATACAGTTTAAATTATCAGTTGCAATAGGTGGAAACATGATATTGATTATAATGGGATATGGCTATATGTATATACTCACCACGGGCAAATCTAGCGCTCAATGTACACTCACGGAAAATTTGTGTGTCATGCACAGACCCAGGCCACTTTGCTTCCACGTTGCTGATGTGGGCTGCATCACATATGATCTTCACAGAGCAGAACAGTAATTAGCTGCAGTGGCTGTATTGTGATTTATCTTTCATATGGATGCAAAATGCTACTATTTAGGCCTACCTGCACATTGATGCTGTGGAAGGACTTCCTATTCACATAATCTCCTTCATTCATGGAAGGAGCTGTGATAGGAATATGAGTGCCATCTATGCAGCCAAGCACACCTGGAAACCCTCCAATATATCATATTAACTGATTAGTGCTTCAAGTCTCAAAACTTCATACTGAATTAATTACTTATTGCTTAGACTGGTACCTGCAATTCTGTGGAATTCTTCTTTGATGAGTCTTGTGGGTCTGTGACTTGGGAACAGCACAAAGGTGTGTAGTAACCGTTTCAATGCGAGGGTCACATTTCTGACAGCCTGACAGACGGTTGCTTTAGAAATATGCTCAGGTTGTATAGAAAACTCCCGTTGGCATAAAAACGGAGTGCAACACAAAGAATTTGCTCCGAACTCAGAGCATGTCCACGGTGTGTCATATGGGCGATGTGGGGGCTGAGAAGATTAAGTAATGATTGACTGTGCTGAAAAACGGTAACGCTTACACAGATAATCATCAGGGAACGATGTAACATCCAGGCGGGGTCTGATCACCCTCTCCCGACGGAGATATCTACAAAGTATTTGTGCTTCGATATCAATTGGCTCTTCGAGGAAGGGACACGCCATGTCTCACACCGCCTTCAGTCTGCCGGCTTCAGCTGGGGAGGAGGGGAAACTCAGGGTTAGTTGGAGAAAACCTGCTAGCGAGCAGATTAGCTTCACAAAGTATGTTGCCAGAGCAACTGACTCAGAGTTTAGCTGAACTGGCTTTGTGAAACCGAGAAACCAGAGTTTCCTTCAACTCTGAGTCAACTAGCTCTGAGTTTTCACTAAACCTGCTTTCTGAAATACCCCCCAGCAGGCAGACACAAAAACAAACGGCAAGTAGCAAAATGGGTGTATTCCAGAAAGTGGGTTTTGTTGAAAACTCAGTTTGTTAACCCCAGAAAAGGGAAACTCGGGGTTTTCGGTTCCAATAAAAGACAAAACTAAACCTCTGGGTAAGTTACCATAGTAACATACTCTGTGAACATAACCTACTCTCTAGCAGGTTTTGTTGAAACAAACCCTGAGTTTCTGCGTATCTCCTCCCTCCTGCTGACCAGCTATTGGACATGAGCTGTGATGTCGTCGCCTTCCCGTTGCTGTTAAAACCAAGTTAATTTGCATTAGGCCATGTAGGAAGAAGGAGTTGGTTCGAGTTTCTGCGAAGTCCTTACAGACTTTTTCGTAGGCTACTTAATTTAAGAACATGGGGTGTCCTTTCATGAGAAATCCCATTGATATCGAGGCAGAGCTGATTCGCGCAGCTTTACGTCGGGAGAGGGTTTTGCGACCCCGTGTAGACATACTGTCATTCCCAGATGAATACCTAATAGAAAGATATCGGTTTTCTTCACAGTCACTTACATACCTCAACAATATCCTACGGCCTTTCATCAGCAATATCACTCATCGCGGGCATGCGCTGAAATCAGAACAAATTTTGTGCATTGCTCTACGCTTTTTTGCCGATGGAAGTTTCCTATACAACATCGGTGATGCAGAAAACGTAGGCAAAGCAACAGTTTGCAGAGCCGTTAGAAAAGTGTGTCTTGCACTTAAACGTCTGCTGCACAATTTTGTAGTTCTCCCCGGGCACAAACCTGTCAATTCCATTAAAGAGGAATTCTACAGGATTGCAGGTGCCTGACAGAGTTTGTCATCCATTCAATTAATATTAATTTTGTCAATTGTATTACTCATTCTGCTGCAACCTCTGCATGGATTTAACTCATGACGCTATTTTGCAGGGTTTCCTAATGTAATTGGCTGCATTGATGGAACCCAGATTCCCATCACAGCTCCTTCAGTAAATGAAGGAGACTATGTGAATAGGAAGTCTTTTCATAGCATTAATGTGCAGGTATATTGCATGTTGTGTTACAGTAGCATACTATATCAGGCTACATCACAGTACACTGTAACCATTATGCCATCTCTCATTGTCTGCACCGTGAAGATCATATGTGATGCTGCACATTTGATAACAAATATAGAAGCAAAATGGCCCGGATCTGTTCATGACTCCAGAATTTTTCGGGAGTCCACTGTGAGCACCAGACTAGGAAATGGTAAAAAAGGCTTTGGATGAAGAATTTTGCTCTCTGTCTCTTCTGGCTCTCAAAATATGTTCACTGTCATTTCAGGAGAGTTTGTAGGCCACCTTCTGGGAGACAGAGGATATCCTTGTCTACCTCATCTGATGACCCCTTACCCAGACCCAGAACCAGGCCCACAACAACGCTTCAACATAGCCCACAGCAGGACCAGAGCACGGGTTGAAATGACAATTGGCGTGCTCAAAGCAAGGTTTCAGTGTCTGCGTAAACTCAGAGTAACCCCTGAAAGAGCATGCGACATCATTGTGGCATGTGTTGTTCTTCATAATATTGCTACAATTAGAGGAGAGCAGCACCCTGCCATACAAATTGAAAATGATGACCCCATCCCTCTGGCAGATGTCCTGGATGGCAGGGCTGTCCGGGACACCATTTGCCGAAATCATTTTGCATAAATCACCCCAGTCAGAAGTAAAGACAAGAAAACTAGCTATCATCTGTTCTTTATTTCCTAAAACAGAAATGGAACATTTATTACATATTGTTCCATCATTTCACACAATGTAACCATGACCATACACCCACCTCCAGTTGGTGTTCCAGTAGCTGAATTTTCAAATCTGTCTTTTTAATAAGCTTTGACATAAGTCTTTTCAATTTCTGTTTTCTCTATCTGTTTCAAAAGGTGCACTTTATACAAGTCCTTTACAGGTAACTGCGGAAAAACAGGGATAGTATTAAGTTTACAGTTCCATTGTACTTGCATAACTGGAACCAGGAACATAATTAACATCTCACAGTGTTCATGTGCTGTGCTCGTTGATGGCTGGTCCTGGCATAGGCCTGGCATGCTCTGTGAAAAAGAATTTAATACAAATAGCTCTTTAAAATTCACTCACCTTCGTCACATCACTTCTATATATTTCAACCCATTAAATCCTCAGTTATGCAAGACAAATTAGGTTGATGTATACCTCTGTAGGCTTGCAGAAGGCTCCTCTGTGACAGCTGTGGCAGTGTCCTCATCAAGATAACCACAACCAGCACCATGGTCATCATCACTACAGTCATCATCACCATGCTGTAGACAACAAGCTGTTAGCAGTATAATTGGGAGTACATTTAACCAAATGTCTGGAATTCAGATTGCTTACAACTGCAGGGGCTTCTGTTGGGGTTCCTGGAGGCTCTTGAAGGTGGATGACACCATCTACAACTATAAAGACAATAGTAAAAAAAGCCATGGATGTATTTGTCCACCCATCACACCTACACATACTGCACACAGTCTTCTAGCACATATACACTGACATTTTATGTAGCCACTTGTGTCATGGGGGGCACTGGGCTCAGAAGAGCTCCCTCCTGGGATGCCTTCGACCATTGGTCGCCCCGTGTTTTGGCTCAGAGCCAGTTGCTCGGCCTCAGTCAGAGGTGGTGGTGGTCCTCCACCTGTTTTGCGGGACTCCGCTGTCTCTGTTAACTGGAAAGAGGCAACATTTTTTAAAAAAGTTACCTACTATCTCAAGGAACACTTAGGCCTATATGTTAAAACCGACACTTAGCTCTACATACATAGCCTAAATTTCACACTATATACACACACACATGATTCAAACCAAAGTCATATGCCTTACCTGTTTGCACGATGTTTTTATATTTCATTTTTAACTGCTGCCAAGTGCGCTTCATGCCAGTGGAACTGCAACTATAGATATTCTCCTTAGACAGAAATAACTGCCCTACTGCAGTACTGTGAAACTGCAGTTTTCTGAGTATCAAAACTGCATTGAAACTGCAGTATTTGAAGGATTATTTGCAGTTAATATGCAGGAAATGCAATATATTACACGAAAAATGTTTTTCAGTCCCATAACTGCAGTTATTTTTGTAAGGGCCAGTTTGATTGTCTTCACAGTATATCACTTTTGCAAGTTTAGAAAAGAAAAGTCGTGCAGGTTGGTCTAGTTCATGCAAAGCCACTTGCTATTTTATAAGGGTCAAATAACCGAAATAGCATTTAACAACGGTATTCACCAGCCTATTCGTAGGGCCTAATTATTTAATAGGATCATATGCTATTAAGAGACGAGAAAAGGCTTGGCAATCTACATTATCAAAGTTACGTACGCATTGACTCGGGCAGCAATGAACTCCCATGCTGCCTGTATTGCCTTTGCGGAAGCTGCTGTGTTACTTTTTTTTCTGATAATGTGTTCGTAGTCGCCGTAAGCTTTTAGGAGTATCTCTAGTTCCAGTGGCGTGAAATACGATGAGGGGTTGTGTTCGCCTGTTGCCATGGTGAATCAATGAATCGGAGCTCTATTGATGACGGCTTTTTATAGTTGTCGGGCTCGCGCGTAACTCGAGGTAAACCTACTCAAGAGTTAATTGAACTAACCCAGAACAGCTGTATTGGAACCGTAAACTCAGAGTTTCCTATCTCGGGGTTTGTTAACCCATAGGTCAGGGTTTATCTCAGAGTTTGTTGAACCTCCTTTCTGGAATACACCCCCAGAAGACTGAGACGAACTGGCAACAAGACAAGAAACAAGCCAGGAAGATATAAGGCTAGGCTGATGAGGGGATGGGATGCAGGTGCACGGGGAGGCAGGTGGAGACTATCGGGTAATTAGGTGGGTGGGGACAGGGCGGAGAGCAGGGCAGGGCTGGAACACAGAGAAACAGTAAACAAGAGCACATGGACAGGGAAAATAAAAACAATACCGGCTAAGATGCCGCAGTACTGACAGCATGCTAGTTTAGCATGCTAGGTTGCTAGCAGTACACAATTTCCATGTTTTTCCATACTGTATCAAAACCACTGATACCCCCTGACCTCTAATGATTGACTTGACATTTTATACATGCTCAACTATTAGTAGCACAGAAGTTGACCTTGCACAAGTGTAGACTTTTCCTTGAACAGTTAGGGAAAGATCTTGTGGCACCTGTCATGGCACAGAGGGAGCGCATTCTGCATAATGCAACATCGGCATCGCTGGTGATTCAGGCAAGAAAAAGATGTGACCAAACACCCAAGCTAGTGCCGACACCAGCCCCAAAATGTGCACAATGTCATCTTTGCACAGGGTCTGATAATAAAACCCCAATGATCTGCCAGAGGTGCAAGCGACATGCGAACACATTTTTGCCAGTCATGTGTTTGAGATAACACCTCATGATTTTTCTATACACTGTCAACAAACTGTATAATAAAAGGGACTGCATTTAAAAAAAACTACCAAAATAAATAAATAAATAAATAACCCCCAAACTTTACCAAACTATCCCTTTACCCTACCTACCCATATCTACCCCAATACTACAGAGCAGGCACCTTGTCGAGGTGGGATAGCTTGAGTGTCTCAGTGATCATTTTAGCTATACCGATAGAGGCTGTATCAATCCCTTTGAGGTTCAACCATAACAAGAAGGCCAAGGTTGAGAGATTAGACTAAGACCAGCTCTTTTTTGTCTATTATTCATTTGAATTAGTGTATGTTTGGATTATATGGATATATATATATATATATATATATATATATATATATATATATATATATATGGAAAGAGCAGTAACTCAAAGATTTTGCTATCAGTCTTGAAATCAACTTGTCTTGGTTGAAGCAAAAACAAGAGAAAATTCCAATTCACACGCTTCCATTGGGCAGTTTAGATGTGTTCATGGTAATATTATAGAACCACAACCTCCTTGACTTAGTTTATGTCTGTAGATAGTTTCATTGGCATTCATAAGTTTGTAGCTTTATCTTCTTTCACTTACAAAATTTGAACATTCAGATGTTATAGTCAGCTACTTCAAAAGGGGGCCCTATAGACTTAGTTTATGTTGAGACAGTTTCAATTCATAAATGTCAGAATCTATTACATCTTAAAAGGCTAAGGGTTGTATTTTGGGGAATTTTATGACAATTTTACCTATATCCAAAACATTTTTCATGCTTTTGCAGTGCATGGGACCTTTGGGGGGCTAGGGAGTTAACAAAACAGCTTATGTTGTTTATGACTATTTGGTTGTATTCTACAGTTAAAGCTGTAACATTGTGCCAAATTTCACATTTCTATTCAAAGGTTTAGTTGAGTTATGAAATAAATTGGACCCCGGGTCATAGTGACCCAAACGTAATAGGTGTTAGTATTTCTTAAGACAATAGGAGGGTTAACAATGTCTTGATCAAAAGCACAGTGTTGGATTTCAGATTCATCTACATGTCCACAAATCTGAGATAAAATCTGATGTACTTTGAATGGTACTTTGCAGCAGAATGCCAAGTACCCCATGCAGTTTTACATAGTTGCAGAGATAATAGTTTAATTGGTGTAGAGGAACCCTTCTCTGTAATTGCATTCCCTGAATGGTCAGTGTAGTGCATTTTCCTGCTTGGACAGTATTTGAAACATTTTTGATGTTCCTTCCATGGCTCCTTTACTTCCTTCTCCCTGTTAGGTCAAATGATTATTTTTTAAGAATGTCACAACTGACAACTAATTGTATAAGACTACTGATAGAGTGTCTACAGCAACACCTGGAGGATAATGATTTATAAATGCAGGTTGAAATCCCTGTGGGTCACATGGTCAAGAATAACTCAATGAATATAGTGATTTTGCTTTATTGTGGTCATTTATGTAAAAAAAGGAAGAGCAGAGGCCTCCAAATAACTCCTTAATTAATTCCTACTGATTTCAACTTGATTGTTTGTTTCTGCCATATTTTTATCTGTGCTTGAAGTCCACATATTTAGTAATTCCATCAAAGAAGTCCAGAAGATTTATTACTCATTATCTCCCTATGTGAAAACCATATTGATTATCCTTTCTTGTATATTGGTATTACAGTTTTGTTTCCAATGATTAGGAATTTCACCAGTGCCGTCATTATATAAAAATTGTGAATGGTTTATAAATAATTTCTTTCCAACAGGGTGAAATGGTACAACAGTACCATTACTGTACTGCACTATTACATTTGAAATGGTAATACCATAAATCAGACCATATACCACAACATATAATGGTGCCAGGTAAACAGCCAGGTTTGAGAATGAACCTATAACAAAAGTAGGTGGACCAAGACTTTGTTTTCCCACACTCTCTGTTAGTTTGATTTGTTATTTGTTGCTAGGTCCTGCTGAGCCTACCTTTACCTTTGTCATCAGTTCCAATATGAGCCACTGGATCCACCCCAGCACTGGCCAGGCACTTATCCACATGGTCTCCAATCAGGGTCCAGAAAAGCAGCACGCTGTTCAAACTCCTAGGGCATGGAGGCAAGCAAGTTGAACCTCGAGATCAAGAGATTAACTAACTGGCAAAAGGGGGGCAGATGAACTCCTGGGTGTCTCCATCCACAAATTTGATCACTCTACAACTCACACATCACAGTGGCCGTATTTTCAATCCCCTAACTAAGAAGCTAGCTGCCCCTGGTGCTGATTAGTGTACTGCCCAGATAGAGATACCAAGTTTACAGTTAAATCATGAGTTTCTTGGAACCACCAGAAACGAAAAAAAGAAAGAACAAGAAAAGTCTTTTTTAGCTACCCATCTAACCAGCTGGCTGGAAAAGACCTTGGAGAGAGCTTTAATCTGTTAGCTGACTACAGTTTGTATAAGTAAGAAGTAGCGAAATCAGAAAACTATAAACAAGCCCAAGCCCGGGAAAGTGGCTGCTGGGTGTCTGTTCTCATGGGTGTAATCAACGATTGCATTGGAATACCTGCAAAGCGGAGTGATACACGTATAGTTAAAAGTGCCAGTGCTGTTATACTGAATATCAGCACTCATGGAATGCCTCGTCCAATAAAATTAATTGGTCAGAACTAACTGTTGTATAAAGTACAATTTGAACGTAAAATGCTTCTCACGGCAAATATTGATATATGCGATTAATTTAGATTAATTAATTACAAAGCATGTAATTAATTAGATTAATTTTTTAATCACTTGACAGCCCTAATTTATATATAATATTCATTTTCATGCTTCAAGTGGGACCCATCCCAATCAATGATCAAGGCTGCAAAATCAGCCACCAGCACTTACAACAGAGCACATTAGAATTTGTGAACCTGTTTCTGTTAAACTTTATGGTTGTAGGGTTTAGGGTTTTAGGACAGTCAACCTCAAAAAGTAATGTGAATTAAACTTTCCATGTTGTCAATAGGCTACATTTAAGGAAATACTGTTCAGTTGTCAAATGTTTTGACATTCTAAATAAATGTAAGGGAACACTGTACACTTCTTGTGATGCAAGTTTTTTTTTTTTTTTAAATGGCTTAGCACATCACTGTATAACAAAAATAAGTACTACTAAAATTCCCCCCCTTTGTACATACTTGCTTAATGTTTAAATTTGGTCTGGGTGGTCCTAATTCTTTAGTTGCCAATTTATCCTGATTACTACGACTGAACAGTATCTCTTAATGACACGATCGAATCGCTCTGAGTTGAGGTAACATTAGCCATGTTGACCTTGAATGTGAGAAGATCGCTGGCTGCCCCAGGTTGCGTATGACGACAGCACGTTAGTGCAAGCCCACCGGGAACCCATACAGATTGCATTGCAGCGCCTGTAGTTCGAAAAAATTGCCTTAACATGAGAGTCTATCAGAGTGATCTGGGCAATTTTCAACCAGACTGAAATCGCCCGAAAGGGACGGTACTCCACGGAACACGACTTGATGCTGATTGGATTATGATATTCAGAGGCAGGACAAACTGTATAGAACAGTCACAGCTAGCGTAACACTGTGGTAGACAGTGATAGAAAAAATCCCTCCCATTCCCCCTTTGGTGGTGCGTCGTCTGATCGCCCTAAGGAACAAACCGCCCCTGAGTGTGACACCCGCCGCCTTGAATGGATACGACGTCTGCTGTCTTGAAACGATAACGACTAGTGGTGTAACAGATCGTAGTTGATCCGTGATCTGTACGGATCACCCCCCACGGTTCGGCATGCATGTGAACCGCAGATTAATTGCAAAATTCAGGGGCGGCGGCAGGGTAGGGCTTGGTTAGGCTATAGCCCCACCAAGAATTGCGTTAGCCCCACTTTAGCCCAACCATGCGTGACTGGCAGGTCCTGATGGAACACCTGTCCATCATTTACCGGGGGTGTTCTAACTGGAGTCTCAGCCCCAAACACGCGTCTTTCCTTGACCAGAAATGTCTTCAGCCAATGGCCCAGTTCTATGGAGTGACAGAAGAGAACCTGACTGCAGAGCTACACCAGGTTAAGCGTCTGCTGGAGAGGAAGAAAACACAGGGACATGTGGTGAACGACACAACAGAATTTCTCGCTTTAATGCGACCCTACAAGGTTCGGATTTATACAGACTCGTCTGTATTTCTCTGACCCTGCCGGTAACCTCAGCTTCGTGCGAACGCAGCTTCTCTTGCCTCCGCCGCATCAAAACATTATCTACGGAACAGCAACGGTGATCTCAGAAACAGCAACCTGGCCCTATTAGCCATAAATACGCAAAGGACGAAGGCTTTGGATGTCCAGGTCATCATCAACAAGTTTGCGTCAAACCACAACAACCGGCGGATAGTGCTTCTTTGAAAACGTCAGTGGTGAGTTATATTTTTGATCATTTGATTTGCGCGCTGTGCTGCGCACTGTCGCTGCCCTCTCTCTCCCTCTGTGTGTGTGTGTAACACATCATGTGATCATGTACAGTGTGTAGCTTGCAGCGAAGTTGTGTGCCTGACACCGTGAACAGGTTGAAATAGCTTGAATGGTATTGTAATGGGTTAGATGCTGACATTGGCTTGAGCCCTGCCACTGTGTGGGTTAGCCCCACCGTCATTTAGCCAAAAAAAAAAAAAAATACTCTGGCGCCGCCCCTGGCAAAGTTTAACCATAATAGTGTGAAATACAGTTTTACTGCCACTGTTACTTTTTAAAGTAATAATTCCGTAAATCTCGATGCAGAGTTGCAGTGAAAAGAAACAAGCACCATCTGTTCAAATTTGCTGAAACTAACATTAGCTAGCTAGCTGGCAGTTAAATCCACCGATCAAGTGTAAAATCTAGCTATGTATGCACTATATAGTGAATAGGGAGCGATTTCGGACACAGCTGAAGAACAGCAGAACAAGCGCTCAGAGTTTACATCGCGGTCGAAGCTGTCGCAATATTAGATTAGATTAGATTAGATTCAACTTTATTGTCATTACACATGTAACAAGTACAAGGCAACGAAATGCAGTTAGCACCTAACCAGAAGTGCAATAAGCAGCAAGTGCAGAGGATATAATATTTACAGTTATATGTATGAACAGTATAAGATCACTGCTATGAACATTTTGTACAGATGGGTATATACAATGTGATATGTACATTATGAGGTCAGTAATTATGGACAAATTTACAGATAGATACATACAGTTGATATATACAGTGAATTAATATATACTATGATATTTACAGTTGTATAATATATAAAGTGGATCTGGATTAAAGGGGCAAAGAGATGTGCGTAGTGATGTAGGGGGAGTCAGCGGGGGACAGAATTCAATAAGGAGACAGCTGTGGGGAAAAAGCTGTTCCTGAATCTGCTGGGCTTGGACTGGAGGCTCCTGAAGCGCCTCCCAGAAGGCAGGAGGACAAACAGTTTGTGAGCTGGGTGAGCAGAGCCCTTGATGATGCCTCGGGCTCGGCGTGAGACAGCGTATCCTCTGTATGTCCTGAATGGCCGGAAGCGGAGACCCTGTGATGCGTTGGGCAGTCTTCACCACCGCTGCAAAGCCTTGCGGTCTGAAACCGAGCAGTTCCCATACCAGACTGTGATACAGCTGGTCAAGATGCTCTCGATGGCACAGCGATAAAAGTTCCCAGGATTGCTGAAGAGAGATGGTTTTCTTCAGTGTCCTCAGGAAGAAGAGGCGCTGGTGAGCCTTCTTGACCAGGCTGGAGGTGTTGGTGGTCCAGGACAGGTCCTCCGAAATGTGGATCCCCAGGAACTTGAAGCTAGAGACACGTTCAACAGCCATCCCGTTAATGTGGATGGGGTCAAGCGTGCCTCCTTTCTTCCTCCTGAAGTCCACAATGAGCTCCTTTGTCTTTTTTTGTGTTAAGGAGCAGGTTATTGTCAGCACACCATGCTGCCAGGTGCTTTACCTCCTCCCTGTAGGCTGTCTCATCGTTGTCCCTGATGAGGCCGATCACCGTGGTGTCATCTGCGAACTTGATGATGGTGTTGGAACCATGTACAGGCCTGCAGTCATGGGTGAAGAGGGAGCAGAGGAACGGGCTCAGCACACAGCCCTGTGGTACGCCAGTGTTCAGTGTGATGGTGGAGGAGCAAGTGTTGTCTGACTTAACATGCTGAGGTCTATTGGTCAGGAAGTTCAAGATCCAGCTGCAGAGAGGTGTGTTGATGCCTAGAGCTTGAAGTTTGGTGGTTAACTTGGACGGGATGACGGTGTTGAATGCTGAGCTAAAGTCCACGAACAGCATTCTTGCATATGAGTTGTTATTCTCCAGATGCGTGAGCACAGAGTGCAATGCTGTGGAGAAGGCATCCTCCGTGCTCCGATTCCTGCGGTAGGCAAACTGGTGGGGGTCCAGTGTGGAAGGGAGACAGGTCCTTAGGTGTGCCAGGACCAGTCGCTCGAAGCACTTCATGACTATGGGCGTGAGCGCTACAGGGCAGTAGTCATTCAGGCACATTGGGGTGGACTGTTTAGGCACTGGCACAATGGAGGTGGTCTTGAAGCATGTCGGCACAGCTGCCTGGTTGAGGGACAGGTTGAAAATGTCCGTAAAAACCCCGGCCAGCTGTCCAGCACATGTCCTGAGCACGCGTCCAGGGATGCCGTCAGGGCCAGCAGCCTTGCGTGCGTTGATCCGGCTCAGTGCTGCATAGACTTCTGTGGTGGAGAGTGTGAGGGGCTGGTGGTCTGCAGGGAGTCTGATCTTAAAAGCTGTCTCCTGGTTGTCCCGGTCGAAGCGAGCATAGAAGTCATTTAGGTCATTGAGGAAGGAGACATCAGTGGTTGTTGGGGTGGCGTTGCTGGGCTTGTAGTCACTGATGGCCTGGATGCCCTGCCACATACGTTGGGGGTCGGAGTTGGTGAGGTGTTCCTCGACCCTTAACTTGTAACAGTGCTTGGCCTTCTTGATGCCCTTCCTCAGGTTGGCCCTGGATAAACTGTAAGCTTGAGCATCACCTGATCTGAAGGCGGCGTTGCGGGCCTTCAGCAGGAGCCGGACCTCCTTGTTCATCCACGGCTTCTGATTTGGGTATGTGGTGATCTGTTTCTGGGTAGTGACGCTGTCAATGGTGGTATTAATATAATCCAGCACAGAGGAGGTGTAGATGTAAATGTCCGTGTGAGAGTCCCATGTAGCCCGGGAAGCAAACATTCTCCAGTCCGTGCATTGAAACCTGTCCTGTAGTACAGAGTCTGTCCCTTCAGGCCACACTTTGATGGTTCTCACTGATGGCTTCACACGTTGGATGAGTGGTGAGTACTTGGGGGTGAGAAACAAAGAAAGGTGGTCTGACTGTCCTAGGTGGGGGAGGGGAGTAGCTTTGTATGCTCCAGCTATGTTTGTGTAAACATGGTCCAAAGTTTTGTTTCCTCTGGTGTGACAGAAAATATGCTGGTAAAATTTAGGCAGCACTGCCTTCAAGTTGGAGTGATTAAAATCACCCGCAACGATAAAAGCAGCCTCCGGATGCGCAGTCTGTTGTTTGCTAATAGCTGCATGCAGTTCTTTCATAGCAAGCTTTGCATTAGCATCTGGGGGGATATAAGTAGCGGTTATTATTGTGGAAGTAAACTCACTCGGCAGATAAAAAGGTCTACACTTAACCATGAGAAATTCCAGGTTAGCCGAGCAGTGTCTCTCAGTGATGACAGAGTTTGTACACCAAGCTTTGTTTACATAAATGCACAGTCCTCCGCCTCTGGTTTTACCGGAGTCATCTGCCGTTCTATCTGCATGGATAATGTAGCGACCAGCTAGCTCAATAGCGCTGTCGGGTATGCAGCTGTTTAACCAAGTTTCTGTAAGAATCATGATGTTACAATCCGTAAGTCTCTTACTGTTGGTGAAGCGAAGTCGTAACTCGTCTATCTTGTTCGCCAGTGACCGCACATTAGCGAGGAAAATGCTGGGTAAAGAGAGCCGGTGTGGTGTTAGCTTTAGCTTAGCTCTTAGTCCTCCTCGCTTCCCTCGCCTTTGTTTACGGTCTCGTCGCCGTCTGCGAGCACTTCCGCCCGGTCGGGGGGAGTGCGTAGCCTCCGGTGTTTTGGAGATCTCAGGGATGAGTCGAAAATTGGTGATACAGCTGTGGCGTAGACCGATGTCTAAAAGTTCCTGTCGGGTGTACGATGTTAAAGTAAGGCTGTCCTGTACGAACAGACCCGAAACAAGCAGGAAAACTACCGCTAATTTGCAGATTCTGGGGAGACGCTGAGCCTCGCGTTGTGCACGCGCCGCCATCTCGATCTCGGACTTTTGAGTCCGGTGGTTCCTACAGCGCAATGGAAATCATGGCTACCGCAAAAGCAAAAGTTCCTTGCTTTAAGTGTTCTTTAAGTAATTAATGGAAAGCAAAGTTATGTTTGTCTCCCGCCTTTTTTTTTTGCTTATCCGAAAAATGATCCGATCCGTGACTCAAAAACCGAGGTACGATCCGAACCGTGAGTTTTGAAATCCGTTGCACCCCTAAGACAATTATTTTTTGTCTTTTCTTATTTTATTTTTATTCGTTTTTTTAGCAATAATTATTAGCTTCTTTTAGTTTTAGTTATACATTTTCTTCAGGTAAATTATTTTATTTCAGTTTACGAAAATGTCTCAAAACCATTAGTTTTCGTCTTAGTTTTAGTATACGATAATAACCCTGCTTAACATGAAAAAATGCAGTCTAAATACGCCTGCATGCTGGTGTACTAAGGATACTTAAACAACCTTCTAGGAAGTGGAAGCACAGGTGGTGCTCATCAAAATTAGATTTTTACTCTGGCTGGATAAATAGCTGTGTTCAATACAAGCAAGTTCTTATCTCTGCAAGGTCCTTCTATTTTCCAGTATTAATTGAGCAGAACAACAGTAATCCAAAATGTATTTACATGTTACAGTTGTCAAAATAACTGAGAATCACAGTTACAGTGACAACTTCTTAAACTAGTCCCCCTGAAAAGATAAAAATGATCAGACACCAGATTACAAAACTGGCTACAGCTCCAAGTAATTCTTTTCTTCCCCAGCTAACCAAATTCTGTAGTGCTTGGACAATACAGCATCATGATGGTACTGCTCTTGAGGATGAACTAAATATATTGGTTATGCCATCTCTACCTGCTTGCTTGACCCTATACCAACAAATCTCATAAAAGAACTTCTTCCTGTGTTGGGAGAACTACAAGTCTATCTCTAATCCTCCCGTTCTATCCACATTTCTTCAGAAAGCTGTCTCAGCAAATGAATCAAATCTTGAAACTGCATAATATGTTTGAATAACTCCAGTCTGCGTAGTAGGCTGCTATATTTTATAACTGGATGAGATTTTTGTCCTTGTTGCTGTCTCTGTGCTTTCATGTCTTTTATTGCTCTAAAATATTCTGTTGGCTGTGCTCTAACTACAAGTATACATTTTGTCTATTCCCTTCTATCCAATCATCTACAGAAGCAATACAGTATGTGTTAGGTAGTTTGTTTTGAGACGTAAGCCTGCCCTGAGATCTGAAGCCTGAAATTGCTATGCTGCCAGAACGTTCAGCTGCTGATATGTCATTAGCCCACCACAATGTTCAGATGAAGTCACCCACAACTGTGATGACCACTACAAAACAAGACATTCAACATGCACAAGCCATAGCTATCCTGAAAACCACCACGACAATGAACAAGAGATTTCCGACACCTGTTGCTGACCATCTAACAGACTGCAAATTCATTTTAGATGACAAACACATACTTCACTTACAGTATATGTGTGTGGTATTTATTTTGTAATGAAATATTTTCCAATTCCAGTTTTAATCAATTATCTGTTTCTTAGTGGTCAAGGAATAATTTTACGTTTTTCAAAGATTGCTTTTGTTTATTTTCATGCCATCTGGAAAATCTCAGTAAAATGTGCTATATTAAATAAATTTCTTTGTTAAAAACTTTGTTCCTAATCACACCTGTCTGATGGTAGCCTCATGAACAATGAATATACTGTTGAGGGGGGTCTGGGGGGGCATCCGGGACCACCTAAAAGAAAGAAATTTTTAAGCTTGGGGGTCCCATGTTTATTTTAACATTTAGTCAAAGTAATTAATAATCATGAGCGTAATAAATTCCACTGGTATAACAATGCCTGTCATTTGGAACAATCAATTTCTCCAAGTGCTCAAGCAGCAATTGTGAGGGTAGTCATAAGTCCTAAGATGCTGTGTAGCCCTAGCCCCACTCCCAGCACAAGTTGCTGTGATGCTCACTTGCAGCATGTTACTGTGCTCAGATCATGAAAACTGAGATTGTATAGGTCTCTCTGAATTTCTATTTGCTGACTGAAATTCATGGTGATTTAATATTTTCCCTCAACATAACATTGAATTAGCTAACCTTCATGTGGTTAGAAGTACTAGGTGAGCTCTGCTTATAGGCTGGCAGGCTACTATCCTATCGATAGCCAAGAGTCAAGTAAAGTCAAGAGAGCTTTTATTGCCATCCCATCCATTTACAAGTATACAGTAGGGATGGCAGGCAGAAGTGTGCAAGTGGCTATTGTAAACAAAATTACACATTTTGTAAAGTAGCTGTGTACATTTGAATTTTTTGGGGTGGAGGGGGAAGCAGGGAGTTGAGGAGCCTGACTCCCTGCGGGAAAAATCTGTTTCAGTGTCTGGCAGTGACGGTACAGATGCTCCAGTCCCTTCTGCCAGTCGGCAGGGGGGTGAACAGTCCATGGGAGGGGTGGGAGGGGTCTGTGGCAATGCAGGTTGCACGCCGGATGCAGTGTTTATTAAAGAGTTTGTTCATGGTTGGGAGAGGGACCCCGATGATCCGCTCAGCTGTCTTCACTATACGGTGTAGAGACTTGCGGTCAGCGATGTTGCAATTCCCAAACCAGGCGGTGATGCAGCTACAGAGGATGCTCTCGGTAGAAGGTGGTGAGGATGGGAGGAGGGAGGCTGGCTTTTTGGTTATTGTGGTGGTGATCCTCTGCTATGTGCACTCCCAGGAACTTGACGCTGCTGTCTCCACAGCAGAGCCATCGATGTTCAAAGGAGTATGAATAGCAGGGTTCTTCCTGAAGTCAACAACCATCTCTTTTGTTTTCTCAACATTAACAGTCAGACTGTTGTCTCAACACCAGTCCACCAGCCAACTGATCTCTGCTCTGTATGCGGTCTCATTGTTGTTACTGAGGGGGGCCGTTACTCAGTTTGATGACCCTGGAGGTATTCTTCCCTATACTGATGGACTGAGGCCTGTCAGTCAGGAAGTTCAGGATCCAGTTACAGAGGGAGGTGTTTATGCCCAGTAGGCTCAACTTCCCTACCAACCTCTACAGAATTATTGTATTGAATGCTGAGCTGTACAAGTCTATGAAAAGCAATCTGGCATAATGGTCTTTTCTGTCTAGGTGGGAAAATGTAAGTTGGAGAGCAGTAGAGATGGCAACATCAGTAGTCTGGTTGGAGTGGTAGGCAAACTGCAGTGGGTCGAGGTGGTCTGGGAGATGGGCCTTCATGTGCCTCAGTACCAGACTCTCAAAGCACTTTGAGAGTATTGGTGTGAGTGCTACAGGCCGGTAGTCGTTGAGGCAGGATACGGTTGACTTCTTAGCACTGGGATGATTCTGGTTGTTTTGAGGCAAGCAGGTACTTTTGCTGTGTTCAGGGAAATGTTGAAAATGTCAGTGAGAATGCCTGCCAGCTGGTCAGCGTATATTCTCTGAGCACCCGACCAGGTATGTTGTCTGGTCTAGCAGCTTTACATGGGTTGACCCTGTGTAGGGGACCAAGGCTACGATAAGCCTTCCTCACATGGGACACCAATTATGTAAGGGATGTTAGTCTTCCTTACACGGGGCACCAATTATGTAAGGAATAATTCAATCAAACACATGGAGGCACCATACAGAATATGGCGTCTACCACAGTGGTTAAAATAAAATATCAGTCTCAGTTTCGTGTATCAGTCTCATAAAATATACTAAACTATTAACTTGGAACTTCAATTAATAATTAAATTAATAATCATAATCAAAATGACCACATCAATAGTTAATAGTTTAATCAAATCACAATATTATCTATTTAGCTAACTAAACAAATAACACGGATAATTCAAATAAGAGGTGAAGGCATTTAGAATTCTGATCAGCAGAGGCTGGCGATATTCATTCCACGTGCAACATTACAACACACAACCTTGGAAAAATAATGCATTTATTGAGATATAACATCAACATAGCAAGGCACACGTGTCATATGTACAATGAGTGAAACGTGTAAGTATTTACACTTATGTGTAAATTTGCGTGAATGTCTTGCGTTAGTGTGTGAGTGTGTCAAAGGGTGTGTGTTCCTTTGTTGTGAGTCGTGCATGTGCTGCGCGTGCATGTGTGCTGCGCGTGCTTGCTGAACACACGTGTTCAAAGAGAACAAAGGAACATGCGTGTGGCGGCGAGTTTGAGTTGGTTATGTGCATGTGTGAGCGAATATAACATCTGTCTGGTACAGGATATGTTTGGATGATTGATAACGGCAGGGTTATTTTGTGCGGATTAAAAGCAGGTACCGGAGTTAGCAAGAGGATACGCATGCAAAGACCCTATGTCTCTGCGTGGTATCTTAACTAACACTGTGCAGTGAATAGTGTGTGACAAATCAGTTCGGAACAATGAAACATAGCTAGTTACATTACTCGTAATGATCTGAAACACACAAATGTACAACATTCATCAATGTAGCTAACGATCGGTTGTTGAGCTATGCAATGTCCTATGCCCAGAGTCAATAGCCTACTGTAGCTCATGAAATGAGGTCCAAATCTTTCCTTCGTCGGGGAGCCAGGGCTGGTCTGGTTCGGTCTGGATGAGGGTTTCTTTCAGGAGACACGCTGAGGTGGATCCGGTCGCACCTTTGTCTCCAGCTGGTAGCGAGTTTGCGCTGCTCTGATTACTGGCGCTGAAACTCGGCTCTTGCTTTATTGATCTCCACTAGCAATGTGCCGCTAGCTTGGAGAATCTACGCCAGGACAGGGCCTTCGGCTTGGCTGTCCGTGTCCCGTCCGCATGGTTCGGCCTCTGGGAACGAGAGAGGGATACGTCCGTCTTGTTCGGACGTCTGGCGCAAGAGAGGTATGTCCGTCTTGTTCGAACGTGTGAAGCAAGAGAAAAGAAGTGCTTACGTCCGTCTTCTTCGGACGTACGGAACAAGAGAGAGAACAAAGGAATGCACCCGGTTTTTAGTGGCATCGCTGCGGGGGGGCATTTCCTGTTTACTGTAGTGGTCCTTGGTTGGGTGAGAGGTCGTAAAACTGCAACATCACTTCCCGTGAGATCGCGTTTCACATTAACAGCGATTTATGTGTTACTGTCCATAAAAGTTGAACAAATAAAATGAACGAATCTATCTGTGGACGGCACTGTACCTACACCTGCGTAGAGTATTCCTTACTTCAGCTGTGGATAGGCAGAGGACCTGATCGTTGGGAGGAAGGGTGGTCCTCCTTGCAAGTTCCTTGTTCTGTGCCTCTAAATGTGCATAGAAGTCATTCAGCACATCTGGCAAGAAGGTGTCACTGCAACAAGCCTGAGGTGTTGGTCTGTAGTCAGTGATGGTTTGTATTCCCCGCCACATGTGCCGTGGTCCCTGGAGTCCATGAAGTTGCTGTGGATTTTCTCTGCATAGGTGTGCTTTGCCTCCCTGATGGCCTCTTCTGACTGTGCTGAGAGCCCCTCTGTCTCCAGACTTAAAGGCAGCATGCCTGGCTTTCACCGGAGCGCACACCTCTGCAGAGAACCAGGGTTTATGGTTTGCTTGTGTGGTGTCAGTAACATCGTCAATGCATTTGCTAATGTAACTAGTCACTGGGGTTGCGTACTCCTCCAGGTCTACTGAGCTGCCATAGGTGGCAGCTTCTCTGAAAATGTCCCAGTTTGTGTTGTCAAAACAGTCTGGGAGTGCTGATGTGGCTCCCTGAGGCCAGATTCTGACGTCTTTTGGGGCTGGTCTGACTCATTTTTGTATGGGTCTGTAAGCTGGAGTCAGTAGAATGGAGATGTGGTCTGAGTGTCCGAAGTGGGGGGCAGGGTGTGGCATTGTATGCACTGTGGATGTTTGTGTAGACAAGGTCTAGCATGTTTTCCCCCTGTGTGGCAAAGTCTGTGTGCTGGTGGAATTTGGGTAATACTGTCTTTAGATTTGTATTGTTGAAGTCCCCGGTGATGACGAAGAAGCTGTTGGGGTGAGCCATCTGTAGCTTGCTGATTTTCTTGTAGAGTTCACCCAGGGCTCAGTTGGCATTAACGCTAGGGGGATGTAAACAGCAATGATAATTATTGTTTTGATCTCTCTTGGGAGGTAGAAAGGTCTGCATCCTCCACGGACCTCCACAAGTGCCGAGCACTGCGCAGAGATGACTGCTGCATTTGTACACCATTCCTTGTTGATGTAAAAACACAGGCCACCACCCCGGGTCTTACTGGACAAAGTAGCTATCCTGTTTGACTGGAAAGCGGTTAGCCCATCCAGCTGAATGTCGGAGTCGGAGATACACTTGTGCAGCCACGTCTCAGTGAATATGAGAGTACAGCAGTGTCTCATCTCCTTTAGGGAGGTCAAGAGCAGTCTTCTGTAGTCCAGTTTATCGTCCATGGTCCAGACGTTGGAGAGGGAAACAGATGGGAGTGCCGGTCGGCTAGGGTTACATTTTAGCCTAGCATGAATACTGACTGGCTAGCCATGTGAGCTAGCTACAATGTCATATCTGAACAACAAGCTGCTTAGCTAGTTGGTGACAGAATTAATCAGGGTTAATCAGGCTTGTGTGATTTTACAAATTTGATTTTGGGAAGCTTTTGCAGTATGTTTACAAGGCACCTAGGCCAGCTAATACTCATGATGCTTCATGTAGCTACTAGCATCATTTTCAAGCTTGCTTTCGTTTCACTGTGCTATGTACACCAATAAATCATCTTATGTGACTTGCAGATTGTCAGGGCTGTGGGTGTGCAACTATGATTCTATCTAAACTATAAATGTCAGTTAAGACTAACATACTAATGTTACATATGTAAAAAAAGGGACATTTATAGTTTACATAAAACTGCAAATGCACTTCTCTCAATGACAAACCAGGGAGATCATGATAGCGACTGACCACAAGACAGAGAACTCCCCTCAAGGCTACCGGAAGCTGTTTGATAACAAGAAACGCTGGAGAAAGATGGCCAGGACCTGGACTCATATTCTAAAAACTGCCTTTAATGGTGTGCAAAGCCATTTTTATAAAACTGAGAAATTACCTAGCTAGCTAGCTAAGTTATCTGTACCACTATTTAGACCTAGCAGCTATGGACAAAGTAAGAGTGTGTCATGTTTACCCAGCGACAGGACTCAGTGAGTCAACAGGTTAACTAGCTCACTAACTAGCTACTAGAGGAGGCATTCTTGAAACATACTTTAGTTGCTTACATTTTTAGTTACAATGGTTTTTATTTTTATTAAATGGCATAAAATTATGTTTCTTCTATAAACAAGCAAACCTAATTTTTACATCTACATCTGCATCACCCGGAAGCTTTTTACTTTGATGGATTCCAGATAAGTTGCTCCACTCTCCATTCTCAAAGGACTCAGAGGAGCTTTGACATTATGGATCATAATACCATCAGACTCTATTAGAGGACACAAATGGTTCACAATTTTTGCATGTGATGTGAGAGATGATAACTGGCTCCAGCCATCTACCTAGGTACCATGCTCCAGGCAGCAATTTTACCAGTACAACTTACATAATGCAGGTGAAGCTATGCACGTCTCCTATTAACCTAGCACGTTTTTGGCAAACCGGTTGTGTTGGTGTGTGTGTGAACTGTGTAGACCTCTCTGCCTGACCAATAATCCTGTCAGATTTCAAGAACAAATAAATAAATAAATAATTTGTTTCAATGTAGGTGTACAGTTGTGTACGCAAATAAATAACATAAAATAAAACCCTGTGCACATACGTGTGTTTGCATGTGCTTGAATGTTATTGAAAATCTGGCGGACCCTGCAAGAGTCATTGGCAAAAGCAAGCCTTTTCAACAAACAGAGCAGGTGTACTGTCACGGACCGACGCCAGGACTTAAAACCCGCAGAAGAGCATGGAGGCTGGTAATATGCAAGCATATCTGACAATCTAATAATAACATCACGCCAGCGTGAAAAGACTGTGATATGTGTTTGTGCATTTGCTTGTGGCATGTTAATCTGTAAAAAGGTAGCTGAAAAGGCCTACCGGCACATTTTAAACTTTACATACGGTGTCATACATAGAATACAGCTTCTCTAGGTGCCTCTCTAAACTTAGCTAATATTTAAATAGGGAGAGATTGCTGCGGCTGCAGTTGTCATCAGCCAGCAATGTGAGAGAGATTTCAACAGTGCATGTTTTGCATTTTAGTTACTGTGTAGCACCCCATTTGAGTTTTACTTTGTTAGATTTTTTGTTGTTGTTTATTGTGGAACCAAATGTTATGTTGTCTTTTGTTGTCATTTGTGTTGTTTGGGTTATTGTCAAGTTTATTATTTATTATTCATATTTACTGTCTTCCATCCTTAGGTATGACCGTACCATCATATTAAATTATGCTTTCCACAAAAGTCATGTGTTTTTTCAGTAGAAGAATACAATGTGAATATAAATTTTGAAGATTTTTTCCTTGCCATCGCTTATTTGCGTGTGGGTTTACCCTGTGTGTGTGTGTGTGTGCGTGCATGCATGTGAGTGTGTGTGTGTGCGCGCATGTGTGTGTGTGTGGGAAATGTGTTTGTGCGAAAGAGAGACTGATGAGTTCATTTGTATGGATCACAGTGATTTATAGCTCTTTTATGTTGTGTTGTTTTCTACATATAGCACACAAAGGGGCACAGAAAAACATAGACATGCTACTTGTGTGTCTACTGAACTTGGGGGTGGAGGCTTGTGACACAGCACCCAGATAGGAGCTGATAAATAGTACAGGCTCAGCACTTCACTAGAGTGGAAGAGTTCAAAGTTTAAAGCTTATTAGGGGTCTATTAAAATGCAACCATGTTTGTAGAAAAGGGCCACATTCCTTTGCCTCTGTGCACACAACCCCCACCTCTCACAGACCCTTTGTTTACAACTCAGTTGTAACCTGCCCAAACCGGTCCTGCTGCTCCCCTTATCAGCAGGACCCCCATAGGTAACCTGAGGCACAGGTGCACCCCCAAGGACAGCCCCCAGATGACCATTTGCCCTCTGACCTGTCCGTATCCTTTGGCCACCAATAGGAACCCCGACAGGGCCAAGGATACGGGACAATATAAAAGTAATGGTGACCTCCCCCACCTCAGTACTGTACCAATACCTGTGGGGTGAAGAACTGGGGAGACCGAACCCTTGGGGAAAGAGTATTAGTGTGTGTCTGTACCTATGAAACCACACACCACACACACTACACCCCACACAAATCCCTCAATAAAGTTCTGAACCAGAAACCTGACTCCTGTGTCCTGACCGGCACCCCACTACGACAGCAACCTTAGCCTGAACCTAATGCACGGGTGAAACTGCCCCCTCAGTTTCACTGTCAGTTCAGATTTGTTGGGTAAACAAGTGAAAAAGTGGTCCAGCTACTCAGTGTGAGAATGCATACAAGCAGATTTCTCATTCCTTAACATCAAATTCCTTTTTTGTTTTACTTTTTCCTGAATGCTGGTTAAATGTCATTAACAACAAGAATAGCAGAAAGAAATGATAGACAAAAAGAAATCTGGTGGTAGAGTCTTGCACAGAGTTTCTCTATTGTATTGAATCGCCTACTATATATGTTCAGGAATTGGGCCCAGTTTTTAGGTGTAAACCAAAAACTTACCCTTACACTAAATCTGACTGTTAATGAACTCACATTATTCAAAGTGACATGCTTTGAATACTTTGCTCTGAGGATTGTCTCAACCCCGCCTCTAGTACTATTGTTAATCTACCCCCCCAAACCATTTGGAAATTTTCTGTCTGAACTGAATGAACTTCTCACTGTTATTTCATCTTTCTGTCCTGCTGTGATCATGCTAGGTGATTTTAACATTCATGTCGATACCAATTGTTCTTACACCTCTGAGTTTAACTCTATATTGGACTGTTTCAGCCTGACACAGCATGTTGACTTTCCCACTCACACTCTTGGCCACACTCTGGATCTGCTCTGTTCTTCTGGTTTAAATGACATCTCTGTCTCTGGTTCCATCTCTGGTGTCTCTGATCATAAGCTCATTGAATGCAGTTTCCATACTATCACTCCCCTCCTCTCGTCTGAGAAAACAACAGTCACAGGCCGTAACATTAAGTCCATTAACCACAGCATGCTTGCTGCCTCTATACAGGCCTTGCCGCTGTATGACCTAGATGAGCTCTCCTCCCCTGATAATCTGGTTGCCATATACAATGACACTCTTGCTAGTCTGCTTGATGACTTAGCCCCTGTCAGGACTAGGCTTGTCCCAGCAAACCGCACATGCCCCTGGTACACCCCTGAGCTCAGACAATTGAAGGCCACTGGCCGCCGTCTCGAACGGCTATATAAGAAAACTGGCCTCATGATTCACTCCTTGCTCTACACTGAGCACATTCAAAAATATAGGGATGCCCTTAATGCTGCCCGCTCAAGCTACTATTCTTCACTTATAAATTGTTCCATGTCCAGGCCTAAAACATTTTTCAGGACTGTGGACAAACTCCTCAAACCTCCTGTCACTGTCTGTCCCAAGACCCCTGAACAGTGCCACGCCTTTTTTGAAGATAAAATTAGCCAAATCTACCGCTGTTTCACACCCAATGCCATCTCTCCCTCTTCCTCTTCTCCTTCTCTGGGCCCTCAGCTCACCCATTTCACCACTGTAGACTCCCTGACTGTCTCTGACATCATTACTAAGTCTAACTCCTCTTCATACAAGCTTGACCCAGCCCCTACCCCACTACTTAAAGCATGCACCATGGTCATCTCTGAACCCATCACATTGCTTGTAAACTCCTGCCTCAATTCTGGTGTTGTTCCTGCTGCCCTTAAAACTGCTGCAGTGACTCCTACTCGTAAAAAGACGGATTCCGATCCAACCTCCCTGTCCAACTACCGCCCTATCTCCAACATATCCTTTTTAGCCAAGGTACTGGAGAGAGTGGTGGCCTCACAGCTACACACCTCTCTCAGTCACCACAACCTATATGAGCCCTTTCAATCTGGTTTCCGCACACATCACAGCACAGAGACAGCCCTATTACGAGTGGTCAATGACCTTCTCCTGTCTGCTGACTCTGGTTCATTAAACATCCTCATCCTCCTTGACCTGAGTGCTGCTTTTGATACTCTCAATCACAAAGTTCTCATCTCCCGTCTGTCTGCTATTGGTGTCTCTGGCACAGCTCTCACATGGTTTCAGTCATACCTCACCAATAGAAAGCAGTTTGTCACACTTGGTCCACATAAATCCCCCATGTCCCCTGTCACTTGTGGTGTCCCCCAGGGTTCTGTTCTTGGGCCTCTCCTCTTCCTCGTATATATCCTCCCACTTGGCCAGATTATTTGCAGCCACGGCTTAAATTTCCACTGCTATGCAGATGACGTTCAATTATATCTTACCACTTCCTCCTCCACTGACCCCCCCACCCAGCTCCCTCACTGACTGCCTTTCCGACTTAAAACTATGGATGCATAGCAATTTTCTCAAACTCAACACAGACAAAACCGAAATTCTTCTTATTGGCCCTAAATCTCTGCTTTCCAAATCTCCCAGTTTCACTCTCAACATTGATGGTACACTTGTCAACTCCACTCCTTTTGTTAAAAACCTTGGCATACAGCTTGACTCCACTCTTAGCTTCGATCCCCACATTAAAACACTCACCAAGACTGCCTTCTTTCATCTCCGGAACATTGCTCGCCTCCGACCCTTCCTCTCTATCAGCGACGCACAAACGTTGGTTCACTCCTTCATTATGTCCCGCCTAGATTACTGCAACTCACTTTTCATTGGTCTCCCCACTAAATCCCTACAAAGACTCCAATATATTCAAAACTCTGCAGCCAGACTCCTCACCCATACCAAACGGTCTGCACACATCACCCCCATTCGTCATCAGCTTCACTGGCTACCAGTTCGGTCCCGGATTAAATACAAAGTACTGCTTCTCACCTTCAAAGCCCTCCATAACCTTGCTCCTCCCTACATCCGTGACTTCTTGACCCACTACTCTCCATCCCGCTCTCTTAGATCCTTTGACCAAAATCTCTTAGCTGTCCCCTGCACCAGACTCTCCACCCTGGGCGGCAGGTCCTTCAGTGCCATGGCCCCCAAACTCTGGAACTCTCTCCCTCAACCTCTTCATGACTGCCCTTCTCTTCCGTTCTTTAAAGCACATCTCAAGACCTTTCTTTTCAATGATCACCTCTCCTCCACCGCCACTGCATAGCTCTACCTTTTTTTTTTTTTTTTTTTTGATTGATTACCATGTAAAGCGACCTTGGGTATTGAGAAAGGCGCTATATAAATGTAACTTATTATTATTATTATTATTATTATTATTATTATTATTATTATAATCACATTGGGTGCTGAGGTGGTGAGTGGCCCATGGCTATAGAAAACTTCAGGTGCTATGAACTGTCTTCACTTTCACCTCATGTCCATCTGGACTGTCCCTTGCTTTTAGCTGGTTCCTTCTCTGAATTGAGCTTGGACAGTGTCAGATACTAACTTTCTGCTCACCACCCCCTTGCATACTACAATAGTTTATCTCTGCTGAGGCTACCTAATGTTACACTGCCTCATAACTTACTGGACCTAAATTCCGTGGTCAGCCCATTCTAACCATTGCATTCACTCTCTTTCGCTCTCTCTTCCTCTGTCTCCCCTTCCATCAGAGCAACAAGCACTTCGGTAGCACTGCCACCAGCTATATTAACCATCCATAATAAACATGATGCCTGGACCATTGTTGCACCAGTCTCAGAAGGAGGGTTCCCACTCATACCTGCTAGAGGCCAACATTAAATCCCCTGTTTACCTCATTTGCTGTGGAATGGAACAGCTGTGATGAACTGATGCCCTTTATGTGTTATGCCAATGCTAACATTTCCATTATTTTCCAGGAGTCTCCTGACTGGCATTTCTCAGGGTCAGGGAATAATTTTCCATTTTTTTCCCCAATTGGCCTGGATTTTCTGTTTTTTTTTGTCTCTGGACAAAGCACTATGCTACATGTACAGTGCTTTGTGACAAACTTGATTGTAAAAATGTGCTATAACAAATAAAATTTGGTTAATCTATTGATACTCATTGTACTTCCATTTTCCTCAGGAGCATGTATTTTCACTTCAATGACTATTTTTGTCATCTTTCTCATTATATCTTGCAAGTTCCATTTTTTTGCTCCTTCTAATTTTTATCAGCAATTCTTTACAAATGTGCTGATGAATTACAAACATGAACATTTTGTTTAGAATTTAACATAAAAACTCAAGTTTTTAATTCAGTAAAATGAAAATTATTATGTCGGGTGGTGGTTTGGGCAGCCCGGGGAGTTGCATGTGGGTGTGGCACAGCGATAATTGAATAATAGGATAACGAGCAAGTTATGCCAGGCACCTGTGAGTGGGGCGTGTAGGGGAGCTTCACAGCCTGTTACAAGGCAGCGGGTTGGGGTGGAAAGGGAGTCAGCTGCATGGAGAAAAGCAGCAAGACTGCGTGGGGAAGCGCTCTGTCTTGGCGTGTACTAAGTTGCTTTTGTTTTTTTTTTTTTTTCTTTTTTTAGTTTCTTTTGGGGTTTTTATGTTTATGTGGGACTTCGGCAGGGCGGAACATCGCTGGAGCAGAGAGCCGGGGAGGAGGAAGATTGTCGACCGCAGACCGCCGCAGAGAAGCTGCTGCCCGGCTGGTCGACTGACGCAATTAGCAGGAGCGACTGCCCTGCCTATCATAAGGAATGTGTTGCATTCAGTCCTGCACAAGGCGTGTGTTTGTGTGTGGCCAGGGGTGGCTACGCTGGGTTTCTCAGCTCCCTCTTCATGTTCACAGGAATTGCAGGGTGCGGCGAGGGATCAGATCGGGGAAGCAGCGTAATCCCACCCGGCAGCACGACTACGTGGAGACTGGCGTCCGGACAGCCAAGGGACTCTATTTTATTGGACACGAGGGTGGTTTGGGGATTCTTTTTTGTGTTAGTTTATGTTGAATATAAGATTGTGTTTTTAATTTTGGTGTTGGTGCTCGGGGAAGAGGGGCGGGCCAAGCGTGAGGCTCTCCTCCTGTCCCCAGAGCAGCGTAGCTCCACCATCTCCCTGTGGACAGCACTGGAGGAGCTATTTGAGCGTCCCATCCCTCTGCCGGTTGCTCATACTCATTTCTTTCAGTGTCACCAGGAGTCTGGTGAGGAGGTGGGGGGGTTCCTTTTAAGAATCAGGGAGCCGTGTTCACATTGGCAGGAGAAGGAGCCAGCAGAAGTGGCCCACGCAGACTGGCTGTTTCGAGATCAGTTCCTGTTGGGTATGCAGACGGGGATGGTGAAGCAAGAATTACAGCATCAGGTACGCAGGCAATCCGAGCTAACATTTCGACAAGTCAGCCAGGAGGCCAAATTGCTGGAGGCAGAGATGGGGGAGAGATGTCGTGTCTCTACCTTCCCCCCCTACAGATGGAGTCCAGGACTTCACATCATGTGGCGACCTGGAACAATGGAAGGAGTCGGTGCAGGCGGAGTTGCGGGAAGAACTGCAGGAGCAACTGGCCACCTTGAGTAGGACCCTGGTAGAGGAGATTACACAGCAGGCGCAGAGCAAGCCCCAAGCCGTACGCCCTGGTGAGCAGCTGGAGCGCCCCCGGGAACATCGCCAGACTGTTAGAGGACACACTGTGTTGTTCTAGTGGAACTCCCAGGGGCGGCCGATCTGCCTCAACTGTGGTGAGACTGGACATGTCCAGCGGCAGTGCCCCGGAAGACGTCCAGCAGCCCTGTTAAACGGGAACCCCCAGCGGCAGTAGGGCATGCAGCTGGGACAGACATCAAGGTTCCCGGGAAGATGGAGCTGAAGAATAGTGGTGATTATTTAGTGATCATTATATTAGTAGACCGATCAATTTAGTAGAATTAGTAGACACCGGGATAATGATGATTGTATTCTGTGTAGTTTTAGGCTGATCACAGAGCTGTGACCTATGACCTACATTCCAAGTGATGCTGCTATGTACACACATTGTGTGTACGTGGTACAAGGCCGTACCAATTAAAAGGCCCATAATTTTGAGCACTCATATAGTTGTAGTTCAGTACTAGGTCACTTACTTTATATCTCAGTGCATATGCATATATCACAATCACGATGCTTTAGGTGCATATATCATAACCAAGATGCCATAGATCTTTGACACTCTTACATTAAAGATTTGGTGATATAGGGACTTACTACCTAGCGGGACCTTCTCCCACTCCATTCTCTTGTCTGTGTTTGTGACAAAGAGGAGTTGGGTCAGTGTGTGCCCTCCTATCAACCTAGGAAGAAATGTTTTTCCAATTAGGCGCCAGACTCTAGACGATGCAAGGTCAGTTAATCTTAAACATTCTGTACAGCTTGTGTCATCAATCTCCCACTCTCAGAATACTATAAGATGTTCTTTGTAAGCAGAGTTCCGCATCTCTCTACCCCCAGCCGCCAGTGGAGAGGGACCGGACCGTGAGAGGTTGATAAGTGTGTAAGGCGTGAAACTCTAAGTGTGAGACTTAGTGTATGTAACATCTGAGACTGCGAAGCCTTGCTGTACCGAAGATCATCAATAAACATCTTTTGCCTCTTCTACAACTACGGTCCAGAATGAAGTTCTTTGTGCAACAGTTTATTAGTTAGCTTGCAAGTGCATCAATTTCACTGAAATCCAACAGAGCGGACGGTTTGGCTGGGGGCCTGCCCACAGATTGAGGTGGAGGTTAGTGGGGTGAGTGTGCCGTGCATCCTAGATACAGCGTCACAAATAACACCGTTCAGTCTGGCTTTTTTCCAAGTCATTTTCAGGGTGAACAAGTACGAGACGTGGCCGCCATGGACTGGCTTATTTTGAAGGCGGCCAATGGCCGTTTGTGGGCTATGCTGTTATGGACTTTGTATGGACCACTTTGGTGGGCGGGATCCAGGTGCAGCTGAAGGGGGTAGTTGTCAGGGATGACTGCTTGGGTCTCGAGTATGGGGTCCTCAGGATGAATGTTATTGGACAGTGCTGGGAGGAGGTGTTTCGGGGGTCGCAACCGGGCGCGCTTACTTCCAGGTTTGACAGGTGGGGGCTGCACGGCACGTCTTTTGTGGTGTGGACGGATCCAGGCATGTTGAGAGGCCCCAGCTCCTGTGTTGCGCATCCGGTTGGAGAAGGACGAAGACCCCGAGGTCCCCGGCGGTTCTGAGGTCCTTCGGTGGGCCCAGGTGGGCCAGGCCATGACCTGGGAGGGTGGGTACAGCCTGGTGGAAGGGGTGGACAAGGGGGGTGAATGGAAGGTGGCCCGTGCCCTGGTGAAGGTGAAGGAGGTGCAGGAAAGGAGCGAGTTGGTGCTGCGGACCCCTTGCCATGGGGAAGTGGAGGTGACTGTCGGGACTGTGGAGGTGACTGTTGGGACTGTGGAGGTGCCGGTTGGGGCAGGGCACCTCCTTGACCTTCCCCATGTGGAGGGTCTAACCGCTGACGAAGAACACCGGTTCCGGGGCTTGTTGCAGAGGTGGGCAGGGGTGTTCGCAGCCCATGAAGATGATTTTGGGAGGACTGATGCGGTGCTATACCATATAAGATAAGATAGAACTTTATTGATCCCACAGCGGGGAAATTCACATGTCACAGCAGCATTTAGACAGAGGTAGAAAGAGTGGCAAAGTGCAAAAGTGCAATAACGTAAAAAATACAAAAACACAAAGGAATACAGAAGAAGAAAACAAAAATATATGCATATATATATATATATATATATATATATATATATATATATATATAAACAGAACCAATAAAATAGTAAATAAGTGTACATTAAGAATAAAAAAACATACAGAAAAATAAGAAAAACCACAGATGTGCAAAAACTAGAGATGTGCAAAACCAAGTGTATTTACAGAGTGGTGGGGTTTATTTATTATTAAACAGTCTGACCACAGTTGGGATGAATGACCTGCGGTAGCGCTCCTTCTTACACCGTGGGTGAAGCAGTCTCTCACTGAAGGAGCTGCTCAGGGCCACCACAGACTCACTCAGGGGGTGGGAGGTGTTGTTCATGATGGAAGCCAGTTTGGTTAGCATCCTCCTCTCACCCACCTCCTCCACAGAGTCCAGTGGAGAGTCCAGGACAGAGCTTGCTCTCCTGATCAGCTTGTCCAGTCTCTTCCTGTCCCTGTCCGTACAGCCCCCTCCCCAGCAGACCACGGCGTAAAAGATGGCTGAGGCCACCACCGTGTCGTAGAAGGTCCTGAGGAGAGCCCTGCACACTCCGAAGGACCTCAGCCTCCTCAGCAGGTGAAGGCAGCTTTGACCCTTCTTGTACAGGGCATGAGTGTTGTGTCTCCAGTCCAGTTTGTTATTAAGGTGAACACCCAGGTATTTGTAGTTCTCCACTACCGCAATGTCCATACCCTGGATGTTCACAGGCGTGATGTGTGGTGTCCTCTTCCTAAAATCCACGATCATCTCCTTTGTCTTGCTGGTGTTGATGTAGAGCTGGTGGAGCTCACACCAACTGACAAAGTCCTTGATGACCTCCCTACTATACCAACTGGTGACTGTCTTGCTCGATTGCTCTAGCCTGGACGAGTTCCTACTGTGTTTGTGGAGTGCTGTACTGTGTTTGCGTTTGTGGATTGGTCTCTGTGCTATTACATTCAATAGGATAAAAATAGAAATTGGGGCTATTTACCCAGTTATTAAATAAGGTAGGTCTGATCTGCTCCTAAAGTTAAATCTTTTGTTGCCATTAGGAGACAGAGAGGGAATTTTCCACTTTTTTCCTCCGTCAAAGTGTTATCCAACGAGTTAGCTTGTTGGCAAACGCAGCTAATTCGGCACATATTCTAGCCGACGAGTGGTTTTTCGCCCTCTCAGGAGCAAATCTTTAAATATAAAAATCTTTAAATATATAAGCAACATACTTTAGCTAGCTAGCCGGTTCGCTTGTTTAATTTTTTTTTTCTACTGTTTTTCAGCGTTAGATTTCAGGATATTCTGATTCTGGTTATGTTAGCGCATCTGCTGAACTGTAAATGTAGTTTTATTGTATTTAGGCTAAGTGGCATTTCTTGTGCTTGATTTCTGCCTTTGGCTGTTCTGAGCCACCTCTGTGCTTTTAGCACTTTTTTTAGCTGGTAATTCTGTCTCGGCAGTAAATCCTTATTCAGGGAAAGAGTGTTCAGTTAGGGGAAAAAAATGTGGCCAAAACTGTGCGAGAGTTGCCGGATGATTGGATTTCTGGAGGGAGACCTCCAGGATGAATTCATCTGCGACTGTTGCCGACTTGTTGAGCACTTGGAGAACAAGATTCTTGATCTCGAGGCCCAACTAGCTGGACCCCACAGTAATCCTGAATTGTTAGAGTTACAGGAACTGATTAGTATGCCCTACAGGGAGATAGTGTGCTCACCAAAGCCGGGTAGGGGGGAAGATACAGACCAGATAGGGCGAGAGAGCTGGGTTACAGTAGGGCGTAGGTGTAGAAAGGGGCACACAATTCCAAGAAGGGTGGCATCTCCAGAGATCGCGGTGACCAACCGTTTCGTGCCACTGCAGGACGAGTTGGCCCACGATCCTGAGAGTGGGAGGACTGAAGAGCCCCAGGGCACCCAGGTGGCCTCATCCTCCAAGAAAAGGGAGTTGGTGATAGTGGGGGACTCAATCATTAGAGGGGTAGACAGCATAGTGTGTTCGCGCGACAAGGAGTCTCGCATGGTCTGTTGCCTGCCTGGTGCCCAGGTTGGAGACCTCCTGGAGCGTGCGGACAAGCTCCTGGCCAGAGCAGAGGAGGATCCAGTGGTCATGGTCCATGTTGGAACCAATGACATAGGAAAGGGTAGGTTCGGGGTTCTGCAAGAAAAATTTATTGAGCTAGCGGTGAAGATTAGGAGCAGAACTTCCACGGTAGTCTTCTCTGGAATTCTACCAGTACCACGTGCAAGCAAAGTGAAGCAAGCCTTTATATGGAGGTTTAACACGTGGCTACAAACCTGGTGTAGGAAAGAGGGGTACAGGTTTATGGGGCACTGGGACTCCTTTTGGAACAGGGGTGACCTGTACAAGCGGGACGGGTTACACCTGAACCGGAGGGGTACAGCTGCACTGGGCCAGCGTATGCTTAGGGTAGCAGAGGGTTATTTAAACTAGGGTCTGGGGGGGCAAGGAGGTTATACAGTGAGATGGGTAGGGATAGACAGACTGCTGGAATAGAACACACCATGGCTAAGTATCTTATTAGTAGTGAGGAAATGATGCTTGTAAATCAGTCAGTGCAGCACTGTAATAGAGGTGGTACTGAGCGGCTGGGGGCAGGGGGAAGGATGGGAAATGCACACGTGGTACTCTGAAATTCCTCTGTTTAAATGCTAAAAGCATAAAAAATAAAAATTTGGATCTAGAAACCGTTATGAGTAATAGTAATTATGATGTTGTTGGGATTACAGAGACGTGGCTTGGTGCAGGGGATGGGGATGAGTACATGCTGCTAAGAAAAGATAGAATCAATAGAAGAGGAAGAGGCGTAGCTCTCTATGTAAAGGATAATCTTAATATTCAGGAAATTCCAGGAATGGAGCCCCTTGGTGTTAGTGAACACATATGGATTAAAATGTTGGGGGAAAATGAAAAAGGTCTGAATGTTGGAGTATGCTGTAGGCCACCAGCCTCAGACAGTACTGTCAACAGTATGCTCTTTGATAAAATTAAGCTAGCATGTCAGGAGGGTGAGACAATAGTAATGGGGGACTTCAATTACCCTTCAATTAATTGGGAAGCTGTGTCAAGTCAAGGCAAATGTGAGGAAGAGTTTTTGGATGTTGTAAATGACTGTTTTTTGATACAGTCTGTTACTAAACCCACGAGAGAGAACACAATTCTAGATCTGGTTCTGTGTAATAATCCTGATAGAATCGGCAGTACTGAGGTAGGGGAACCACTCGGAACAAGTGACCATAGTTCAATTACATTTGAAGTTTTTTGGCAAGTTAAGTCTGCATTCTCAAATACTAGAGTATTCAACTTTAGATGAACTAACTTTATTAAGATGCGTGATTATACAAGGAATATAAACTGGGTACCTCTTCTAGATGGAAAAACTGTGAAAGAAATGTGCATTTTAAAAACGATTATTCTGGATGTACAGCGTAAATTCATTCCGCAAGTGAGAAAAGGGAAGCTGAAAAAGAAGCATCCACAGTGGATGAATAAGTCCTTATGGGACAGTTTGAAACAAAAAAGGAAATTATTTAGAAAATACAAGTTGGAGAGCTCAGAGAGTAATAAGATTGAATACAATAATATGCAAGCTCAAGTTAAGAAAAAAATAAGGGAAGCTAAAAGGTGTTTTGAAAGACAGATTGCACTAGATGCAAAGAGCAACTCTAAATGCTTTTTTCAATATAACGGTCAAAAAAGGATAGTTAAGGATAAAATAAGAGGTATAAAAAATAAGGATGGAATTATGGTCTATGATAACAAAGCTATTGCTGATACACTAAACAGTTACTTTGTGGAGAGTTTCACTAGTGAAGTGTTTTCGCATAAGCCTTTAGGTGCAGTCAGTTCTCAGAGACTTATGGAGGAAATTGATTTAAATGATGCAGAAGTACTAGATAAACTTCAAAAACTTAAAACAAATAAGGCAGCAGGCCCTGACGGAATATATCCAGGAGTTCTCAGAGAACTAGCAGAGGTAGTTTACAAGCCTCTGACAGTTATTTTTAAGCAATCCCTTAAAACTGGAGAAATGCCAGATGACTGGAAACATGGCAGTGTAGTACCTATCTACAAGAAGGGAGACCGGACTGATCCAGGAAATTATAGGCCTGTCAGCTTAACCTGTATCGCATGCAAAATACTGGAATCCATCATTAGGGATAATTTGGAATTATTTCTGGAACAAAATGGTGTCTTAAATGATAGCCGACATGGTTTTCGCAGAGGGAGGTCGTGTTTAACAAACCTCCTGGAATTCTTTGAGGAAGCTACATCATGTTTGGACTCAAACCAAGCTTATGATATTATGTATTTGGACTTTCAAAAGGCATTTGACAAAGTTCCGCATGAGAGGCTCATATTGAAAATGAAATCTGCAGGAATTATGGGAGCTATCACTGAGTGGGTTCAAAGTTGGCTGTCTAGTAGAAAGCAGACTGTAACTGTGGGAGGAATTGTATCAGAACAGGGTCCTTTACGAAGTGGAGTCCCGCAGGGATCGGTGTTGGGGCCTTTGCTATTTCTTATATACATAAATGCTCTTGATACAGAGGTTAGTAGTAAAATAGTAAAATTTGCAGATGATACAAAACTAGGGGGTCTAGCCAACAGTATAGAATCAACTAAGGTAATACAGGAAGACCTAAACATCATCCAAAGGTGGGCAGATACCTGGCAATTTGAAAAAGACTTGGGAGTAATAGTTGACCCAAGCTTAACAGGATCTAGACCAGGGGTGTCAAACTCATTTTCACCGAGGGCCACATCACTAAATTTCTAGGCCATCGAGGGCCAACTAATCATTGAACATCCATTCAAAAAGG
This sequence comes from Megalops atlanticus, assembly GCA_019176425.1. Lineage (NCBI taxonomy): Eukaryota > Metazoa > Chordata > Actinopteri > Elopiformes > Megalopidae > Megalops > Megalops atlanticus. The sequence continues at coordinate 851,717 of CM032882.1, forward strand.
GCAACTATGAAATCTGCATGGCAGTACGATTTGTTTTTTCAAGACAGTTTGAACACCTTTTCATTGGGAATCAGTAAAACAACTACAAGGCTAATTTCCCATTCATTTTATTTGATTCCGTTTCAATACATTTCCAACTTTTTTGTTTCATATCTTTTAACATAGAAATATTAATGAAAATGAGTGCATTCAACAATTTCAATATGTCAACAGGCTGTAAACTTGCCATATTGAACTTGCCTGTCCTCACCACTCCAAAAACTGTGTGGCAGTAAAAACAATTTGGTTTCAAAAGTAACATCTTTCAAATTCAACTTCCATACATTTCCCATGCATGCATTCATTCATTCATTTGATGGTTTCAACACATAGGCCTAACCTGTAGTATAATTATTAACATTAATGAAAAACCAAGAGCAGTCAACAATTTACATTCACTATGTCCTTTGTGGCAGTAAAAAGTGTATTTGTGTGTGTGTGTGTATGTGTGTGTGCGTGTGTGTGTGTGAGAGAGAGAGAGAGATTTAGTTGTTTTTCCCTGACATCTGGCATCTCTTGGTCTTGACCAGCAAATCAAAATCAGGATTTAGTTTCTGCACTGTTGAAACCTTCATGATATGATTAAGGAGGCTATGTGTAATTCGAGATCTCTGTGCAGTTTTTTTTATATTCATTACAGAAAATGCTTGCTCACAAAGATATGTAGTCCCAAACATAGAGAGAAGCCTGGCTGCAAAAGCAGTTACTTTGGGATAACGGGACCCAAGACCCTGATAGAATGCTTCAAGGCTCACTGTATCAAAACGTTGTTTCAATAAGGTGTCGCATTGTAGATCAATCAGCTCCAACTGGAGATCTGCAAACGGCACGTCAGTAGCGCTGACGGTGAACGGAGCAATAAATACTGAGAATTGCTTCTCAAGTTCGCAGAATTCCTGAAAGCGGGTATGGAATTCATTCTTCAATGCAGCTATCTTCTCTGTGTAGCGGCGGCCCGAGTGAGCAGTAGTAGCGGATTGCAAGGCCAAGGAGGGAAAATGCGCTAGGTTACTTAGGGAAAGTTGTGCTTCCCAAAGGCTTAGCTTACACTCGAACGCACGAATACTTGCGTACAGGTCGGTGACCGACCTTGCATGGTCGTGTTCAAGTCATTCAAGTGCCCTGTAATGTCAACCATGAATGCGAGATCGCAAACCCAGTCCGGATCTCTTAGCTCTGCAACAGGTCTCCCTTTAAAAGTCATGAATTTGGCTATTTGTTCTCGTAGATCAAAAAATCGTTTTAATACAGTCCCACGGCTTAGCCAACGCACTTCGGTGTGGTAAGGTAGACTGTGGTGAACATTGTGGTCGGCTAGGAGATTATCAAATTGGCGGTGACTGAGCCCTTTGGCTCAATGAAGTTGACAGTTCTGATGACAACAGCCATAACATTGTCCATTTTCAGTGTTTTACAACAGAGTGTCTCTCTGTGGAGTATACAATGAAAATTCCAAAACTCACCCCCCTCCACACTGCTGCACTTTCTCTCGAAATCTGGCCACAACTCCAGCTTTCACACCAATCATTGATGGTGCGCCATCAGTCGCAAGACTTACGGCACGGGCCCAGTCCACTCCCAATTTATCCAAGGATACAGCGAGACTACTGAAGATGTCGCTAGCCGTAGTAGTGTCAGTCATGGGTACCAGTTCTATGAATTCCTCTGTGATGTTACAAGCAGAGTCAACACCTCTAATAAAAATTAAAAAAAATAAAAAATAAAAAGGTTGTTGCCACCTAGTGGATGGATGACGAATTACGTTTTGTGGTAATGGTAAAGAGTTGACGCAAATATTAGGGCCTGTATTACATCCTCTGGTTGATGCACGGGCCGTTTTGAATCTTTGTGCGGGCCAGATGTGGCCCGCAGGCCGTATGTTTGACACCCCTGATCTAGACAGTGTGCTGTAGCAGTAAAAAAGGCCAACAGGATGCTGGGATGAGTTCAGTCTGTAGAACAAGAGGACATAAATGGAAGTAAGTTCCACATTGATGTAAGGAAATATTATTTTACACAAAGAGTTATCAATACATGGAATAGGTTGCCAGGTCATGTAGTTGAGGCAGAGACCCTTGCTGTGTTCAAGTCTAGACTTGATGCAGTTTTGGATACTCTTTAATTAAGAAATAGCGAGCTTAGTTGGGCCGAATGGCCTGTTCTCGTCATAATATATTCTTATGTTCTTATATGACACTCTCCCAAGCCGTGAGCGGTATCGCCCTTTCCCACCAAGCTTGTACCCCGAGCTGTGGGCCCTGCTCAAGGGAATGCTGGAGCAGGGCATGATTACCGAGAGTTCCAGTCCCTGGGCCACCCCCGTGGTATTGGTGAAGAAGAAGGATGGGTCCTGGCGATTTTGTGTGGACTACCGCCACCTTAATGCGGTCACGCATAAGGATGCATACCCCTTGCCCCGGAATTAGGAGTCTGTCACCAGCCTGAAGAGGATGGCATGGTACTCCACTCTTGATCTGGCAAGTGGGTATTGGCAGGTGGCTGTGCATCCTCAGAACCGGGAGAAGACCACCTTTGCCACGCCCCTCGGCCTCTTTGAGTTCCAGCAGATGCCCTTTGGACTCTGTAATGCCCCAGCAACCTTTCAGAGGTTGATTCAGCGTTGTTTGGGGGACTATGTAAACGAGTCGTTGCTGATATATTTGGATGACATTGCCATGTATTCACCTGACTTTGATACCCACTTGTCCCACCCTGAGCAGGTATTCCGGCATCTGCAGCAGCATGGGCTGAAGCTGCAACCCCAGAAGTGTCATCTCTTGCAGCGGGAGCTTCGATACCTGGGGCACATTGTGGGCCGAGAGGGTGTGGCCACTGACCCGGACAAGACATCGGAGGTCAGGGACTGGCCTCGGCCTCAGACGGCGCAGCAGGTTCAGGTGCTCCTTGGGTTCATGGGCTACTATAGGCATCCCCTTGAACGTGATGACCAGAATTAAAGCTCCTTCAAGCTGGCCCTGAAGTGGGCCATGACTGAGAAATTTAAAGACTATCTGTGGGGAGCTCGCGTCATTGTCTTCACAGATAACAATCCCTTGGTGCACCTGGATACAGCCAAGCTGGGGGCGATGGAGCAGCGGTGGGCAGCAAAGCTGGCCAATTATAACTTTGAGGTGAAGCATCGCCCTGGCTTGGCCAATTGGAATGCGGATGCGCTCTCCAGGTTTCCGGGGGGAGACGGGGGCTGTCTGCTTGGCCCACAGAGGGGCCGAAGACCTCCGGGAACCAAGAGGGGAGCCAGACTGGGAGGAGCTGCAACGGGGGGATGTTCATCTGCAGGCTCTGGCAGGTTGCGTGCTGCGGGGTGAGTTACCGCGGGGGAGGAGCGCAAGAGCGTGCTGCCCAAAGAACGTAGGTGGTGGGGGGAGTGGGAGAGGCTCCAGGTTAGAGGGGCTGCGCTGAGTGTCTTCTCTCTGACCGCGGCACCACGTTTGAGTCCTCCCTACTTGCATCTTTTTGTTGCCTTTATGGATGTACAAAGATACGCACCACCCCGCATCATCTGCAGGGTAATGGAGCTTGCGAGAGCTTTAACCAGACTCTGCTGTCTCTTCTAGGTTCTTTAAGAGAAGAAGAGCACCCTCGGTGGCCATCATCATATTTTGACAAGAGTATATCAGCTGGTGCAGCCCACGCCCAGCAACAGCAACAGCAGGACAAGAGATGCTATGACCGTCGAGCTAAAGACTTACCTCTGCTCTCCAGGGAGCGGATGTTGATCCGGAACTTTTGCCGCAGGGTACATGATAAGCTGGCCCCTCCCGTCCCTATGTTGTCGTCCAGCAGTTGCGGTCTGGGTTACCGGTGTATTGGGTCCACCCAGAAGGGGGCAGGCAGGAGAAGACAATACACCGGAACCACCTTCGCACCTGTCCCACTGTGGACCCGGAAGTACGTAACAGGACTGCACCCGAAGTCACTGACGCCCTAGAGCATCCACCGACCCAGCCGCATCTTGGCTGGTATCTGGTCCGGTACCCTGTGGTCCCAGCTCCTGAGGCAGGGCTTGCCGGACCTGGGGTGGGAGAGGCCCCTCTTCCTGGGTTGCTGCCTGCATCCCCCCCCGGGGAGCCAGCTGGGGGGCCCCTCCGTCGCTCTGATCGTGTGACCCAGGGGTGCCCTCCGCGTCGGTAAATTTCGGAGTGTTAGTCGGGACGACTATTGTAAAGGGGGGGGGGGGATGTCAGGTGGTGGTTTGGGCAGCCTGGGGAGTTGCATGTGGGTGTTGAACAGCAGCAACGCCTGTGTTGTAATAAGTCTGTGTGTATGTGTGAGCACTCCCGGTGGCAGCCTTTGACCCCCACCTGGTCAGCCCCGTTTCGGGACCAGCTCACCCTGGCCAGAGGGAGGCGCCAACTGCAGCTTGTGAGGGAAAATTGCAGTGTTTTATGCCAGAGTGCGAGGGTGTGAGGGGACCACCGTGTGCTGTCGGTTTGGAGTGTGTGCACTTACCTGTAGGGGGTACTATCCGTTGGCAGGAAGGGGCCAAGTTTATGCCGGGGCTTACAGTGGGAAGAGCAGGCAAAGGGGGTGACTCCAGGTTGTGCTGTCATTGATGAGTTTCATTATTGTAAGATTTTAACCCCAACTTGTAATAATAAAGTGTTGGTTTTTGCTACCTACCTGGACTCGTGTTGTGGTGGGCTGATGGTGGTCGGGGCAGTTGGGTGTCCGGGTCTGCTAACCCGCGACAGTTATGTTCATTTATCCAGAATAGAATTTACCTGATGTTTATCTCTGTGAGAGTCAGGAGAGAATGGAAGCAGTGCTGATGTCTATGATGTGCAAGCTGTTTCTCTAACATTTCTTTCAATTGAGATACTTCCGTAACACTTTTCTGATCCATATTACTGGAACTGACCTGTTAAGAAATGCTCAGGGGGAGTAATCAAGGAGATATGCAGTATATTCTCTTGGTCTTGGAGCTGGCTGTATATTTGTAGCAGAGTACATGCCCGCTTTCATCTGAGTCGATCTGAGAAATTTCTGATCTTGTCATGCCTTGTTTCAGTGCACATTTTAACAGGTTTCTTCCAACTGAATTACGTGTAGTTAATTTGGAATAGTCAATGATTAGTAATGTTTTCTTTGTATCATTTAATTTATTTTTCACCCTTTAATTGTCACCAAATATGCATTTCTAAGTTAGGTTACCACCACAAAGACATTTGTTGAACCCATGGAGGAGTGCAGGGTGAGTTGTGTGCAATCGTTTGCTTTGCACACCAACCATGACCATTTCTCACACTGTGTCCCACAGTGCCCCAAATGCTATTGGAGGATAGGCACATGTTTCTGACACTATCTGAGTAACTCATAGGCATGTACATAAGTCACAGGGCATTGAAAGTGGAGAGACAAGAGGACCCTGGCTGACACATATGCCCCTATCCCTGACCGTAGAGCTCAGCCTGCACTTTTAAACAAACAAGCACTTTTACTTTCTGACCCTCTGGGGAGCGCCTTTTTTGATGTATGTATGTACATGTCACATTCAGAATTTAGCAGTGTTCTCTAATCCTAGTCCTGCTAACTTCATATGGAATATTTAACTGAGACTCCACCTTCAGAGACTGAGCTACCAACAGCACACTGGGAGGTTGAGTGAGAAGGGGAGGAGGGAGAGAGGTACTCACATACTCAGTTTTAAATAGAAGGGCTGGCCCTATCTAAGGTATAACCATGGCAGAGAGACAAGGTGTGGGCTACGACGTTCAAAGGGAGGTGTTTGATGAGCTGAGTGTTGAGGACGTGGCAGAGAAATGTAACAGTATAAGACCACTCTCAGACAAACTCCATGATTCACTGCGGTAAGACCAGGCCATGAAAATATTTTTGTGCATTTCATTCAGAACTCTCAGTTCACATTAGTGTAATATTTATGCACCAATGTCTCAGTGTCAGTGATTTTTTGTACCAGTATATTTCACTTTGTCTCATCATTGTGTTTTAGTGAGCTTTGAGACCCACTGATCCCAAAGCTCACTAAAACACAATGATGAGGCAAAGTGAAATATACTGGTATATTTCACTTTGTCTCATCATTGTGTTTTAGTGAGCTTTGGGATCAGTGGGTCTCAGTGTTGAGAACTGTAGTGTGTCTAAATGTAAGTGAGTCTTGGTACCAGGGTCTCAATATCTTCCGCTCTCAATTTGTCTTAGAATCAGTATGTTTTACTATGTCTTAGTGAGATGCAGTGTTGGTACCTTTCAGGTGTTCAGGTCCCAGGCTGAAGCAATGTGTGTTGAGGTGTGTTCCTGTTCTCTCCTGGCTGCCCCGCTACTCCTTTCGAGACTGTGCTGCAGGGGACCTGGTGTCTGGCCTTAGTGTTGGCATCATGCACCTGCCCCAGGGTAAGACTGCACACCTGCTTTCCTGTCTCACACCTGTATACCTGAAACATGCATGAATCCACCTGTCTCACAACATTTTCTTTCCATCTAGCCTTCTCTCGCTCAGTGTGTGTTCCTCGGGCCTTATTGATAATACTTAGATATGAGTGGAGCTGTGGCCAAAAAAGTATCCAGAATGTTCTAGTCAAAACAAATTTAAAAGAATATAATCTTTCAAATTGCAATTTGGTTCTCTAAACATTGCTCTTAATAATACATGGGTACTTTGTTTCTGACAACAGCAACACAGAGCGTCACTTGCTATATTATTCCTGTCATAGTGCCTGAGTGTACTATGAACTGGCTGTACCAACCTTTGCACTCTGTCTTCACTGTAGAATAATACAGGTGAATAGTTAATATCACCTTACTTGCTTTCCCAGCCCTGTTATTGTCAGTTTTTTGTTCACTGTTGAATGGACTCTTGTAATGTTACCAGAGAACCATTTATATTGTCACCTTCATGCTAAACAATTAAATCTGTTTGCCCTTTATAGCTCATAGTAGGTTTATAAATTCAAAACTATCAGTTTAACCATAGATACCATACTTAGCCATAGAAACACTGTCAAAGCTATGACTCGAATGAAGCAACTTTTTCCCAGCTTCTTCTTCTTCAGTTTTGTGACCTATGGACCTTACACCTTTGTCATATACTTACCTACTAATCTAATCAGTTGGCTTAGAATTAACTTATTTGCCAAATTGTAAATGTGAATCTATCTATACTGGAGGTGATAGGGTTTATGTGCTTAACACTGATGACACTGCTTGCCAACCCAAAAACAACATGGGAGATAACCATGTACATATGCACACTCGGGTGGCGATGGAGTGTGTAATTGGAGTGCTAGAAGGCCAGTGGATATTTCTGGACAAAGCAGGCAGCACATTATTGTACATACCTGAAAAGGTGTGCAAGATCACATTGTTCTCCTGTATCCTTCACAATATGGCCATTAAACATGACATTCATAAGCCAGCAGATGATCAGCAAGAAGAGGACCCTATGTCCTAATCACTCTTGCGAATAGGGCTATGATTGAGTCTTGCATAGCATTAATTGAGCCTCTTTGAATTATGGTTTGAATTGCATAACTGTACGCCTTTTCACTCCTGGTTTACTTCTGTAATGTCTACCCTGACATACCCTCTGTGTGGTGGATACAAATTTCATTTTCAGACAAGACCACATAAGGACAAGCTTGATTTATTTAGACTTTGGAGTCCTTCCAAAGATGTGCTTATTTCAGCCAGTGATTTACTGACTTTCCCAGACACTCCATTGCTCACACTATGAAGCATGCTCACACAATTGTTTTCATTCTTTTTGTTTTTTGTTGTTTCTCTGATCTCTGAATCAGAGAAAAGTTTCCTTTTTTCCCTTTCAGCAATATTTCAGCTATACCTGTAACTTGGAAGTCATAATAACCTTGTATGATATTGTCGGGGTGTTTACTTACTTGTGTTAACAGCAAGTGAAAATAGTGCTTGCTATTAGCATGAGTAAACACCTTCATAGCATATAACATCCACAAGCATCTAATTTAAGAACAGATTCATCATTATACAAATGAGGGAAAGAATGAAATCAAATGTTTCTGTACATTTCATGAAACTAATGCAACTTTTCCACATTTTACATTTTTACATTGCTCCATTTGCAGCTCCCCTGACCATGCCTCCTGGCTCTATTCCTGAAGAGACTCTGTACCAGATGCTATGTATTTGGCTCAGAATAGTACTTCAGAAGCCACATTTTGATAGATCACACAATTGTGAGATAAAATCCTGAAGCTATCTCTTCATGTATGGGCTAGGCAAATATGGCCATTGACAAAAAAACGTCTGATACTACCACCTTTCCCCAAACACCTGGCAGGTATTTTATTAAACACCACAGCACCCCTGATCATTTGCTGCACTCCCGAAGCTACCACTTTGCATACACAGCTGAGTACCTAACTTGTACAGCTGATGATACCTTTCATCCAAACATTTTCAGCCCTGCAGGAATCTTAGCATCTTTCCTTCTACAGAACACTCTACCCCTCAGCTGCTTGCTTGACGCTACCAATTTGCCAAGGGCAAAATGGCAATTGGACTATGAGAAGTCCATGCACAATGAGAGACAACCACATTGGACCATAAGGTCATATGGTATGGCTGCCATATTGATTGAAAAATTGGATCTTCAAATGACCATAACTCATTATCTGTACATCATAGATATATGAAAGCCTGGCATACTCCAATTGTCCATGCCTATTAGTGTCTGCTATACTGGATTTTGAAGTAATTTGCATATTTAGCATGTTAGCTCTCATGAACCGGTGGGCAGATTGCCATAAAACTTTCACTGATCTGTTAAGTAGATTCATATCAACCTAAATTGCAAAGGAATAGTCACTACCTTGAAAAACATGGCTGCCACAGGCAAATAAAGTTGAGTGACAGGTGATAGTTTGTGAGTGCTACATATGAGTGCCCAGGACCACTCTGTGTCACAGGTAGAAAGTTGTCACTGTGCAAGTTTTTAGTCAGGCATAGACAATTATGAATCATGCCTTTTGCCACATGGCATTTTGCAGTTTTGTATAAAACGTTCAAAAATGAAGCACTCATGAGCCAATTGGTTTTATGAGATGAAAACTGGTACAAATAGTCCTTGTGTAGGGTCCTTAATTGTGAAGTTGCTACATGAAATATCATGGTTGTGGCATGTCAATCAGTATGCACTTACAGTACCTTGAAAAAGTATTCAGCGTCCAACTCTTTTTTCACACAAATGATTTTCACAGCCTGTCAACAATTAATAAGTATTCATTGCCCTTCTTTAGTACTTGGTTGAACGTCCTTTCACAGCTATTACAGTCATTAGTCTTTTTTGGATAAGTCTATTAATTTTGCACAATGTGATGGAGCAATATTAGCCCCTTCCTTCTTGCAAAATTGTTCAAGCTGTACCAGATTGCCAGTCCCTGCTGCTGAAAAGCACCCCCACAAAATGATGCTACCACCAGTATATTTCAATGCGGGATTGTTGAGAGATTGTTGAGACATGGACATCATTTTCAGTTGCAGCCACTGACTTCTGTAGCTCAGGTAAAGTGACAGTTGGCATCACAGTAGCCCCTCTGACAGGTGCCATTCTTGTTCGGTGACTAAGTTTGGGGGGTGGGGCTGCCCTGGACAGTGTGGCTGTAGTTCCATATTTCTTCAACTTCTGTATGATGGACTGCCCTGAGCTCAAAGGTATGTTCAGTGCCTTTGGAATGTTCTTTTGTCCTTCCCCAGATTTGTGCTTCTCCACAGTCATATCCCTCACTTGTTTTGAATTCTGTTTTCCCTTCATTTTGGTTTGTTCAATGGAAAATCCAACCATACTATTTGACCTTATAGAGAGGGAAAGTATTTTTTCTCATGAAGTAATTGAAAACAGGTGATGCACTAATTTCCTACACAGGTGGAGACCATCAACAAATTGGATGAGTTTATAAGACAATATCCCGCATCTGAGCAATGTTAGCCTTATAATTATGAAGGGTATGAATACTTTTTAGATCTCAGAGTTTTAGTTTTTTTTTTTGATAGGTTTTGGACATTTGTCATGATGTACAATACTGTGTAGGCCAACTGGAAAAAAATCTTACTTTAATATATTTTAAATTTGGAATCGGAGACAATAAATTGTGAAAACAGTATTAGGGGCTGAATACTTTTTCAAAGCACTGTAGGTGTGAATTTGCACATTTTTGAACACATGGAATATTCAATCCCCTATAAGTCCGAAATACTATTCAGAAAATGCTCAGAATTTGGCACACGTGTATAGGCTCATGAAGAATATCCTCAATATAAAAATGAGGTCATGTTTGGGCCACCATTTTGGGTTTTAATTCAGGAACAGTCAGTCCTACAGATTTTTGGATACCAAAGGTTATTGGGACATTGCTGAAAACAATTTCTTCTCATGAAACTTTCTCCGAACTGTTAATTGGCTAAATCTAAAATGAAGGAATAGTTCATGCATGAAAGATAATCCTGATATAGGCTAATGAATTTGTCCCACACTTGCAACTTGCAAATAATACATGCATAAGGGCAATAAAGAGCACTATGTACCTTATCTTGAAGGTTCTGAACACTCCCAGACCCATGAGCGTGAGCATAATACTATTTAAGCCCTACCCTAAGTTAACTGTGCAACCTGACTAGACAAGGGAAACAAAGTAGACTACCATACATCAGTCACTACCTCACATAATTCAAAACACATGGCAATACAACACATAAAATTAACTACAAGTACTGCAAGTAGCAGGTGTTAGGGGGCAGGGATTGAGGTGGAACCAAGATGCAGTCTGCTTCAGAAGATGGCCAGTCTTCAGTCTGCGTCACAGAGGCATTCTGCTGTCCTGACCCCCACGGGGAGTTCATTTCACCACCGAAGGACCAGTACAGACAGTCATTGTGTTTGAGAGGAGCGACCCCATTGGAGCAGGACAGTCAGTTGCCCCATGAATGCAGAGTGTAGTGATCTTGGTGGCACATAGGGTTTGAACACAGGGTTTGGGAGATTTATGGCCTTAGTGCACCTCTGTTTTCTCACATGGGCCACATGGTATATCCAAATCTTATGAAACTTGTCAGTCTTGTAAAGGAGTATGGACAGTCTCTGTACAATTAAAATGGACAAGATAAGTCGCATGTTTTTTACACCATTTTGTTTTGGTATTGTATTTTCAAAATGTTATAACTCATTAACTGTATGTCATACAGACATCAAACCAATTTGAGCCACATTACATTATATGGTGTATTTTAAATGTTCCATTGCTACAAAACAAAAGATTGGGAAGGCCTGAAACTTCACCACTACTTCACCTTTCTCTCTATGACCACAATAAGAGCAAAAATGATGGTCACATGACTTGGTGGCAGTCTTAGCTTAGCAGTCAAATGCTTAAACATCAACTCCTCAGGAACTGTCAGAGAAATTGGTGAAATTTAGTATTGCCAATTCTTGTATTAAGCCCTACCTAATTTGCAAGAATTTATCTAATTTTTGCATCTCATGAACTGTATCTCTGATTGATGTGAATTTTCATACATTAAGCCTTTTGGGTATGTTGTCCCTATCTGTGAAGGGCATATTGCTACATTAAATAACACTAGAGCTACATGGTGAAAATCAGTGATTTTTATGCTCAAATGTCAACAACCATCAGGCCAATTGGCACAAAATTTGATATGTACAATGTAAGCTCTATATAAAGTGTTAAGGAAGAGTTGTTACATGAATAAACATGGCTGCTGCTATGAGCCATTTCACAGTCAGCGAGGTGGACAGGGGATTGAAATGTTGGCTTTTGCAAGTTATACGTGGGGACCCTCCTTCTGAGAGCGGATAGTGCAGCAATTTTCCAGGCATTGTAATGGTTTTCACTTTTGGGGCAACAGCTCTTAAATTTTGTGTACAGAATGTTTGAGCCATCTTTTTACAATCTTAAGGTTGGTCAAAATCAACGGCACATGTTATTAGATGAATGTAAAAATTATAACAATGTTATTCCAGGTAAAATGCTGTAAATTGACCACAGTTCCCCAGAAATATGTCACATCTTTATCTTAAATAGCACACCTACTTATGTTCAGCTAATAGCAGAGCTTGATTTGATAATTTGAAAAACAAATATGTAATGGTCAGGCTTATTCCAGTTGTACTTTGAGGCTAACCCAGCTATCTTAAATGTACAAATGTTATTTTGTTGTTTTGTTTCGAATCAGACAGTTACCAGCCAGCTACCTAAATCATCTGGGTTTGAAAATATTGTGGTCTGGCTGATAGAGGGTCAACTTTCTTCTTTTTTTCCCAAGAAATCCTACCTGAAGATACTTGCATGTCTTTTTACCAAGAGAGGCTGCTAGCTATAGCTAACTAGCTAACAAGTAACTTTTGCTAGTTAGCTACCTGTGGCTGCAGTGAAAGTTTTCCATATTTAAACTGCCTAGTGTTATGTTTAGCTAGCTATGTTGCTTGTTTGTGTTGCACTAGTTAGCCACCATTTTGCCAGGTAATCATGTTTCATTTCAACTTGTAGCATTTAAGTAGCAGACTGTGAGGTAACTAACATGTCAGGCACTAAGGTTAGCTAAGCTGGCTAACTGGCTAATAGCTGACCAACAGAAAGGCTGAGATGATTGTATAGACCTGCTCTTGATGGACAAGAGCAGGTCTATACAATCAGACAGATCATGGCACACAAACACACACTTGCATCCTTCTAGTTGACTGACTGCCCTTTGCTGTTTAACACAAATAAAGTGTTTGCTGATGAACACAAATAATGACACAGCATTTAGATGTTATCCATTTAGCTTAAAATTTGAAATTGTGCCATGCTGTCTGCCTTTATTGTAACAGCCAATTTCCATGGCCACAGCTAATTAATTGCTTTGCTGCTGTTGCTGTATGGATTCTGGTATAGCTGCATGCAGCGACAGTCCTTTTGTGGCAAAGACAATAGCCATACCAAGAAAACAGTTTAAAATCATTAAGTAACAACAAAACACTCACCTTTTTATTAATATGTAATAATTAATATCATTGTCATCTCATCAGTCTCTCACCATCTCATTTGGCTACCCGGTGCTCGCACAAAATTAGGGCCCTTTGCATTCAAGGGAATGCGGGGTGTCAAGATGTGTGGAAAGCATACAGACGCTACAGTGCCATGCTTACCTTATTTTGATAATGTGAGATAACATAAACTGTCATGCTAACATATTGATTAATACATGCACTTGTTTCCTAAAAATTACAAAAAAAAACAAGAATCAAAACTGAATAATGATTATGATCCCAGTGCATTGTGCAGCAGTTTTTGACACTTCTGGGCAGGAAGGAGTTCAGCATTATTGTGTATGAAGTACTGGATGGTAGTTGAACCTATTCACTGGTCAGATAGTTGTTGCCAAACCCTCTCATTAGGCTTTCAGTGTGTAAAATTATGTTTGGGAATTTGATCATGCGGTTTGCTTACAGGAATATTGTGTTGTCATCGTTAATAGAGACTAAAGGGGATTTCTCAGTAGTTTAAAATTCCTGAAACATTTATGGACAAATTTCACATTAATCACAACATCATTCTGATACAGTACTATATTTGTAGTTAGCTAAGTTAACTGAGGGAATGCTTAGTCAATGCTACTGAAAAAGACTTCTTGTTGTTTCTGTTGTTTCTGTCACATATAACATGTATGTATGTATTTAGAGATCTTTCACTGAAGCAGGATGCACAGTTGCCATGACATTTTGATGTCTTTTTATAATATTTATATTTATATGTATGACTGTGCTCGGTCTGCAGGAATGGCGTATGCTCTGCTGGCTGCAGTTCCTCCTGTATTTGGTCTGTACTCCTCTTTCTATCCCATCCTGGTCTACTTCATCTTTGGAACATCTCGTCACATTTCAGTAGGTGAGTTTCCCCTGTATTCCCATCTCACACTCAAACTTTGCGTCTGTCTACTCTACCACGGGGCCACGTTGTCATTCTGACTGTTGTTCTACCTTGTTGCCCTGGCCCCCTGCTGCACACTGCTTCCTTGACCACTGGTCCACTTGGTGTCATGATAACTGCTTGCTCCATTCCCCTGACACTTCCCAGGTACTTATGCGGTGATGAGTGTAATGATTGGGGGGGTGACGGAACGCTTGGCCCCAGACTCCAACTTCTTGGTATGGAGTAATGAGACAAATGGGAGCGTGGTAGACATGCTATCCCGGGACGCTGAGAGAGTCAAGGTTGCTGCTGCTGTCACCTTCCTGTCAGGCCTCTTTCAGGTAAGCTTACTCACAGTGGCCATGTTTATATGTATGCAATTAAGATAATCCTCTGAGGTCATGTTAACACCTTACTTTGATTGTTTTAATAATATTAAGCTCTTGGTTGCCGTAAACATAACACAGTAAGATCCACACCTTAATAACACTTTGGTTTGTATTAAGACTGTGCATGTCTGAGAGAACAGAAAAGACCTAGCTAACCAAATATGTCACCAGTGAAGCCCTTCATACTGTCATCCTCTGCTTTCCAACCTAGAGGAAAGCATTTTACAAAAGCAATAGGCCTACATCAGAGACAAATGTGTAATAATAATGTAGCATGGTTATTATAGCTACATCTCCCATTGTTTAATCAAATTATCCATTATTCACATGTAAATGGAAGTATTTGGGAAACACCTCTTTTTGCAGAGACATGTAAGCATCCTAATTGAACTATTTTTGTAATCAGAGTATTGACTAATTGTATTATTGCATGCATGTAAAAACAGTCAATATCTCCTTACACACTGATACTAATGTGACTCAAGCACGGTACCAATGACACAAGGAATCACACAATTCCAAAAATTGACATGTGACTTCAAGAAAATTCACTGATTGTGTGTGCTTATGCACACTTACTTGTGTAGATGTTTCTGGGCCTGGTGCAGTTTGGGTTTGTGGTCACCTACCTGTCGGAGCCCTTGGTTCGAGGATACACAACTGGAGCTGCCATCCATGTTATTGTCTCCCAACTGAAATACACCTTTGGCATTTCTCCCAAGCGTTACAGTGGCCCTTTCTCATTGCTGTATGTGAGTATTGTCTTCTCCCAGCTGTTTATGAGTACTGCTGCACCTTGTTTGCTGTGTGCTGTGTGTAAGTACTACCCTCTTCCTGCCATGTTTGAATAATACATCACCCTCTCCATGTTGTGTGTCAGTATAGCAGCACCCTCTCTCTGCTGTGTATGAGTACTGCAGTGTCCTCTCCATGCTGTATGTGAATAGAGAGGGTGAACAGTTTGCGAGGGTTAGAGGATGACTCTTGAGTTTTGTTCTAGTGAAAGGATACTTTAATAGATGAGGGAGCAGATCAAGGCAGAAAAAGAACCTTGTAGATGGGCAGATTTGTGGTGTTTCTGGATTTCCTACTCTGTCTGTCTGCTGCCCGTTGACAGAATTTAGAAAGGATGAGAGCAAGGACGGTAGAAAGCATGATGCAATGTCAACTGATATACATGAGAATCTCTCATCGAAAAGATTATGGAATAAACGGTAGAGAGATTATGCCGATTATGATGGTTGTAGTGGTGAACATTTAGGATTTATGTAATATGGTGCATTTTACAACTGAGGTTGCCACAAAGCACTACCCAGAAGTTTTCCAGGGAGAATAATAAAAAAAGCCCAAGGGCCAATGTTGGACAAACTGAAAACTATTCCCTGACCCCTAGCAAAGAGTCAATGAAGTGAAACTCCTGGAAAATATTTCAACACAAAAATAAATACCACACATGATGACTGGGATATGTTCCACCAAATTCAATTAAATTTTCTCTAAATTCCAGTTCCAGACCAGATCTTTTAATTTAGAGTCAGTTAAAATTATCAGAATTCCATTCTTTTGTGTCTCAAATTGCACACTAGCAGGTTATGTAGTAAGCTTATCAAATATATTTGGCCATCCACAGCAATATTTTCGCATCTGATAGTATTGATAGCATAGTATGCTTGAAAATACCCAGATGTCATACTACAATTGTGGAAAAAATCAGCACATTGTCCAGGACACGTTTCACATTTCCTATCCCAGAACTAATTTCAAAATAAAAGGAGCTCATGGCTGATTTACAAATGGAAAAAATGGCAGACTACTTGAATGTTTCTGCCTAGTTTGTGTCAGTGAACATCAATCATTTGACATGCTGTTGCATAACTTAACATGCCAGTTGTAGTACTTATTATGAAAGCAAAATACCATACCTAACTAGCTAGACTCTATTGTAGCTAATGTCGGAGAGGTATGCTCACAAGTGATGTATAAGATGAACTTGTGTACTTGTTGCATACTAAAAGATGTAGTATACAGTACATTGTACACAGCCTATTAGTATGCAATATGCTAGTATGCGATTTGGGAGACAGCATTTCTCTTTCCTTTGCCAAAAAGTCAAGAGATTGGATCCTCTAAAACCCATGGCAGAATTAAATATGTTGAAACTTCAACAGAAGCATCTTTGGTAGCCACACATCTTCCACAAAGTGGTCAGTCATGTACCTGAAGAATTTCAATTGATTGTGTTATATTTATTAAAATCTTTTTCATCACTGTTCACTTCAAAACTTATCAACAGTCTTAACTGGGGATTATTCATTCTGTTGAATGGCTGATCACTTTCCGAAACAAATGTTCTCACACACACACCTTACAATTATCATCCACATGTATGCAATACATATATAACACCTCATGAAAATGAACTGCAGCCTTTTTATCCCAGTGTTAAAAGTTGTACTGCTTTCCAAGAGTCTCTTCAGCTACCTTTTCCAGAGGTCAGTGAGTAATTTTTTTTTTTAATTTCCTCAACAAAATGCATTATGTTATTGCACTAAGTGCTTGTTCAGTGCTGTGTGACAATCTTTATTGTAAAGATGCACTCTAATAAACAAAATTTGATTGAAATGCATTTACAGCAGGTTTTAAGCACTCACCATAGGAGGGCACACTTGGAAGAAGCAAATTGTGATTGAAGCTGCTAACTGATACCAAAAGTTATTTTGTTTGATTAGTACAACTGTATACTGTGCATGTAATATCACTTCAGGCAGCCGAGGTATAATTTCAAACATTATGCAGTCAGTTTTAAACACAGTGTACATTAATTCCATGAATTGATTTAAACTGAAAATTCCAAAGTTCCAAGGTAAGCAAAGTTCACAATTTTCAATTAAGGTTTTAAATGTCAAAATTTAAATTTAATTTCACTTCCAGACTCAACTCTTTTACAGTTACATTTCAATTCCAGTACCAGTGCTTCCAAAACCCCCAGCCATGCTAAACACATACAGTATATAATGAGTTATGTGTAACTCAACTGTGGGATAACATGGTGGCATAGTGGTAAGGAGCCAGGCACGTAACCAAATGGCTGCTGTCCCCTTGTGTAGCAGGTGTGGACTGCGTTGTGTTTTTGTGTGGATGTTACGTGGGTCAGCAAGCGAACGAGTTTCGATCCGAGGTTCTCATTGCTCGCTGCCAAACCCTACGGCCAGTGGCTAACTAACCAAGTCTCAGGGAGTGACGTACCTACTAAAGCTGCTGTGCTACCTGCTACCCTGCTGGCTTTATGCAGGACTCACACAAGCAAACTGCTCTGCTACCTGCTACCCTGCTGGCTTTATGCAGGACTCACACAGCCTACTCATTTGAGATCTGCAACACTTGGGCAAGGTACTTAATCCACAATTGCCGTAGTAAATATCCAGCTGTACGGATAAAACTGTAATTGAATGTACATCACTCTGGATAAGAGTGTCTGCTAAATTACAATAATGTAATGTAACTCATCAGACATTAATTAGCAGTCTGTTAGAGGTTTGGGAGATGGTTGGCAGCGGGGCTAAGAGGCATCTCTTGTTCATTGGTGTGATGGTTTTCAGGATAGCCTCATGGCTTGTGAATGTTGAATGTCTCATTCCTATAGTCGTCATTATTGTTGTGGGTGAATTCATCTCAGTGTTGTGGTGGGTTAATGACATGCTGGCAGTTGGCAGTAAAGCCAGTTCAGGCCTCAGGTCTCAGGGCAGGCATACATCTCAACCAGGGTTGGGGACTAATGGAATACATGTAACGGCGTTACGTATTTAAAATACAAAATATGAGTAACTGTATTCCGTTACAGTTACCATTTAAATTGATGGTAATCAAATTACAGTTACATTTTAAAAATATTTAGATTACTGAAGGGATTACATTGGATTTTTTTTTATTTAATTTATTTTTTTCATTTAATGTTTATTCAGTTGGAAAATGATAGGCAACTCTGGGGTGTATCTCCCATATGCCCCTCACGAAAAAAAAAAAAAAAAGAAAAAGCGCGCATCCTGCCTGACTCACGAGACAGTAGAATGGAGAGTGAGACAGAATAAAGCAACCAGCACAACACGTTTATGTCATGGAAATACCAGGAGCATTTTACTTTCAAATTTGGCAAAGGTTGCAAAATAACAGTACAATGCAAGCTGTGTTTGCCAGCAACCAAACTGCAAACGCTTCAAAAGTGTCGACTTCTAACCTGAAGAATCATCTTGAAGTAAGTTCTCTTTTTCATTATTTAAGCTAATATTGATCTAGCTAGCTATTTTACATAGTTTAGCTGCACTGGATTAGCTATTCACCTAGCTAGTAGGCTAGTAGGTATAGTATTAAAGCTAACTAGCTAACGAGTAGATACAGTGACAAAACAAGTGAAATGTCACATGTTCAAAACTGCGATTACTTCAACAATTTTACATTACGCATATTACACATTAAATTGTTCAGCTACTATTTAGGGTGGCTCGTGCCTTTTCTAACTCATGTTTTCGTGTAATGTACAGTTTTTGAATTAAAATTTACAATTCTGAAGAAACTGCAATGAAATGCCCATAGACTTAACATGGGGGTGCCAAAATATTAGCCACAACAATGCTAAGTGAACATTCTAAAAATAACCGTTCAGAACCTTAGTCGGATGAACATCTAATTAGTCAGTTTCCTTCATCATAAAACATATCGGTAATGAGAATTATACTGGTGCTTGTCCTTATAAAACTTATAATAATAATCATATAAAATGCTTTCAATGCTTTTTTCATGCAAAATGTTATAATTAAAAATAGACTGTTTTTTAATGTATCGCTCAAGTTTAGCTATTTACATTTTGACATCACTTGGACATAGTTCGTGAGAATCACCCAATCAGTATATGCCACATTCACACTTTTACTTACTTTTAAAAATTAAAAACGCAGTGTTCAGAAAGTAATCCAAAGTATTTAGATTACGTTACTTACCTTGAGTATAACAGAATATGTTACAAATTACATTTTAAGGCAAGTATTCTGTAATATGTAGTGGAATACATAGTAAAAGTAACCCTCCCAACCCTGATCTCTACTGGATGGGAGTAAACAAATGCGTACATTCAGTTAAAGCACGGCCACCACAGTTTTTAAAAGCAACAAAAGAGAAGAATGCACAGAGGCAGCAACACAGACAAGAAACATCTGCCAGTTATAAGCTAAAGCAGCATAACTAATGGGCCAAAAGCAGAGAATGTCCACAATCATGAGGGACACTCAAACCGGTCCATCCAATTAGAGTCAGCTAGCCTTAATAGTGGTGGCTGAACAGTGATGAATGATAGGTTTGTAGCACCATAGGGCTCTGTGTACATTCTGCTCCACATCTGCATCTATACACAGTTAATAGTAGCACAGACTAAATAGGTGAGCTTTTAGCTTAGGCTTCAATATTGACATGAGTCTGACTCCCTGATGTGCTTGGGTAGATTATTCCACAAGAGTGGGGCTCTGTATGAGAAGGCTAAATCATCTACTGAATTTTTTGTTATGTATGTTATGAAGTACCAAATATCTTCAGAAGTACCAAATAGCAGCCATGTTGCTAACAGAGAACTTGTGCGGGCTGATAAGGAAGGAGCAGTTCTGTGCAGAGCATTGAAGGTGAAGAGAAGTGCCTTGATAATTGCTATCTTTTCCTAAAAATGTATTTATTGATTGTCACTTGTTGAAATGCCTTGCATAAATATAGTTGAAATGTATTTGTATATATCAATATATTCTTGGATATATAATATATTATTTTATTTCTGTATAAGAATATTGGTAAAAATAGAAAGTTGTTCAACACTCATTCAAGCAACCTAAGTGCTGGCAAACAACCAGAAGGTTGGAGAGCAAGCATGTTTATGCTGATTATCACAACTAGCTTTGTAGCCACATCACTCCATAACTCTTGTTCACAAAAAATGTAAAATGTAAAAGTTAATCAACTCTAGTTCACATTAACTGGTTAATCAACTTATCCTGCCCATTACAAAAGGGCCACCAGACAGAGGTAACCTTAAAGCATGGTTTATTTTTTGATAGTTGGAAGGTAGATCAAAACTGATCTCCCCATCACTCCTCTCCAAGAAAATCTAATATTTTTGCCAGGGAAAATGGGCAGTGGATTTGATAGTTAATATTTGATATACCAATGGTATAAGGAAGTTGAGTGGCCTCTTTGAAGGTTCTTCCTCAATGTATTCCAGCAAACTACATCTGAAGTATAATCTGTCCAGCTATAACCTCAGGGATTTTGTTATTGAGAGTATGTATTTGCTTCGTGATAGATAATGCATCATCTCCATTTGATCAGATGCTCCTATTTATGTCTGTTAATGAACATATATATAGCTATTGCACAACGAGCATGAGATAAAGTGTACCTGAGTGCAGGCTATGGTTATGTACAACTATAGCTGTACACATACTGCACTGTGAGTCGTTAGTTTAACAGTTCAAGAGTGTGATGGCATGTGGGAAGATGCTATTCTGGTGTTGGTTTGTTTTGGTGGGTAGTGATCTGAAGCACCTGCCGGAGGGAAGGAGTTCAAATATGTGGTGGCCAGGATGTAAGGGGTCAGCAATGATTTTGCCTCCCATTTTCTGGCTCTGGTATTGATCTCACAGTGTGAGCAGGTTAACTCCAATGATCTTTTCTGCAGTCTTGATGGTACGCTGTAGTTTGTTGATGTCTTGTTTGGTGGCAGAGCCAAACCATACTGTTATGGAGGTGGTGAGGACAGATGATTGCTGTGTAGAACTTTACCAGCAATTCCTGTGGCAGTTTGAACTTCAGCAGCTGGCGCAGGAAGTATATCCTCTGCTGGGCCTTTTTTGCAATGGAGACAGTGTTGCTCTCCCACTTCAGGTCTTTGGAGATTGTAGTTTCCAGAAACCTGAAGGTCTCCACAGCTGAGGCAGCACTGCCTAGTATGGTGAGGGATGTGGAATTCCTCCTGAAGTCCACCATCATCTCCACTGTTTTGAACATGTTCAGCTCTAAGTTGTTGTGGCTGCACCAGAGGGCCAGCTGTTCAATCTCCCGTCTGTATGCAGACTCATCACCATCTCGGATGAGAACGATGACTGTTGTGTTGTCCACAGACTTTAAGAGTTTGACCGAGGGGTCCTTGGAGGTGCAGTCATTTGTGTACGGGGAGAAGGGCAGTTGGGACACCACACAACCATGTGGGGTGCCAGTACTGATTGTCTGGGTAGTGGATGTCAGTTTCCCCAGCCTCACTAGCTGCTTCCTGTCTATGAGGAAGTTGGAAATCCATTGACCAGTGGCAGCAGGTGCAGTGAGTTGGGAAAGTGTGGAGTGGAGTAGCTCTGGTTTGATGAAGTTGAACACTGAGCTGAAGTCCACTAACAAGATCCTAAAAACTGTACAGTGTACAGTATACAGTAAGAATCAAACAAAATAACCTTAAATAATCTATGGTATTAGTTAGTGGCTTCAATCACAGTTGGCATGTTCCTAATGTGTCCTCCTATGCTGAATGCTGTGCACCTGCTCAGTGGATGTAAATGCATGTCATCAAAGTTTATTTGTTAGCGCTTACCTTGCGCTCACACCGGCAGTGACTACAAGCGACAAAGTGGCTGGAAGTCATTCATTCCAATGGTCGCTGGGTGACACTGAGTGACATGGCGCGTTGCATCGCCTGGCGACGTGATTGCTGCGACTTGGCGACTAAAAAAAGTTAAGCAAAGTTCAACTTTATGCAAATGAGCAGCAACAGAGTGAAGCAACAGCCAATCAGGACAGATGTGTTCCTCTTATATTCTTTTAATTTAGTTCCTATATTAACATTTTAGTTCCCATAGCGGCGATTGCGAATGCTACTTTGCGGTCCATGGTGAAACGGTGGTGAAAATAAATTCCCTCCAAAACATATTTTTTGGGCAATATATTAATAGGCCTGCCTTTAAGAAAATACAAACGTACAACTCCATGATGAATATAGCAAAGACGATGTATATATCACATATAAATAAATATAATATATTTTTTTAATATTTATTAGTATATACATTTTGTTTTTAGAAAATTGATGAATCTTCTGTCAATACATTTGTAGCCTACTTCCTCAAAACTACGTTAGCAACGCCCACAAGCTGGCTGCAGCAAGCGACAGCGACACAGCGACTAGCTGCAGCCAGGGACAGCAACGCAGCGACTTGGTGACATGCAGTGGTACTACCAGAATAATTCTGTAAAAAATACAGTAAAAATGTAAACAACTTTACAGAACAACCTGTAAATTTTACAGTTTAAAACTGTTGTACACAGCTGCAGCTTTGGTACCCCGTAGACCTGGGTTCGAGGCCGGGTGGGGTGACTGCCCTCTACCTTCGCTACAAATGTTAGTAGTGGGATAGCTGGCCGCGAGTCCATTGGAGGCGTGCCCAGTGTGTGAGCCGTATGAGGGACCCCCAGATTAGGTTGACCCCAGTGTGAGGGACTCCAGAGATGGGTGAAGCACGGTGTGAGGGACCCCAGAGAGGGGTGAAGCATTAGTGAGTGGGGCACCCTGGGATGGGAGAAGTACGGCGGGGGAATGCGCGAGGTATGCCTCTGTGCATGAAGCGCATGGGCACACTTCCTGAGGGGGAGGGCAGTGTGACGGAGTGCCGTCACTACGGTTGAGTATGCGCTCTAACTGCCATACCAATGAGCCTGGCTCTTTGGCGTTGCGGTCAAGCTGCAGGTTTGGTACCCTGTAAACCTGGGTTCAAGGCCAGCTGGTTTGACTGCTCTCTCGCTTCACTACAATGATACATAGAACACAGGAAGTTGTGAGGCCATCTGGTGGCCATTCTGGAAAAGAGCAGCCATTTCTCTGACCATGATAAATGTATCAAGGTAAATAAGTGTCTGTGGCTTTGCCTATGGGTTTGAATTAGGGGATGTCAGTTCAAATTTTGGGGAACTGAACTGGTCTAGAAGAGGACCTGAATTGAGGGAGTTGTGGGAGAATATGGAAATGGGAACTGTATTGTTCAATTGACTTAAAATTGGAATTCAGAGGAATTGAACTGACACTGGATTAAAATAACTGGTCTGGAATTGGAATTTAATTGATTAAATTTATAGGGAGAGGGAATTGAAACGATATGCCTACCCTTATCAAGGCTCGCGGGCCAGACACAGCCCTCCACAACTTTTAATCAGGCCTGCCAATAAATTCTGACAATCAATGTAATGTGGCCTGTGCTCTGGTGTTTAAATTTATGTCCATGACAATACAACATTGCAACACAGGAGGCGCTGTCTGATAATTCTGCGGAGTGGAGGTTGAAATTACAAAATGGCGGAAGTACGAAAATACAAAGCGCCTTGGAGGGTAACAAAGACCTTATTTGTTATTTTGTTACAGACAAAAGCAGGCTACTGGGATGCAAATGTGGTTTGTTTAATTGTGCAGTTATCATTTTATACAATAACATTGTTCAGAACTTGATAAATACTATTTTTCTTTATTAAGTTTTGCTAGTAAGAATTACCCACAAACATGGAAAAACCATAATATTTGAACTGTGCATTCATGCAATTTTTTTATTTTAATACTGTTACTAGCCTACTTATATTTCTTCAATAAAAAATAATCATTGTAATAGATGTCTGGTCCCTGATTTTATTCACAACCCTCAGCATGGCCCTTAGTAAGTTTGAATTTGACACCCCTGGCCTACCCTGGTGGATAGCAGGAGATGATGCAAAGAATACACAGCATACACATTGCTGGAAGGACCCTTAAAAGGACCATCTTATCAGGAAGTCGTTCACACTGTGTAAGCTTACAGTGGCACAGGATGGCAATGAGGACTACCTCATCCATTGCTTCAGGGAGGGAGAGCCATGTGCTTCTGGGGCTGAGTTGCTCTCTAGCAGTTGTTGGGGTAGAAGAGGATGATGAGTAGGAGTTGGGGAGGAACGCACTTGAAGTTGATGATGATGACTTTGCTTATTATGATACTTCTGCAGTAAAACATGTGCTGAACGCTGTCAGTCAAAAGTCAGTAACAGTGCTGGTATTTCTTCATGTTGTGCTTGTTCGTTGTTCAGATTCCCACAATAGGAAGACTATTTGAGTGCTGTTAACGCTATTTTCATGTTGTTACAGTAGCCTATGTTAACCTACATGTTAAATTTATGAAATATATTCAATAACACAATAATATTTATACAAATTTGTAAACTGTTTTGTGTCTTTTAATGTTTTGTTTTTTCTTTCTCTCTCAATAGAATATGATCTGATAATAAAAAAATTCACAACAGTGAAAATATTTATTTGACCAAAAAACTGATGTGTGGTGCCAATGTAAATGAAATGATATAAGGAAAAGCGCAGCTCTTGCATTGAAGAAAAAACATTTTGACATTGGCAGTTTCATGCTTTCTTCTCAAAAAAGATAGGCCTGCCAGTATTGTACCCATCAAGATTTTTTTCTATTCATGATTTTAACGGGACATTTAAAAGCGTGTCCAACAGTAGCTAGTCACTTACAGGTGCCAGAACTAATTGGGGCTCTAATCAAATAAATGCCCTTGCTACCAATAAAAATTTTATGGCATTTGCTGCTTCTATAATATTTTTCAACTACATTGCCAAAGTAGATGCTTAAGGCTGTTGGGAGAGTACCAGGCATTTTATGGTTCTTTGCCCTGGTCTGGGTTTTTATGGTTCCCTTCATTACTCAGGACCAGACTAAGGGCAGATAAGATAAGTCAACAAATACACACATATAGCAGGCAAGAGGTCTACCACCATAAATACCCCAAAATCAGTGACCACAGGACACACACCTACTTAAAATAAGCAGCCATCGCTTTAAGATTGCAAGAAGTCACCTAAAACCCAGTCAGATACTTAAAAAAAAGACGGGTGACAAATTAAAGGAAAATCCTGAATAAATGAGTGGAGAAACATAACAAATGCAGATGCTTCCACACAGGTGTACTGCAATTGTGTAATTAAGCAATTAACATTCAATTATGCTCTGTGGCATGTATAAAAATGCTGAGCAGGCCCAGTTGATCTCGATTTTGGATCAAGATGGCAAGAGGAAAAGATCTAAGGTTCTTAGGGAAGTCAGAGTGTGGCCACAGAGTGCCATCCCCACACTGCAGGACTGTTTTGAAACCACACAGTGGGACGTGTTCAAAGAGGCTGCCACATATGACAACAGCATTGACTTGGAGGAATACACAGAGTCTGCCATTGGTTACATTAACAAGTGTGTGGAGGATGTGACTGCTGTGAAAACCATCAAGATGCATACCAACCAGAAACCCTGGATGACTGGGGAAGTCCACTTGCTGTTGAAGATCCGAAATGCTGCTTTCAGATCCGGAGACACTGCAGTGTACAGACTGGCCAAAAATAATCTGTCCCGGGCCACGGACCCATCATCACAGTATCAGAGAGGCAAAGAGGAAATATGGGCAGAATCTCAACAGTCACTTTACAGACAATAAGGACACACACCGCTTCTGGCAAGGTTTCTGGACCATAACAGACTGCAAGCCAGCCCCTCAAACATGCCACAGTGACCCCTCCCTTCCAGACAGACTCAATAACTTTTACACGCGTTTCGAGGCCTCTAATAACACCACAGCAAAGAAATCGACACCAGCACCCAGCAAACAGGTATTACAACTGTCTCCAGCCAGGGTGAGCCTTCTCTAATGTTAACCCCCGAAAGGCTGCTGGTCCAGATAACATACCTGGATGCGTTCTCAATGACTGTGCAGAACAGCTGAAGGATGTCTTCACAGACATGTTTAACATCTCCCTCAGCAAAGCAGTAGTGCCCCCCCGCCTCAAGAGTGCAACTGTCATACCTGTGCCCAAGAAACCCAACCCAGTCTGCATGAATGACTTCCGTCCCGTGGTTCTCACTCCGATAGCGATGAAGTGTTTCGAGCGACTAGTCTTGCAACACATTAAGACCCCCCTCCCCACAAATCTGGACTCCCTACAGTTCACTTATAGAACCAACCGGTCCACAGACGACGCAATATCCACCACCCTCCACCTCACCCTGTCCCATCTGGAAAACCGGGATGCCTACACCAGACTCCTCTTCATCGACTTCAGCTCAGCCTTCAACACCATCATACCACAGCAACTGGTGGAAAAGCTGAGGTCGCTGGGGGTGGATACTGGCACCTGTAATTGGATATTGGACTTCCTGACACAAAGGCAGCAGTCAGTCAGAGTCGGCAGCCACACATCAAGCACCGTCTCAGTGAGCACAGGCTCACCCCAGGGCTGCGTCCTGAGCCCCCTGCTGTTCACCCTGCTGACCCATGACTGAATCATTAACCCCTCCATAGGGGTTAATGGTTCACTTCTCTCCACCAGTGCAATCCTTTTCATGCTGCACCTGGCACTTTTTTTGTACAGACTATAAAGATAATTTATGACAGTACATGCTGCTATTCCCCTCTAAATATACTGCAAAGACATGATGCTGTAAGATTCAAAGACAATTTACAGTACACTCCTTTTTTGTACAGTGTGCATATGTATATAGATATATGTTGTTCTAATTCTCTTTCTTAATTTATGTACACTGTTGGTAGAGGAGAAACGTCATTTCATTCTCGATTGTACGCAAGTGCATGATAAAATGACAATAAAGGAAATGTGAAGCTGAATCTAAGTGACTTTGAAAGAGGGTTCATTGTTGGGGCACGGATGGCAGGAGCTTCAGTCACAAAGGCTGCTCAACTGGCTAGTGTTTCAATAGGAACAGTGACTACAGTGACATCTGCATTTAGATATATGGGAAAGACATCAGTAGGGTCAGAAATTGTGGTCAACAGCGCACATTCGATGCTCGTGATGGTTGTGCATTAGTGTGATATGTAATAATAATAATAATAATAATAGCTTTATTTATATAGCACCTTTCATACAAGAAATGCAGCTCAAAGTGCTTTACAATAAAGAAATTACATGGACTGAGTGCTTCACATGGAATGAACATAAAAACAGGGATCTAATTCCATAATTAATGTAAAATAAGATGGAAGATAAAAATCATAACAAAAAGATAAAATAAAGGTAAAATTAGAATACATAGAATACATAATAAAATAAAAATAAAGTTAAAAATAGAATACATAGAATGCATAAAATCAAGTAAAATACAGCATTATGAAAGAAGTACAACAGTGCATAAGTGCAAAGCAAAGTGCAAAAAAGAATTTCAGGCCTGTATCAGGAAAGACAGGCCTGAAATTCTAGCTATGACTTTCCTGATACAGACCTGAAATTCTAGCTATGAATCAGGGAAGTAGGGAAGTCATAGCTAGTTAAAGGCTAAAGTGAAGCGATAAGTTTTTAGCTTTCTTTTAAAAATATTTAGCGAGCTGGCTTCCCTGATATCTATAGGTAGTGTGTTCCATAGCTTTGGGGCGTAATTGACAAAGGCTGCATCCCCGATTTTCTTTCGGCTGTTGCTGAAAACTTTCAATAAACCAGCAGCAGATGATCGCAGCGTTCTTGAGGCAAATTGTTAACAAGGGAGTTAGCAATGTAGCTTGGTCCTAGCCCTTTAAGGGCTTTGTATATAAGGAGGAGGACCTTAAAATCAATTCTAAATGTTACAGGAAGCCAGTGCAGAGCAGCTAAAACTGGACTAATGTGCTCTCTCCTCTTGGTTCAGGTTAATAGCCGAGCTGCAGAGTTTTGAATGAGCTGAAGTCTCTCAGTGGTTTTTTTTTTGGGAGGCCAGTAAAAAGTGCATTACAGTAATCAAGTCTGCTTGAAATAAAAGCATGAAACAGTTTTTCAGCATCTTTTTGATTTATGAATGGTCGTACTTTAGCTATGTTTCTAATGTGGAAAAATTATGTTTTCATCACCTTGTTAATATGGGACTTGAAGCTTAGATCAGAATCTAAGATAACACCAAGATTTGTAACCTCAGATTTAATCTAGGGAGTTAATTTCCCAAGATTATTAAACAGCATTTCTCTTTTCGTTTTAGGGCCAACTAGTAGGATTTCAGTTTTGTCCTCATTTAACTTTAAGAAATTGTTGCTCATCCATTTATTTATTGCCAAAAGACAGGTAGTAATGGAGTTTATAGCTGCAGGATCATTTGGTTCAGTAGAGATGTACAGTTGCGTGTCATCTGCATAACTATGGAAGCATACATTGTGCTCTCTACTGATGTCACCAAGTGGCAGCATGTAAAGTGAGAATAAGAATGGACCAAGGCAGCTCCCTTGTGCAACCCCAAAACAGATGTCATGTTCCTCAGACATATGATCTCCAAGACTGACATAAAACTTTCTCCCTTTGATGTATGTTTTGAACCAGTTTAATACACAGTCAGAAAGACCAACCAAGACGATTGATTAGGATATCATGATCAATCGTATCAAACGCTGCGCTTAGGTCTAAAAGGACAAGAACTGAGACCTTATTTTCATCAGAGTTTAGTCTGAGGTTGCTGATTATTTTAGTGAGAGCAGTTTCAGTGCTGTTGTATGTTCTAAAGGATTGAAATTCCTCCAGGATATTGTTTTCTTTAAGAAAGGAGTTTATTTGCACTGAAACTATCTTTTCAAGTATCTTACTAATAAATGGAAGGTTGGATATCAGCCTATAGCTGGTTAGTGCATTACCATCTAGGTTGGTTTCTTAAGTAAGGGTTTTACAACAGCTGTTTTGAAGGCATCTGGGAAGATACCTGTTTGAAGAGATGTATTTATAATCTTCAGGACATGACTTGAAACACTGTTGAACACCTGCTTAAAAAATGCTGTAGGTACAGGGTCAGTACATGAGGTGGAGGAGTTACACTCAGTGACAGTCTTGCAAAGCTCAGTTAATGTAATATAGGTGAATTTTCCCATGGTTAAAGAGTTTGCAGAGGTCATCTGTGTTTGCATTAGCAGCAATACTGGCTCTAATTGAAGTTATTTTGTTACTGAAAAATAAAGTTCTTCACATTTTGATGCAGAGAACTGCAGAGGGGTAGGGGTAGTGTTAAGTAGCTGGTCAATAGTGGAGAACAATATTCTAGAGTTTCCAGCATTCTCTGTAATAATCTTGGAGAAGTAATCCTTTCTTGCCAGACGTATTACTTTGTTATAGGCAGTCATGGCTTCTTTGTATATATTACAGTGAACTGAGTCTAGTTTTCCTCCATTCTGTCAGTCGACCTCTTTTTAACCTTTAGTGCAGCAGCAGTATTTAAAGCAGACGACAAGGCATTGTTGAAATTTTTAGCCATGTCATTTAAAGAGCAGTCATAACTGTATGGCTCAAATGATCTCATAATATTAGAGATCTTTGCTTCAGCCTTGCCATCTATGAATCTCTTTTGAACCACAAATTCCCTTTAAGTCTTTGTTAAGATTAGGTTGGCATCAAAAAACACACAGTGATGGTCAGAAATAGGTAATTCTAATACTGAAACATTATCAATGTTTAACCCTGTTGTTATTACTAAGTCTAAAATGTTACCATGCTGATGAGTGGCTTCATTTGCATGTTGGGTAAGTTCAAAGCTGTCCAATAAATTCACAAGCTCCATAGCTTTGCAGTCATTTTTTTTATTAATATGAATATTCAGGTCTCCATTTATTAATCTGTTATATCTAGTGATACCAAGTGAGATCAGCTCTGAGAATTCCTGTAGAAATAGTGATGAATATCTTGGTGTAGGGCTGTGCGATATGACAATATATATCGTGTGATGATAGAAAAATGTCTATCGTTTCAAATTATGCTGTATCGTTTATTTCGTTGTGTCGCAAATCACACACTTTACGGCAATATTTTTCGTCATTTGGACGACGCTTTGCGTTCTTCCACACAGCACGGATGCAGGCAGGAAATTTGCATGAAGGCAAAACAAACATGGAGGAGAGTGAACGTGACATAGAATTATAGTGTTTTCTATTTAGCTTTTTATATTTTATACATTGATATTTTATATTTTGTTTAGGATTGTCAAGCAATTAAAAAAATTAATCTAATTGTGTGCTGGTTGGTGAATAAACACGGACGGCGTTATTCCATACTTGAGACGTTTTCATTAGTGCAACTCATCAGATCGCTCGACAGCTCGCAACCAACTGCCCGTGTCCCGCGTGTCAATCACTGCGCATGTAGACGTACACATAAAACAGTCCCTGGAGCAGCTCATTTAAAAAAATGGAAGAAATTAACTGGGACTGCGAACTTCATAATTCAAAATTGTTAACCATGAACGTGAATTTGTTCATTTTAATCTGTGAGAACTGAACTTTGAGCTAGCTCTTGTGAAGTGTGAACTTGCAAAACACTGGTTTTCAGTTAGCATTTGCTATATTTTTTAAAGTTAAATCGCTGTTCCCTCAAAGGTAAAATTAGCTAGAATTTTTCCAATCTAGTGTTTTAATCGCACCTGTTTTAGCATATGCGCTAAACGGCTAATCACACCGGTGTGACTGTACGCGCGAAAGGGTTAACTGAAAATTTGCACAGGAGAAATATAAAGGAGAAATATAATCAAATATGAGTAAGTACCTTTTATTTGTCGAGTCTATAATTCAAATTATAGTAAGAAATAGGCCTTTCCGTGTGGTCATTTTATATAAACTATTTATTCATTGAATTTACAGAAAATGTGCTATATCGTGATATGTATCGTTATCGGGATATGAAATGACCTATAACGGCATATGAGATTTTGGTCATATCGCACATCCCTATCTTGGTGGGCGATATAATGTAATGATGAGCACTGATAATTCTACTTTGAGCTCAAGAGCAAGATGTTCAAATGATGTAAATTCACCCAGGTCAATGTCATTACACACAAACTGTGTAGAGAAAATGGCTGAAATCCCTCCTCCTTTCCTGCTTTGTCTGACTGACTGATAAAAATTATAGTTTGGAGGACAAGCCTCTATTAGTGTTGCTACACCAGTAGTGCTGTTTAGCCAGGTCTCAACTAAAAACATACAATGCAGATTCTTTTCAAGTATCAGATCATTAATCAAAAAGGATTTGTTAGCCAATGATCTGACATTAAACAGAGCTAATTTCAGATGTAGGGATTCTGTGACAGGAAAGGAGACTGGTTGTGGCTGAACATTGACACATTTAAGATTACTGAGACAGGTACTTGTTGGTTTGTGATTGGTAATAAGATTGGGATTATGGAAGGCAGCCTGTAAAGGAGCATGGATCTTATCTAAAACATTTATATTACAAAATGAAGGTCTGTCAGAGATTAGAACAGGAGTAGTAAAAGTGTTACAAGTATTTAAACTAACACTGTCATAATTGCATGCTAGTCAATCAGACTTTGACGGTAAAATAGATGCAATAAACTGGATAAGGTTAGGGATCAGTTTCTTGGTCCCTTTCCTATTAGGGTGGAGACCATCTAATCTAAATAATTAACATTTAGACCAGAAAGAATCAAAGTGGCTGATGTAGCTATGACCAATTGCAGTACAGAAATTTTGGAGCCAATGATGCAAACTGAAGAGGTGACTGAAGCGTTCAGTGTCGTATCTCAAAGTTGGAATAGGACCAGACAGAACACAACTTTTGCCCAGGTTCTCTATAGATGAGGTTAGACACTCGAACTCAGCGTGCAATTTAATTCATTGTGTGGACATGACGTCATTTGTTCCTAAAAGCATAATCACGGTGTGGACAGAGGGGTGAAGATCAACAAGAATTGGAATGAGTTCGATAAAATTCCATACTTTACCACCAGAAAGACTATAGGTAATGGCACCGGGGAGATTGCTGAATCTGACGATGGAGTTGCCCACGCACAGAATCTCAGGATCCCTGCCTTCGCAGCCACTGTTGTTTATGGAGAGATGTGGAGGAAGCGACTGACTGGCAGCCATCATACCAGCTACGCATTACGAACCGGGGGAGTATTCTCTTGGTTCGATGGCGGTGAGGAGGCAGGAAAAGCAGGGAGGATGACAGCTGTAGGAGTGCTGGATGCTGAAATGATAGCGTCTCGGGACTTTCTGGGTTCTACAGCAGGGGCTGATACCCAAAGACGCTTATTCCTGGGAGAGCCGGACTGAGAACTGGAGGCACTACAAGGAGAGGTGCGCCTCCCCGGTCTCCTGTAAGTTGAAGAGGCTGGTCCGATCACTTCTGTGAGCGAGGGGGGTGTAGATGCATCAGCGATCGACTCAAGATCAGCAAGAGAAGCGTAGCAGTTAGTCAGCTGCAGAATGTCGTCTTCTCCCCGGGGGTCGAAAAAAGGGAGGGATATTCTCTTCTTCCTCGCGCCCCTCACCACAGACGCCCAGGTGGTGGAACATCCGAGAGCGGCTTCTTTATCAGGTAGATGTCAGCTCTCCACAGACTCCAAGCAGGTTAACCAGGAGTTGAGCTCCGGTTGTCATCGGAGAAGATCATCATGAGATGTCTGATGGACTGTATCTCCGCCATGATGTTGACGACTTTGTGATTAGACTGTGTCAGCAAGAACAGTCCTTCGACAAATACATATAGAGGGATATTATAGTAGGGTTGCAGCGCATAAACCCCTCATTACAAAGATGAATGCACATTTGAGAGTTCAGGGGTGCAAAAACCATAGGCACTGGTCCACAGAGATGGGGCAAAAACATTCTCAACAAGTGGGCGAGTGCATGTGTGGCATACACCAAGAGAACGGTACAGGCCTGAATGCTTGAACCCTACAGTGAGGGGTCCGGTGGCTCTGTTATGCTGTGGGGGGCATTTTGCTGGCATGGTTTGGGTCCACTTGTCCCTTTAGAGGGAACGGTCACTGCAAATCAATACAAAGTTGTTCTGAGTGATAACTTTTATCCTATGATGAAACATCCTGATGGGAGTGGTCTCTTCCAGGATGACAGTGCCCCCATCCATGGGGCACGAGGGGTCACTGAATGGTTTGATGAGTATGAGATGTGAATCATATGCTATGGCCTTCGCAGTCACCAGATCTCAATCCAATTGAACAGCTGTGGGAGATTTTGGAACAACCTGTTAGATAGCGCTCTCCACCAGCATCATCAAAACACCAAATGAGGGATTATCTTTTGGAAGAATGGTGTTCCATCCCTTCCAGAGACTTGTAGAATCTATGCCAAGGTGCATTGGAGCTGTTCTGGCAGCTCGTGGTGGCCCAACACCTTACTAAGACACTTTATGTTGGTTTTTCCTTTAATTTCTCACCCGTTTATATATTCACTTAGTATATGAGATAAAATTGATTCCAGAATATTCCCACTTCATCTGGGGATTACATTGCATTTGTTGCTGCCCAAAAATTCAAATCTACTGGTTTAACATGTATGGTGTAGGGCTGCCCCCGACTAAAGATCTTCCTAGTCGACTAGTAGTCCTTAGTTCACATTTATGATATTAATTATTTAAATGTATATTTTTGTGGCATCAGAAAATGGTTTGAGTTCCAGGGCTGAGAAAGAATGTTATAAGTAACATTGTTAACACTGTGCTGCGTTACTGAGAAATACAAAATCGTAACAATGGGCCTTTAAAATATAAATTTTACAAGCACCGCCTGTTAACGACAATGCTAAAGGCAAAAGCGGTAATGATTCTGAATGTGTCGGAACAACCAGCAAGGAGACTAAACATTTTGTTAATTTATTTCAACACAGTATAATATAACACAACTTATGAACTTGTAACACCAGCACAATAACTTATAAAACAAATGATAAATAAAAAACAACATGAAGTTAAACATGCAGTAAGCGAGGTAATTTAGCTTCCCCAGTCCCCACGAACACTTAAAGCCTAATAGCGCATATGACAATATATTTATTTATTTAGCCTTAACTTTGCAATTCATTAATGTTAATTAGGCCGTTAATTATTTAGCATAAATAATTATTTCGCGCGTACGGTCACACCGTTTAGTGCATATGCTAAAACCGGTGCGATTAGAACACTAAATGGTAAATGGACTGCATATATAGCGCTTTTCTACTCATTTGAGTACTCAAGGCGCTTTACAATTATATGTCTCACATCCACCTACCAATGGCAGAGGCTGCTATACAGGGTAGCAACTGTCCACTGGGAGCAGTTTGGGGTTCAGTGTCTTGCTCAAGGACACTCACCTTCTTGGGGTCGTTCTTTAAGGAGTGTTAACACGAGGCGTCTTTTTTGATGAAAAACGCTGGCCAGAATAAAGTTTATTTCCCTGCAATAAATAAATAATAAGACCCCTTCTGGATCCTGTCATCATTGAAGTGTCTGAAAGGGAACTAAAGTTACGACTTTATTGTAACCCTCTATTTATAAGCATTTTGGTCTGGATCGTTTTTGAATCATTATCATTACTCAGGGACGTGCATAGACATTTGTTTTGGATAAGACTGGCTGTTAAATAAATGTGTTCGATCACTAAATTGTTTGATGTGTGTGTATGTAGGAATTGTAGGAGAGTAGAGACGGACAATTTATATTTTTAGCACACACCGTGAGCGAGCCCAAAAATCGCACCGCTCAAACAATAACCAACGGACAGCCCCAGCAACTGAGATCAAGCGAAACCTCAGCAGTAGATTAAACCACAGGTAGGCTACCGATGACACAGCAATGGGGTTTAAGAAGCCACGTGACTTTTTCCGCAACATGTGCGTTGAAAACCGTGTTAAACTCTAAACCGCAGCTAAGCTCACGACAGAGCAATTGCCCCATTCTGTATATGATTATTATGTAAAACAGACGCTGACAGCTTCAAAAAAAGCTGGGTGTGAACACAGCCTTACCGTATGTTCACACCGGGAGCGGCAAGAGCGTCAAAATTCGCTCTGGCTGCCCTGCCAACAACGCTGTCGAAGAAGTGGACGTTCTGACGTAGATGAAATGGGCGGCTACAAGTTCATTCGAAATGCTTGGTCTTGCAAACGTTATTTAAAGGGGCCGCAAAGCAAACAAACGTGTCGACCAGTATCTTTGTGCCAACTGACCACAAGTAGGGTATAAGTTAACCTCATGAAATCGTTTAAATGTGAAGGTAAGAACTCGATCAATGAAG
This sequence comes from Megalops atlanticus, assembly GCA_019176425.1. NCBI lineage: Eukaryota > Metazoa > Chordata > Actinopteri > Elopiformes > Megalopidae > Megalops > Megalops atlanticus. The sequence continues at coordinate 887,150 of CM032882.1, forward strand.
GAGAGAAATGAACAATTATAATTACATGTTTTGTTACAAAATAAACTAACAAAATAAACTGATTAAAAGCCATTTGTGTGTTGTGACTTTTGTGTTGTTGCGAAGTGCTAAGTCACATTTCAACATGCAGTTTATAGGACACGTTTACTAGCCTTGGTCTTTAATTAACATTAACGTTAATTTGTGTGTAGCCTAAATTAATTATCATCCTCTCCTCCATTGTGCTTGGGAACTAATGTTTGGTGGGAACAAAAGTTTACACGGTTGTGTTCTCTAGAATTCTCTAGAGCGGAGCACTTCTAAATTCCGATTGGTTGCCGCCGAACCGCATCATAGCTCATTACCATAAAGTTGCCTGGACTTCAACTTCATTCTGGCACCCTCACCGCCCAAGGCACGCCGCCGGTGGTCTTGCTGCTGGCTCACATAGAAAATGAATGACTTCCGATTGCTTTGATGCTCTCGCCGCTCCTGGTGTGAATGTACGGTTACATGCTTGAAATGATCCCACACTTTGGAGTCTGGATGATTTCTTGCCCGACAGTCTAATATCTTGTTGACCTGGCACAGGTCACGAATGGAGTGGGTTTTTTTTCTGCAACTAACCGATCAATGAAAACTAGTGCCGGCCTTACACCAAATGACTTTCAAGTGATTTCAGTGACGCAGACAAATTTCCAAAGTCGGAATAAAATCGTGAGGCCGGGGCCACACCAGCTGCGTCATGTGTGCATGACGGTCGCAGAACGTCTTGATTTTCATTACGGCTCCCGTGTTAACGGATTAGAGCAGCCACACAGCCCGCGTGAGCAGCGCGGCTCGAGCCTCACAGCTGCGGCGCCTCATCTCGAGATTCGGCGTGTTGCCTGTTTTTTCCGCGTGGTTCTCAGCAAAAACAGACAGTTAGGGGCGGGGCCAGAGGGGGGCTTCGGGGGGCATGGGCCATCCTGGTTTGCCGCCAAAAAATCCTAGTCTATGATTGGCCATCAACCAGGTCGAAGGCAGGACTTTTCTTGATGTACTCGCTGGTTCAGCGCGGGAGTCGGGAGTGACTGACTTCAAAAATTTAAGTAGCTACACGTTTTGATATAGCCAAGAAACAGCTGTTCTATATGTGTAATTGGTTGTTAGCATGTGAGTTAGTTTACAACACTGTTGCTCTTGCTAGCAAGCAAAGTTATCTAGCTAGCTAGCCAGCTATCTAGCTATCTGCCCATCAGGCAAGGTAGCTAGCTAGCTAGCTAATCTATCTAGCCAGCTAACGTCAGCTAGCTTAATAATGAATTACAAAGCTCAACAGGCAGCTAGCTAGTTAAATGTAAATTATTATTGTAAAAGAAAAGCCTTGTAGGAGTAGGATCTTTTCATTATTTAGTTGGCATGTGTTTGTTGATTTGTATTTGAATTTCTTCAAATAAAAAAGATGACAAGAATATGGTGTTTGTCCTTCTTTGCAGTTTCATCCTCTGAATATGGTGTTCATATGGTTAGTTCATGGTTTATGGTTTAGCTCCTGTATTGTATTTGTGCTAATTTCACATCTTGCAGTGCTTTTGGTGTATGGGGAGCATTATAAATATTTGTTATGCGCCTATTTCGGTTATTGTGGATGTTGCGTTATCCTCATGCCACCCTTGAATGAATCAGTGCTCCACTTGGGCTACACCAGTCAAAAAAGTCTAGAATCGCCACTGTGGACAGTGAAAATGATCTGTTGCTAGTCATATTGACATCATACCAGCAACATTACACCTTTAGTTTCAATGTCTATATCTGTAGAATATGTCACAGACATGAAAAAAAATATATATATTTAAACTCAACACTTCCTGTATCCGTTTCAAATTCTGTCTAAACTAAATATAAATGAAATATATAATGAAATTAAATCAGACATTCTACTATTGATGGCCATTATCAACAGCAAACTCAATAGAACATATAGAATAGAATAGTAGAAAGATAGGGCTGGCAGTAGCAGCACCGCAGCAGCAACACTGGTGGTGTGGACAAACACATGCTTGCAAGCCGCAGCAGTTCAGCGATGTAGCCGTCACGCACACGCGACGCATCTGGTGTGGCCCCGGCCTGTTTTGCTAGAGTCGCGGCGCGCTCCCGTGATTTCGATCGTTTGGTGTAAGAAAACGTAAAAAAGTTTAGTAAGTCATAAATGCATAAAATATATGTATAATATTAATGAATTTTATCGTTTAATACCATAAACCATAAACCACACACACACACATATATATATATATATAATATGTATAATTTTACATGGTTTTTAACCCCTGCGATGTGGGAGGGTCAACTGTAGTGACCCTGCAAGATCCCCAGTCTTTGCAAAATCATAGTCTGTGAGTCTTTAGATGTGAGAGGGTGTCAGACTTTAGCCTTTTTAAAAGTCTTTTCAGAGTCTTGTCAAAGTCTTCTAGTGTATGGTAGATGTGAGAGGGTGTCAGACTTCAGTCTTTTAAGTCTTTCCAGAGTCTTGTCAAAGGCTTATGCTGGCCTTACACCAAACGACTTTCAAGCAATTTCACTGTAGCAGACAAATTTCCAAAGTTGGAATAAAATCGTGAGAGTTTTGCTAGAGTCGTGGCACGCTCCGGTGATCTTGATCGTTTGGTGTAAGGTGGTAATCGGAGCTGTTTTAAGTCAGTCTTTTTCTCGTCTTGCCGTTGCGATAAAATCAACCGTATTTAATATTATTGTAAGTTTTTAGTCTTGGCTGACGCAAATAGTGACGTCAACATTGTCAACAACCAATAGGTGAGCTCTCTCAGCACCAAACAGGAAATAATCTCAAAAGGAATCTAGTTGCAGTCTTGCAAATACAGTTGACCCTCCCACATTGCGGCTTCGATTTTTCGCGGGTCGGCAACAATTAAAAATGTGATTTTTTTGGGAGCTTTGATGCCTTGTGCGGGAAACCGCGTAGCAGTGCAGACAATGCGCGTAGCAGACGAAAAATAAAGAAAATGTAAAAAAGTTTAGTAAGTCATAAATGCATAAAATATATGTATAATATTAATATATGTTATCGTTTAATACCATAAATGTACACAAATATATGTATATTTATAATTTTTCACGGTTTTTCCCCATTGCGTGGGGGCTGAGCCCCTAACCCCCGCGATGTGGGAGGGTCAACTGTACATTTACATTTAGCAGTCACTGGGACATAAAGTGCTGCTATACTACCTGTAGTGACCCTGCAAGACACCCAGTCTTTGCAAAGTCGTAGTCTGTGACTGCATTGTCTTTAGATGTGAGATGGTGTCAGACTTTAGTCTTTTAAAAGTCTTTTCAGAGTCTTGTCAAAGTCCTCTAGTGTATGGGAGGCTTTAGACTCTTCTCATCAACTAACGGTTTGGTCGACTATTCCCTAATAGTCCTAATAGCCTAATAGCCCTAGTATCATGACATTGAAAGGATCTTTAATACAATTTAGACAATACAATCCTATTTCTCTGTTACTGGGTAATCCAAGTAGGGCCATACCTGGTGCGTATTTCAGTTGATTATACAATATTTTAATATATGCTGCTAGGAAGAATATCTGTAGCTAAATGTAGCTAAATTTTAAATGGTGAAATTGTAAATGTACTGCTTTTTGTTTCAGAAAGAAAATGAATTTTTGCTTTCATAGAGGTCTGTCTTTACAGCGGTTATTTGGTTTAAGTTTTTTAAGCATGTTTTATAGCTCCACTGAGCTTTGCTAGTCTGGGGTCAGTTTTACTATATATCTCATAATGTAATGAAAGGATTTGCAAAGAGCAAATTGCACCCTCTGCTCAGTGCATTCACTTAAGACCATGACGGGGGGTATTAACACCTTTGATCTGAGTGACTTGTGATATTCTGATTAAAAAAAGCATAGTTCCTGTTTTTTTGCTGGGAATGCTGCCCAACTAATACAATAATAAGAGAAGTCCTGCATTAAGGTTCAAAATGCTACTAATCTTGTTACATGTCCTGTCCTGTAATATATATATTTTTTATTTCATTCACCCTGTTTAGGTGTGTAATGTAGCTGTCTGGGCTTCGGCCATTACCAACAATTTGCCCACAAGTTCTACGCACAACCACATATTCTCTTTTTTTCCAATCTCTTTAGACAGTGATGGAGGTATGTTATCTTCTGCCAGAGACAAATGTGGGGACTCTGGTAGTAAGTGCTGTATCGGTGATTGCCCTCATCGCTTTTAAGGAAGTCAACACCTTGCTCACCCGCAAGCTTCCTGTCCCCATCCCTGTTGAGCTACTAGCTGTGAGTCTGACATTATGACCAACCCTGACAATTTGACCAAAACTGAAACATGGAAGCAGGAGGGAATGGAAGGGTGGGAATTCCATTAGCTAGAGTAAAATGAATATGATGAAATATTATTCAGAAAATGCAGACAGTGAAACTGAATGGGAGTGCTTGTGTCTTTTCTCAGATCATCATTGCCACAGTTATTTCCTGGCAGTTCAATCTGGATTTACAGTATGGTGTGGAGGTGGTGGGAGAGATCCCTTCAGGGTGAGAGCATTGTGACTGATCCCATCTACACCACAAAAAACCAAGCAACAGCACAAATTCAAAATATCATAACTGTCTTTTCCTCAGCCTCCAGGCTCCCATCTTTCCTGCAGTATCGCTTTTTGGAGATGTGCTAGGTGATGCATTTGCACTGGCTGTGGTGGGCTATGGCATTGCCATCTCCTTGGGCCGAATATTTGCCCTAAAATACGGCTACAAAGTGGACAGCAATCAGGTGGGAAATGAAATGTTTTACCCATGTGTTGATACTTACGTGATTGAATGCTAGCCCATGAGTAAATTGTCCTTCCATTCCCATTGTTTCTGAGTGCTCTCTCCCTAATACAGGAACTGTTGGCACTGGGCCTCAGTAACTCAGTTGGGGGGATATTTCAGTGCTTTGCTATAAGCTGCTCCATGTCCCGCAGTATGGTCCAAGAAAGCACTGGTGGGAAAACTCAGGTGTGGCTTTTTCTTTATTCTTTCAGTATTCCTACAGTATTGCCACAGAACACAGCCATCTGCAAAAAGAAAGAGTCATTTTTGATCATATATTATCAAGCTAGGAGGTGTAGATGTGCCAAGTCTCTGATGAAGATATTGAACAGTGTTATACTCTAGATGTAGACCTATGTCACTCCTTAACCCTGAGTTTGTAGAATAAGCCATTATTCCAATTTATATAATATTTATATTTATAAATATTGTATTTTAATGATATTTTTTTGTCTGTGAGTTTCTCTAGGTGGCCAGTGCCCTCTCAGCTCTGGTTATTTTGGTCATCTTGTTGAAGATTGGGGAGCTCTTCCAACAACTGCCTAAGGTACTTCTATTGCCAGGTATCATGTGTGTGTGCATGCATGCATGAAGTGTTTGAGATCATCCTACTGGTAGGTAATGTCCTAAAGGGTACTAAAGAATATGTCCTACTGAAAAACATTGTCTAATGGGATACTGAAGGATATCTGAATGAAATGTACTACCCAGTTGAACACAAAAGGACTCATTCTACTGGAATGCATTTTACTATAGACAAAACCCTGCGTTTTTCTCAATGTTGATTCTCAACATGCACTCTGCCTAATATTATTACTGAGACTGATTATTATCTGATTCATTAACCATTTTTAATTCAATTTTAAACAAGATACAGAGAACCTGACAATTCCACATATCAAAAAGTAACATTGAATGAATATGTGAAACACTTACCTACAGGAAATACTTTATTAATATATTTTGCAAATTTGTAATTCAATTGTTGACCAAAATTTTAACAACAAAATTGGTGAACATCTATATTCACTGAGGCAGACAGAAAACTGAGAATGAGAGAGTGAAAGTAGAGGCTGGGGAACAAGGGGAATAGAGAGCACAGAACATCAACATAATTATGTAATTCATGCTTTTTAGAGAAATACTTCACTGGAAAAAATCAAAAACCTCAATAGCTGGTCTTTTCAAGCTTTTCTAAATAAGCATGCCAGTAATGTTGGCTTCTCATGAGGAAGAAGCATTTACCAAAAGCAGCTGAAGCACAGAAAGTAAATGAAAGGGATTGTATTGTTTGCTGGCAGTGTAATTGCCATCATGGGTAAGTCCACAGATGCAGAAGATTAGTTGATTCTCCATATGCTATTTGTTTTGCAAAGAGATTTACTACTTGACAGTGGCATGAAATATGTTGAGACAATACATACTTAGCAAGCTGACATCACAACAACATTTAATTTTGGGCAAAATGTCCCAAACAACTTTCCAGAGGCAGAAGGTGTGGTCCCAACAGTTTAAAAAAATCAAACTCTAGCCTGGCAAAAAGCTTCACACGTTTAGTTTTAAATTTTAAATAGAAATTTAAAATAACTGACAATTGCGGAATGGCTCCTGTCAAATTGCCAGCCAAAGCATCTGTCTAGATGAGGTATGTGCTGTATAGAATCTGAGGCCCTGTCCACACGTACACGGGTATTTTTAAAAACGTAGCTTTTTCTATGCATTTTGGCCTTTTGTCCACACGCAAACGGCGTTTTAGGTCACTGAAAACGTATCTTTTGCAAAACGCCTTCCAGGGTGAAGATTTTCAGAAACTCTGTTTTCAGTGTTCACGTGTAGACAGGGAAAATGGAGTTTTTGGCTTGTGACGTCAGAGTGTGCGCCGTAGTAACTTTTTTTCAGGCTTCTGATTGGCCAACATGGCTTTACGGTTTGGGTTACATCGTCACCTGTTGGTTTGGCATGCTCTTGACAGCGTGTGTTTGTGTTTTTGTGTGGATGGAGATTTTTTTTAAGAACGAAGGAGGAAAACCTCAGTTTTCAAAAATACCCATGTACGTGTGGACATGGCCTGAGTATCATGCTAAATACCAAATATATTCACTAAACAAGAAATTCAGTTTGCACCATAAACAACTGTACTTAGTAATATCTGTATCTTGAGGGGAGGAGACAAGCATTCCCTTCAGGTGCACCAACAGGTGCACTGTGCTAGCTGTCAATATTTCTGTCAATCAATAATGTACCATAAGTATTTTAGCATCTAAGTGAACAAATATTGAGTTGCTGAAATTGAAAGAAATGGAATGATTGTTTAATTTGTGGGTTGAGATGTTTTCATTAATGCCACATTAATGAAAATGCAGGTTAGAAAAACTTGTAGCACTGCCTATATGGTGCAAAAGGACATGTTCTACCTTAATGTATCATCCGATTGGATACTAAATGCATGAAAATGCTGATAGAAGTGGTCTATTTCCAGGCTGTGCTCGCAGCTATTATCTATGTGAATCTGCATGGGATGATGAAGCAGTTTGCTGACATCAGATTACTGTGGAGGAGTAACCGAGTGGACATGGTAAGGAAGAGGAAGTGTTGAATAGACATGGTGAGGTGATGGGAAAAAGTCTGGAGTGAGAAGGGTAGGGGGAGCAGGAAGGGGCAAGAGATGTGAGAAGAAATGGGAGACATGGTGAGAGAGAGCAGGAGGAGTATGAAGAGAGAGTGGGAGGGGTGAGGAGACAGGGAATGCAAAAAGTAAGATTGAAAAGGAGAGGAGTTGTCAGGGAGGTGTTTTGTGTATGCTTCTAATGCAGAGACTTTCCTTCCTCTCTAGCTGGTGTGGGTGGTGACTCTGATTTTAACTTTGCTACTCAACCCCGACCTTGGCCTGGCTGCCTCCATTGCCTTCTCAATCTTCACTGTCATCTTCAGGACTCAGCTGTGAGAACAGAAACTACCCAGGGGCAACAAACAACAAATCAGAAATGCAAATTTGTACCTGCCCACCATCCCCACAAAAAACAGTTCTACATACATGCACACAGTGCTGCTTATAACCCCCGATTCCACACTTGATCCAAAAATCTGTAATAGAAAATAATCTACTCAACTCATGCAATCCATGTCTGTCTGTCTTCAGGCCTCAGTACTCCATCCTTGGACAGGTCCAAGGAACTGATATCTACAAACCTGTAGAAGGATACAAACAGGTAACCATGGCAACACTCACATACACACACACAGACACACACACACACACAAATTTGTCATACAGTCATGTGAAAAAATAAGTACATCCCATGGAAATTGTTGACTTTTTCAACATATTTCAACAAGCAAACATTTGACCCTATTTGATACAGTGCCTACAGATAAAGGTGATATACTTGAACAAAACCACAAGGAAAATTAGCTTTTTCAATCATTTATTCAACAAAAATATCAATAGATGTAATATTCTTTTGTGGAGAAAGTAAGTACACCCTTGGCCTCAGAAGCTAGTATTGCCCCCTTTAGCAGAAATAACTTCTTATAGGCGTTTTGCATAATTGTCCACCAGTCTCTGACATCAGCTTTCTGAAATGTTTTGACCACTCTTCCATGCAAAATTCCTTCAGTTGCAAGATGTTTGAGGGTTTTCTTGCATGTATTGCCCGTTTCAAATTCCCCCACAACATTTCAATGGGATTCAAATCTGGGCTTTGACTAGGCCATAACCCTCCATTTCTTCTTTTTGAGCCATTCCTTGGTGGATTTGCTAGTGTGCTTAGGATCATTATCCTTTTGAAAGGTCCACTACCGGTTCAACTTCAACTTTCAGACAGATGGCCTCACATTATCTTCAAGCACTCTTTGATATGATGCAGAATTCATAGTTGAATCAATGACTGAACGCTGCCCAGTCCCTGAAGCAGCGAAGCAACCCCAAACCATAACATTTCCACCACCATGCTTCACAGTTGGTATGAGGTTCTTCTCCTGAAAAGCTGTCTTTGGTCTGCGCCAAACACGTCTACTGTTACTGTGGTCAAACAACTCTTATCTTTGATTCATCTGTCCAGAGCAAATTATTCCAAACGGCCTGGTCTTTGCCTGTATGTTCATTGGCAAACTGTAGTCTTGCTCTAATGTTCTTTTTGGACAGCAAAGGTTTTCCTGGCAAGCCCCCCATGCAGGTCAAATTTGTGCAATCTCTTTCTGATTGTAGACACATGCACTTTGACACCAACAGTTGCAAGAGTTACCTGCAGATCCTGTGATGAAATTTTGGGGTTCTTGGAGACTTCTTTTTGCAACAAACGGTCTGCTCTTGAGCTGAATTTGCTAGGGCGGCCAGTCCTAGACAAATTGGCAGTCGTTGAAATCTACGCCACTTGTAGATGATTTTCCTTACAGTGGAATGATTTATTACAAATAATTTGGAGATCTTTTTAAATCCCTTGCCAGACTCATAGGCATCCATAACCTTTTTTCTGAAGGCCTTAGAGAGCTCTTAAGAGTTTGGCATGATGACACCACACACATCAATAGCAAAGAGAACACCAGACCCTAGATGTTAGGTTTAAATAAGACAGGTTCCACCTGCACTCCCTAACTAAGGAGGTTCTAATCATTGGCACCTAATCTGGAACACTTGATTCTATTTTTAAGGATTTGAAGGTGTGATAAATGTAGGGGTGTACTTACTTTTTCCGTGTGACTGATCTGTTTTTTTTGTTTATTTAAATTATGAAAATGACTACAAAATGTCAACTTTATGTGTCATTTGTTGGAGTATATCACCTTTATTAATAGGCACTGTTTCAAAGAGGATCAAATGTTTGCTTGTTCAAATATGTTGAAACAGTCAACAATTTCCATGGGATGTACTTCATTTTTCACATGACTGTATATATATGTGCTACTATCACAGGTGCAGCTTTGTATTGGGAAGTGGTGTTTTGGATAATATTTCACATGTAGCAGGATCTGGGTAAGGTATGTGTGTTCCCCCAGGTGACACAGGTGCCAGGCTTGGTTATTTTCCGATCTTCTGCTACTCTCTACTTTGCCAATGCTGAAATGTATGCAGATGCCCTAGCAGAAAAGGTAATGCTGCACCACACTATGCTACACAACAGTTCATTACATTATAGTAAGCCACACTGCACTGCACCACGTGACATCACACTACACTACTTTACTCTAGACCATATGGTAGCGCAGTTCAAGTATTTGCTGAATGTAGCAGGTGATAGTGAATAAACCTGTAGGTCAAAATTTAGGCATTGGCTCAGGCAAGTCAAGTAACTTGGTGTGCTTCTCTCCCAAAGTCCCATAGTCTTACCAGAGGAGTCCCCTAGGGATATAATCTTATAATCCTCTGGATTTCCTTATACATATAATCACTTGGCTCAATAATTTCTTCCCGTGGCTTCTCCTATCACTGTTATGTGGTTAACACACTCGTCTCAATGACATTTGAGTTGAATGATCAGCCGCATCTCAGACACAATCTTGCCAAATCTAAATCTAACCCCATCAAGGATCCCGCCATTACCCCTGATAACATGATTGATACATTCATACATTCAATATATCACCTCTGCTCTGAGCCTAACCTTTTTGTACATGCTGGGTCACTCTGGATATGAGCATCTGCTTAATGACTAAAAGCAAATGTAATGTCCATTAAACAAAATAGTTCCACTAGATTTGCATGTACCATATTGTAATGCATGAGTTGAGGTTTTGTGTACTGGATAGTATGGTAAAAGTAATGTTTGGTGAAATGTTCTCACACTCCACTGTTTGCCTCGGGGGTGCAGTGTGGTATTGACATTGCAAAGATGCTGTCACACAAGAGGAAGAAAGAAGCCCAGAAGCTAAGGAAGGAGAACCAGGATGCCAAGAATCTGGGCAGAGAGGTAGGAGAAGCCCAGAGGCAGGTGGAGAAATGAGGAGTAAAGTGAGGAGTGAGGGAGGGTCTTTGTGTGTGTGTGTCTGTCTGTATTTCTGTGCATACTAATGGGCTTTTTTTTTTTTGCATTTGTATTTCTGTTATTCGGATCACATATACCTATTTTTGCTAACAATATAAAACATACAATTTGCAGCTTTATAGTGAATTCCAGCTGATAGTTTCCAATATTGTGTGCCCTATCTAGGCAGAGGCACAGAATGAGTGTAAAGATGAAATGACAGTGGAGGAGGACCCTCAACCTTACCCAGCCTTTCCACATGCCATCATCCTGGATCTGAGTCCTGTCAACTTTTTGGACACTGTGGGAGTGAAAACACTGCGCAATGTACGAGCCATATATTCATGTCATATATTCTGACAGTCTGTTCCTCTGACAGTTGGTCTGTTGCTCTGTTTGATGCAATTCATTTTTTCCAACTGACTTTAGTGTGTTGCCCTTTCAGATTCAAGATGACTACAGGAAGGTGGGTGTGGAAGTGTTCTTTTCTGGTTGTCAGGGTGAGTGTTCACCAATTTCACCAATTGTATGTCTTTTGCCAGTTATCTTGATGAATGACTTGTTTTGGCATTCTGTTTACTAATAATTGTGCCAAGGAGCAGCGTGTAGAATGCAAAGGGCCAAAAAAAAAACTATAGGGCCAAATAAAGTGGATCCCTGAGGAACTTCACATGTAATTTGGCTTGGTATGAAGTACTGTCTACCAGCTTAATATAGTGCCAGAGAAAGAATTCTCAAGATGATGAATTAAAATGTTATGGTCTATAGTGTCAAATGCTGCTGTTAGACCAGAGCAGTTACACCATACAACAACAACAGCTACATCAAGAGCATCAACAGTTAAATGAAGGTCATTTTTTACCTTTATTACAGCACTTTATGTGCTGTAATTAGCTATAGAGCAAGTTGCTTACAGACCACTTTCTCCAGAAATTTACTGAGAAAAGATAATTAGAACTTGAAATTACTCTGAAGTTATTCAGCATCAATAAATCCAGGGTAGAATTCTTAAGTAGCCATTTTTAGGGCTGTTCTTAACTAAATACTCTTGACATGGAACAAAACATATTGAAATATACAACTTTTCCCAGTCCTTTGATACACTTACACTTGAAACATTTACATATTTTTAAAAATGTAAATATTTAAATCTAAATGAAATAAATAGCATATTTACTGTAATATTTTACAGAATTTAATTTATAAAATGGAAAAATGCATTTTTGGAGAATTGTATATAAATAATATAAGGTCATGTGGGGTAAAATGCATGTTAAAATGAACATATTTTATGTTGCATTTGGCACCTCATAGTTTTGAATAATCTCCAGAATGGCACTGTACATTAAAAAAAACCCCTTTGGCTGCAAAGGAAATCTACTGTTAAGTCGTGTAAACAGATCCAGATGACACACTGATGCAACATTGGTTTCATCAAGAGCTTTCAAGATCAGATTGACTACAGTGACAACAGACTACAGTTCATTCAACATAACAGGCAAATGAGGCACTAAAATGGGAAAATCGTCAATCTCTCTCTTTCTCTGTACAGATTATGTTGTGGAAAACCTGGAAAGAGGGGGATTCTTCGGTGAAAAATTAACAAAGGCTTTTCTCTTTCCCTCGGTGCATGATGCTGTACTCCATTGTCAGAAATATATTCTACACTCCATTGATCAGGTGAGCCAGGTAATGTAGTTGATGTCCAAGGGGAGCACGTGTCAAAAGGAGTGTGTTTGGGTAGACTGTGGAACCTAGCAATACAGCATTGTGCAGCCTGTAGTATGAGCTGATTGGCTGATGGGCTGTGGTATTTGAACGGATTCCATGTCCCTATACCCCCCACCAAACAACAGGATGACATACTTTTTAAGATAAGATAAGATAAGATAAGATAGAACTATTGATCCCACAGCGGGGAAATTCACATCAGCATTTAGACAGAGGTAGAAAGAGTGGCAAAGTGTAAAAGTGCAATAACGTAAAAAATACAAAAACACAACGGAATACAGAAGAAGAAAACAAACAAAAAAAAAAAAAAATATATATATATATATATATATATATATATATATATATATATATATATATATAAACAGAACCAATAAAATAGTAAATAAGTGTACATTAAGAATAAAAAAAACAAACAGAAAAATAAGAAAAACCACTGATGTGCAAAAACTAGAACAAAAACTAAAAATAAATGTCTGAATGTGTCCAAAGTTTGGAAGTCTAGATTTATTCACTATCAAATTTATTTTAAGTTAGGTTAGTTACAGCAATGAATGAATGAATTACTTCAGTACATGCCTAAATCTGAAGATTAGGAATGGAACTGACCGATAACTTAGAGTGATGCATCATGACAAAATCAGGTACAATCTTCTGTGTTTTAGTTGAGTTTATTCTCACGACATGTATATTGTCATACATTGTTTGCAACATGATAAACATTTGTGAAACACATCAAACTCACGTTCCTCTCTCCCTCCTTGGTCTGACTAAATTCAATGCCTCCTTTTCTCTATTTTACAGGATATGCAAGGAACCCATTTGTAAAGCCTGTGACCCACTGACACACTAAACTGAGACACATTGACCCTAATGACATACATTATGATGATGTTGCCCTCCCACTAAAAATGGCTTTAACTTTTTTTAAAAACAGGGTACAACCTTAATCGTATACATGTATTTGTAGGTAGTTATTAGTGCCATCATTTAATAAACTTGCTAATTACATACTAATTGTTCGAATCTACCTTTCATGCCAAAAAACTCAGATCAGCACCTTGTGATGGAGTTACAACCTGTTCATATCTATTTTGGAGGTGTGTTCACAAACCTGTATAACATCCATTTGGTTGCAAACCTTTAAGTTTAAATATCATCTGATAGTACATTTAGTAGACAATAAATGCACTCTATGTTTGGTATCATTTAGTGTATTATTTCATCATGAAAATGCTGATGGTCCAGAATGATGTCTGGTAAAGGAGTTACATGGTAACAGAGTTACAAATGCGCAGAAAAGAATATACAATAAAGCAACACCTGGTTTGGTATTTCTAATATAATTTCCTGTTTGTAAGATTATACACCTGTCATAGAGGCATATACTGCAGGAGCCAAAATGCATTAGAATTGTTGAAGTATAAGTCTGTTTGTGAACTAAACTTCAGCTAATATGTTAGCTGTCAAATGATTGTGACATCTTCAACTTTCAGAGGATTTCTATTCTTTTCTATTTCTATTCACAGTGCATTTCTATTCTATGGCATTTCTATATTATAGTGAATGAATGTATACAAAGACAAAAGCAAAAATACAGTGTCATTTTACCAATGTTTTTGTGGGTGAATCTACCATTAGTTGCTGCTGGGCTTCTGTATAATGGAAACAGTATCTGTGATGAGTGTCAGCCATGGTCATCTCAGGACAGACTGACAGGATCTTCTTAAAGGGTTGCTGGCTATCATCATCTAGCTCTGCAAATTTGTAGAGACCTGTATTGTCGATCTTTGTTTTCTGTTTCTTTTTGTGTATTCTAAAAAACCTTTTCCATGTTCATTTCACAATGGCTGAATAAATGCCTTCATTCATTGCACCCTTGCCTCCTGAAATATTACCGCAGACACCAAATCCAAATAAATATTAATCAAGTTTTAGTTATATTATCATTAGCAATTCTGTGACATAGGAATTGAATAACTTCAACTAAAATGAAGATTTCATCTTCAGAAGCCAAAATACTAAAACTATTCACATTCTTTTTTTGTAATTCATTTTTTTATTGAAATTCAGCATCAAACAAACATTTTCATAAGATATATTTCAAATACTATATGTATATATCATACATTCATGTTTGCCATAAATCTCCACATAGTACTTATCAGAGGTATACACTTATAGAAAAGAAAGAACAAACAAGGGAAAAAACTATGTACAGGTAGGGAGTGATCTTTTCTTTACAACATAATCATTGATTTGTGAAAATAAAATCAGGCCTATGGGGCGCTACATAGTTAACCCATTTTTCCCAGTGTAAAGCAAATTGTTCCAATTTATGATTGACAGATGCTGTTATCTTCTCCATTTTATAAATGTCCATTGTAATTTCCATCCATGCGTTTAAAGTTGGGCTCTCCTGTGATAACCATTTCCTGGTAAGAATCTTTTTACCGGCTACCAACAGTATATTCATTAAATATTTATCTCTTTTCAACCATTCTTGAGGTATATACCCAATATATGGTCTTACTTTATAGGGGTATTTCACTTTTTTTTGTTGTGTGACTAACATCTTTATTTACCTGCCAGTTTGTGTCATTGAACATCCAAACAGGTGGTTAGCACCAGTGAGGCTACAGTATAGTGCCCAGACATCTTGGAGTGATAGAGGGTAATTACTCTGACTGTTAATGTTTTTTTTAACTTTTTCTTTATTGGTTTTCCAAAACACATACAGGAAGAAAAAAACAGATGCAATTGAAATTACATATATTAAAATAGAGTGTAATAAAACAAAAAAGAAAAAAATGGAACAATATAAGAATATGTAAACAGAGCCTGTAAAGGGGAGAACTTCAGGATTCTATGTAGGTCTCATTAACTGTTTATGTCTTTATTTGTTTTGTTTTGTAGCCACTTTCCCCAGTCCCTTTCAAAGAGTCCTTCTTTTATTTTTAACCTATGTGTAAGCCTTTCTATCCCTTGGATCTCTTCAATAATAGACAGCCATTGCTTATAGTTTGGTAAATCTGTTTTAAGCCAATTCTTAGTGATAGTCTTTTTACTGGCTGCAAGAAGTATCTTGACCAAAGATCTTCATTCAACACAAGTCCTTTCATGTTTCCAAGGTATAGGACAATACACGACTGTAGGATTCTGTAACCCAAAACCTGACATAAAACTGAATGTACACCTTCCCAGAAAGGCTGTAGCTTCTTACAACTCCAAAAGAAATGTGTATGATTTGGTCCTATATGTCCACACTGTCTCCAGCATGACTGTTGACTACACAGTTGCCTACTTTTGATTAGGGGTGTAATGAAATATCGGATCTGGTTCTTCCAAGTAAACTCTCTCCACCTCTGTGATCGTGTGGTGGTTTGGTGAAATTTCCACATATCATACCACATCTCGTCTGGGATCTCCTCACCCAGTTCTTTCTAGAGCCCGACCGATATAGGATTTTTAAGACCGATACCGCTTTCGATATTTGAGGATTTAAAAATCTGATAATCATATATTGGCCGATATTCTTTTTTTTCTTTTATAAACACATAACATAAACAAAGATTTTCCCTAAAACTTGTTATGTGTAGTTATTTAAGAGTCCTCACCAAGATAACATGACATAATGCAGTTTAAAAATAAACTTGTTGTATTGTCATAAATAGTACTTTGAACAAAAGTACAACAAAATATATTAAAGTTTTGATAAATAAGAGTCAAATGTATAAAAATACAAAAAAGTTTTTTAAAAATATCATGCCATCTTAAACTATGCAGTGAACTGATACAGTAATGTAGAGTAAACACTGCTGTTGAATGCATCTAATAGGCTACCCAAATGAAGGACTTGCGACTTTGGGATTTCACACTACACGTTTGAAAGAGAAACTAGATAACTTTGTAAATTAGCTAGAATTTCTCCAATCTAGTGTTCAAATCGCACCAGTTTTAGCATACGCGCTAAACGGCTAATCACACCAGTGTGACCATACGCGTGAAAGGGTTAATAATTTCCAAAGCACCGACTGTAATTACAGCCATGCGAGTCGCAGATATATTTACCATTGCTTCGTTTAGGCAGAATAGGTTAAACGCTATAGTTTATCCGCTCATTAACGTTAGCGGTCTTCCATTGACAAACATGGCATTAGCTAGCTTTGTGGGTAACCTAATTTAGCACTGGACAGTGTTATAAGCTGCTGTAATCGATGTTACCGGAGAATTTTTAGAAGTGACGAGGGAGAAATGATAGGAACGTTGTTTCTTTACTCGCTACAAATGCCACACTGTTTCACATTAAACCTACAATCAAGTGTGTCAACAGCTTAGCCTACACCACTCAAGTACCGTAACGTTAAACGTATTTTGATGTTTGACTAACGGTACCGGCTTTCACGTTACTGCAGCAAAACCAGGCATGGCTGACATGAATGTTGTCAGGCTTCTTTAGGCTAAGAGGAGAAGTGATGGGGGATATTTAGGGGCCAGGCAGCGAAGCTGCAAGGCACCTATTGTGTTTCTACCTTTTCTTCTTATTATTAGGGCCCAAGCACTGAGTGTGCGAAGGGCCCTATTGTATCAGTTGTGATTATTAGGGCCCAAGCACTGAGTGTGCGAAGGGCCCTATTGTATCCGTTGTGATTATTATTATTAGGACCCAAGCACTGAGTGTGCGAAGGGCCCTATTGTACCCGTTGTGATTATTATTATTAGGGCCCAAGCACTGAGTGTGCGAAGGGCCCTATTGTATCCGTTGTGATTATTATTATTAGGGCCCAAGCACTGAGTGTGCGAAGGGCCCTATTGTATCCGTTGTGATTATTAGGGCCCAAGCACTGAGTGTGCGAAGGGCCCTATTGTATCCGTTGTGATTATTATCATTGTTTTCGTTCTGTTTTTTTTGGTTTTTATGCTTCCAAGCCCACAGGGCTGGGAAGCATATTGTTTTCGCTCGGTTTTTTTTTTTTTTTAATTTTTCCTTCTGTTTTTGTACCAGGCCAAACGTATAGAAATATAAGTCCGATTTACACCAAAGTTGGTATGCATGTCTGTTATGACATGAACTTGTGCATGGAAACTTTTGGATACCACCCATCCTATATGTCCACACTGTCTCCAGCATGACTGTTGGAGATATTTACAAAAAAACCCTTTTTTTAGGGTGTTTTTCTAAGCGATAAGCCTCCTAGGCCGTAGGTCTAGGGAATGTGAAATCTGCTCCTGGATGTAGCCCAAGGGGTCTATTAATCAAATTGCACGGGGTTTATAGATATCTGCTATAATTTGCAAGTTACCTGGATCAAAAGTCTACCTGTGCAATTAAAGGATGAAAACAGATTTTTCCCACGGCTATAACTCCACAACGGTAAGAGCTATTCACACCAAACCTGGTAGGTTTGTGGCATATGTGCATGTAATTCTGTCATAGAGTTTGCAGATGTGGGGGGCGAAGCCCCCCTCCATAAAAAATTCTGTAAAATATGATCTCAAAATTGAATTGGAGTTAATGGCAATACTTGCAGTACTGCAGTCTTCCAGAGCGGGGCGCTAGTGGCCGTGTTTTGAAACTCTTACACAACACTCGGCAGATACAAGATGGCGGAGCAGGCAGACTGTCGCCTCAGAAAATTTAGAGTAACTCTGCTCCGAATCTCAAGTTCGGTCTTCTCTGAGAAAAGTACTCATGAATTTAACGTCCATGCACTTTACAAACGATTACATTCTTCTCCTCAATACACGTTGAAAGTCTTTCAATCACTGGCAATAGTCATGGCGCTACGTTGCTAACTAACTACTGTATCTTGGTAGGACGGTGAAATGAACGAAAGCTCATCTAGCGAGCTAGGTAAGTGAATGTTCGTGCACTTTATGAACGATTACGTTGTTCTTTTCAATACTCGTGTACCAAGGTTGCTAGGTAGCTGGCTAATATTGTAAATACGTGTGTACATAGAATTTACTTCTCAAACTTAGCTAGCAAGCCAAATTTACGAACGATTACGTTGTTCTTTTCGATACTCGTGTAGCGTCTTAACAACATCGTGTTGTCCCAGCTAAATTTGTAAAACAAAAGCGCATTTGTTTCCATCTGTTCGAACGAATCTTGATAATTCTGTTTATCCTTGGAATTCTTCTCCTCAATCCACGTTGTGATTCTTAATATCCTTAGCAACTCCGCGCTAGCCAGGTAGGTACTGTATCTTGGTGGGACGGTGAATATGTTGTCATCTTTGTGTCTGCAGTCATCTCATTATTGTATTACCATTCTGTGCAAATCTAGCGAGCTAGCTAAGTTAATGTGCCTGCACTTTACGAACGATTTCATTGTTCTTTTCAATACTCCTTATGTAACGTTACAACATCGCTACAGACTGTCGCCTCATGAAATTTAGGGTAACTCTGCTCCGAATCTCAAGTTCGGTCTTCTCTGAGAAAAGTACTTATGAATTTAACGTCCATGCACTTTACAAACCATTACATTCTTCTCCTCAATACACGTTGAAAGTCTTTTAATCACCGCGGGGCGAGTCGTGGCGCTACGTTGCTAACTAACTGCTGTATATATGACTGCATTCTTCTAACTACTGTATCTTGGTAGGACGGTGAAATGAACGAAAGCTCATCTAGCGAGCTAAGTAAGTGAATGTCCGTGCAGCTAATTTTGTAAAACCATGGCGCCCTTAATCAGGTCTGTTGGAACGAATCTTGTTATGACTCACTGTAAAATAATGCGTGTTGTATCTGTAACTGATAACCTTGTTCACTAGCAAGCTAGATTCCGTTCATCACTGACATTAAATACCCTTAATTCAACAGCAGCCGATCTTTTGTTAAATTCTGTTCATCGTTGGAAAAAGTAGAAACGCTAGATTAGAACATTTTGAATCGCCGTTTTTTCTTGCACCTTTTCAGTATCGTTTTAAATAGGCGAAACAAGATATTATGTTTGTAAAGTTTCTTCCGTCATTCACTGCAATCAGAATGTTTCATAATCTACTTTAATATCAAAAGCTGTTTGCTGATTTGCTACTAGTGTGAATACATTCACGCATTACTTTTCTAAAACCGAAGCGACTTGTTTGTGTAATTGTAAAACCGATTATAGCTGTGATGAAAGGAATGATTTGTGCTGTGTAATTTGAAACTCTTTGTTTAATTGACTCATTGCCCTACCTTGCTACCGAACTAATGTATAAACTATTACATTCCTCTAAGTACTGTATCTTGTTAGTACGGTGAAATGAACGAAAGCTCATCGAGCGAGCTAAGTAAGTGAATGTCCGTGCACTTTATGAACGATTACGTTGTTCTTTTCAATACTCGTGTACTAAGGTTGCTAGGTAGCTCTGTTTATCGTTGGAAAAGGTGGAAACATTAGATTAGAACATTTTGAGGTTCACCGTATACGTGACAGTACGGTTGAATTAAATAGGCTACGCAAGATACTATGTTTTCAAAGTTTCTTGCGTTATTCACGGCAATGAAAATGTTTCCTGATGTAGTTTCATACGAGAGAGTGTTTGCTGTTCTGCTAGCATTGTGAATACTGGGACGGAGTGCCGTCACTACGGTTGAGTATGCGCTCTGACTGTCGTATCAGGGAGACTGGCTCTTTGGCGTCGCGGTCAAAGTCACATGTTTGCTACTTTGGACACACGGGTTCGAGGCCGGCTGGGGTGACTGCTCAAATTGTGTTTGGAAAAAGTCGAAACGTTAGATTAGAACATTTTGAGGTTTTGAAAATGTCATTCTTATACAAGAGTTGGGAGACGGAACATGGCGGCGAACGAACAGAGGCACCGCGTAAAATTTAGGGTTTCCCATGCAACAAATCTGAATTTCGGTCTTCAACTGCGAAAAGTACTTATTAAGGTAACGTCCATGCACTTTACAAACGATTACATTCTTGTCCACAATACACGTTGTGATTCTTAATATCTCGTAGTGTCTCTGCGCTAGCCAGGAAGCTGCTGTATCTTGGTAGGACGGTGGATATGTTGTCATCTTTGTGTCTGCAATCATCTCATTATTGTATTACCATTCTGTGCAAATCTAGCGAGCTAGCTACGTTAATGTGCCTGCACTTTACGAATGAACGAACGTGTAGCGTTTTAACATCGCCAGCTGGCTAATATTTTACATTCGTGTGTACTTAGAATTTACATCTCAAACTTAGCTGGCTAGCTAACTTTACGAACGATTACGTTGTTCTTTTCAACATTCGTCGCATAGCGTTTTAACAGCGCTACACCAATGGTCTCCTCGCTTGTTTAGGTCTGTTTGATCGCATTTTGTTATGACCTGCAATATAACACAATGCGTGTTGTATCTATAAATGAAAACGTTGTTGAGTACCACGCTAGATTCTGTTCATCACTTAAATACCCTAAACTCAGCTGCAGCTGATCTTGTGTTAAATTCTGTTTATCATTGGAAAAAGCAGAAACGCTAGATTAGAACATTTTGATGTGCATGGTTGCTAGGTAGTTTACGCTTCATTTAAAGGTCTGTTTGAACGAATCTTGTTATGACTCACAAAAAAATAATGCGTGTTGTATCTGTACATGAAAACGGAGATGACTAGCAAGGTAGATTCCGTTCATCACTGAAATTAAATACCTTTAACTCAGCTGCAGCTGATCTTTTGTTAAATTCTGTTCATCGTTGGAAAAAGCAGAAACGCGAGATTAGAACATTTTGAATCGCCCTTTTCAGTATCGTTTTAAATAGGCGAAACAAGATATTATGTTTCTAAAGTTTCTTCCGTCATTCACTGCAATCAGAATGTTCAATAATCTACTTTAATTTCAAAAGCTGTTTGCTGATTTGCTACTAGTGTGAATACATTCATGCATTACTTTTCTAAACCGAAGCGCGCTTGTTTGTGTAATTGTAAAACCGAATATAGCTGTGATTAAACGAATGTATGTCATTGATTTGTGTAATTTGCTCTGAAACTCTTTGTATAATTGACTCATTGCCCTACCTTGCTACCGAACTAATGTATAAACGATTACATTCCTCTAAGTACTGTATCTTGTTAGGACGGTGAAATGAACAAAAGCTCATCTAGCGAGCTAGGTAAGTGAATGTCCGTGCACTTTATGAACGATTACGTTGTTCTTTTCAATACTCGTGTACCAAGGATGTCTGGTAGCTTGCTAATATTGTAAATACGTGTGTACATAGAATTTACTTCTCAAACTTAGCTAGCAAGCCAAATTTACGAACGATTACGTTGTTCTTTTCGATACTCGTTGTGTAGCGTCTACACATCATCGTGTTGTCCCAGCTAAATTTGTAAAACAAAAGCGCACTTGTTTCGATCTGTTCGAACGAATCTTGTTGTCATCTTTGTGTCTGCAATCATCTCATTATTGTATTACCATTCTGTGCCCGTCTAGCGAGCTAGCTAAGTTAATGTGCCTGCACTTTACGAACGATTTCGTTGTTCTTTTCAATACTTGCGTAGCGTTTTCGCCGACTCATTGCCCTACCTTGCTAGCTAACTAATGTAAACGATTACATTCTTCTACTGTATCTTGTTAGGACGGTGAAATGAACGAAATCTCAAAAAGCAGAAACGCTACGTTAGAACATTTTGAGGTTCACCGTATACCTGACAATACGGTTGAATTAAATAAGCTAAGGAAGATACTATGTTTCCAAAGTTTCTTGCGTTATTCACTGCAATGAAAATGTTTCATAACGTTGTTTATTATCAAAGGGTGTTTGCTGGTGTGTGTATTGTGAATACGTTGATGAATTGCTTTGTAAACCGAAGCGCTTTGTTATGGAAGAACGTATTTAAAGAAAGGAGCGCATGCATTATCGACGGAGCGACTTGTTCAGAGTGAAGAGTCTACGTAACCTGATATTGAATAACCCAGAATATCCTAATATGGTAAGCAAGTTGTTGCACTCTTTTTGCTTTATTCACTCTAACCGGCGTGCCTTCTGTAGTGTAGTTTAATATATGAAAGCGGTGCTAGGTTGCTGGCTATCTTGCTTTTTTTTGTTTTTTAAATTTTAAATACTTGTGTACATAGATTCTACTTCTGAAACTTTAAAACAAAGTGTACCTCATTTAATATGGTAAAATGTATTGGAAGGAAGTAGTCTGTGTGTCATGTAACAACAGTCTTCCTTATGTAGAATGTGCACGTGACTTGGTATTGCAACAAGATGATTATTATTACATTGACGTTTGTGTAACTATGAATCACAATATACCTGTGATTACATGAATGTATGCCATCATTGACTTGTGCTGTTTAATTTGTTTTGAAAGCACTGGAGGTGTGAATGCAATTATGGAATCATGCTGTGCAGAAAAAAACTGTTTAATTGTTATGTATCTTTT